>VZRU01020920.1:71335-143729 GCA_013398155.1 Pedionomus torquatus
CTTGGCAGAGTGGTTGGGATTTTGCTGTTCCTGTTGAAGGTTGTCCTTTGCTGATGTCCTCAGAGCAGCACCACGTAGCACTAAGTGCAGTTTGTGCCTTTCAGGTGGCATCTAGAGACTCTTTGGAAAGTTGGTTGGAGAAAAGAGCTTCTGGTGTATCGGTAGCATTTTTCTGCTACAGAAAAAAGCTGCTACCCTTGGGCTATATGTGTCTCCTGACTTCTTATTCCTTTTCAGTCACATCTTATTGTCCAGATTATGATGCAACATTAAAGCGCAAAGGAAGAAAATGTTAAGACTTTGCTTTCTCAGTCTTAGTTATTTTAAAATTCTTTTCTTCATCCCGTCATGTTCTCCCTTCCAAGTTATCTGTGCTGATTGTTGACTGTATGGAAGGTGGTAGGGAGCTGTCCCTGTTCACAGAGCGCAGTGGTACACCAACTGAAGAATAAGTGTGTGGTATGTATTATGAGGGAGTGGAGGTCAACTGCTCCACAGCAGTGGAGAAGAACAGCCCCTGTTGGAAGCAATGGGAGATGGGAGAACATGGAAGTTGTTGACTGAAAACACAACTCTTACTTAATTGACCACGTTGGCTACTTCAGCTGTGTCATCCCAACAGGATTCATGTTTAGACAAAGTTACAGTGTCAGAAATGGCCTGGTGTGACCATAGGTGGTCACCCATATGTGACATGGCTTTTTGTGATACCAATAGAAATAGGGTTTCAACAATATATTGAGTTTGTGTTCTAGTGGTCAAGCACTTGGAGTCCAGGTTTGATCTAACAGAGGAAAGCAGAGCCTGTACTACGACCACATCAGCAGGAGACTGGAAGACAATATATTTGAGAAGCCAAAAAACCCACTGCCTGATCCTGTTGTTTGTCGCAAATAATAGATGTGATGAATTTGATATCCATATTAATGAACTGCCTACCACGAGTTGGCAGGGATTTTAAAAATGGTTTTTGTCCTCAGAACAGATTTTCACACCCCGTGTGTTCAAGTATCTCGAACTTGAGTAATGTCTAGTGCTGTTTTTCGTCCTACAGCAGATTAATGTTCTTTACAAAAGGTTGTGGTGATTGCAGATGTAGCTGCTTTTTTCCTTTCTAGCCACTTCTCTCTGCCTGCTGCAGCAGCTGGAATGGCATATAAGCTGATGTGTTTCAGCACAAAGCCCAGTGGCTTCATGCCAGCCTTCATGGAGCTGGGCTGAAGCCACTTGCCTGGTTTAAGAGGGAAGCAGCTAAGGATACCAACCAGTTCCACTCTACTGAGTCCCTGTGAGGGCTAGCAGCTTTGCAGGGACAGGAAGAGCAGCGTTATTTCTATGGGCAGACTTCTTAGCACCCATCTGTTAATACCGTAAGCTGTGAGGTCTCACAGTGACACGGCTGAGGTGCTTGCTGTCATTCCACTTGGATGACTCGGGTACAGGAAAGATAGCAAACAACAGAGGAAAAAGCAGGGGACGTGTTAAGTTATGCCATTGCTACCACTGTTTACTTGTGTCTTTGAACATCCTGGGAAGTGCTTAAAGGAAGTCAGCATTGTACTTTGAAAGTTTCATGTTATGTTTTAGTGCTTATGAGCTGTCCTTATGTTTTATGAATTACCTTTCTGTTCATTTATTTGCTCATCAGTGCTCTCGTGTGAACAAAAGAAGACATTTCAAAACGGTCAGGAGAGATCTTCATGGACATATTTGTCATTAGATATTCATGCTCTTGCCTTCTTGCTCAGAGCCTGCGAATGGATGAAAGCTCACTCTCTTAAATATTGGTAGTTGAGAAATGAGAAGTGAAGCAATTCTCTTTTAATCTTTGAAGTGCTTGCACTCTGATGGGTGGCTACAGATTAATGGAATTAGAGACAGAGCTGTAGTCAGCATGACAGAGATGGTTATTTAGGGAGATTGAGCAAGGGCAGTTTTTAGAGAAATTTCTAGGGAAAATACCAGGTGAAAAGAAACAAGCAACACACTGCTACAGGCAGTGAGGGTATGAACAAAGAAACCAATTATACCTCCATTTCAAGTGTCCATATATTGTTCAAAGAGCATGCAAATATTAATTTGCCTACTTAACAGAATTCGTTTCTATAGCTGCGAGCTCTAGTGTTGTGCTGCATGGAAATAATTTCCTATGAATCTATTTACTGCTACGGGAATGGAGCAAACCTTTTAAAATAAGTTCTTCCTTACTTGAAATGCTGATTAATAAATGACTATTTTAAGTTCTATGCATCTGTGATTACTGTTTTCCTTGCGAACTATACTTACTGTCTTGTGGCTGCTTGGAGAGGTTGGGTGTTCTTTTATTGGTACAAGCACTTATTTTCTAATGTGACATTCTTAAAGAGAGAAATTAAAAAAAAAATCACTGTTCTCTAGGTAAGTGTTTTCCTTGTTTAGGGAAGGCTTTTAAACTTTAGAGTATGTGATTAGATCAGTTACGGGTACATAGAAAATAAATGTTCCTCTTAAAAATGGCTCACAACCAGGTAATGCCTATGGATTCCCTGCAGGATACTCAAAATTAATACGCTTATTTCTTAAGTGCAGAGCCTTCTAAGAACAGGAGATAAAGAGGTCACCTACACTTCAAGTTGTTCTCCTCTGTATTTTTATACATGGCCCTGAATGATGCTTAAAACATGTGGCTAGCTGTGATGGTGAAAGTTTGCTGGTGGAGCCCCTTAACTAAAGAGTCAGTTTATGCCAAAAAAAGTGATTTTCAATCTGTTCCTTAACTGACGTAGGTAATGGAAGTTTGTTCATGGAATTAGGACATTTATAGTAGGGCTTTTGTTGTTGCAGGGAACATAAAGGTTGGGTGCTATAGAAATGGTACCCATCGCTGATGCTTCTAGGCCAAAAAAAAAGGCATAAAGAACTTCATTGGTCGTCTTACACTTTTGAAGCAGTTTGCAAAGTGAATACATACTCCACATTGCACTGCCTATGCTAGATCTTTTTCAACCAGTAGAGCAGTGAGCTCAAAGCAAGCTTTTTAACCAGGTTACAGTAGATGCTCTTGAAGTGTTTAGTCCTTTCTTAAAATATTTGGGCTTCATTCAGTACTGACTGACACAGGCTAATTGTAAAGGAGATTTAAGCAATTCAACATCTAGTCACAATAGGAACTTCAAATAGTCTAATTAGATAAAACAATTTAGGGACATAAGTACAACATTTGGGTTTTTAACAAGATCCAAAAATGAAAGTGATTTGTTAAAAATGGAAACCACGGTAGAGAGAAATTAAATCGTCTGACTCTCATTCAGGGAGGGAAAGTGTCCAAGTTGCTGAGAATCATAAGATTATTTTCTCTTAGGTGCTGTGCTAACCTTACCTAATTTATAGAACTTAACGAAGCAAATAAGGAGAGCAACCTTGATAAGGTTTTGCTGGCAATGGAATCTCAAGAAAAAATTGAAAGGAAAACCTGCATTGGAACTAGGAAAAGAAAATGGATCTATTAACTACTAAATTGGTGTCAATTGATCAAAATATCAGAGAAGTGACACTAACACTTACAAACGAGGATTTAAAAATGTCAGTCATGGCTTCTCACCTTAGTGCCTGGAAGTGTGCTTCATGCAGTAGCTGGTATAAAATTGTGTTTTCTATTAATTATGAATATTGTATAAGAATCTTAAGAAATCAGAGGTTTGAGTATTATTTTTGAAGTTGGTGAGGGCAGGTCCAATTGTGTGCACAAGCAATGCATTAAGGTGAGGTTTTGGACTCTTCTCCAAAGAGATTCTCTTGTGATATCATTAGCTCAATCGCCATTGAATGACGATATCCCTTTCTTCCTTGGCGTCAAGTGACCTGCTAGGAAGCAGAGACAGTCTGCGTAACACAGAATCTCGTCCAAGTTGAAGTGAAATACACTCTGGATACGAGGATTCAGGAAGCGTTCCCAAGCTTTGCTGATGCACACTTCATGTCAGCCAAGGACTGATGTAGGTGTAAATCTGGGGTTTCTTCTGTTTGTTTTGGGATTTGGCTGATCCTTTCTGCCTTGTTGGGTTTGGGGACTTTATTCTCTTACTCTTCACAAAGTTCACTAAAAGGCTTCTGTGTGATAGAAAAGCATGTCTCGTTGTCAAGAAATTAAAGTGTTTACATATAATGGTAGTACCGTAGTTATGACTCAAATGCTACTTTAATCAGTAAACTGAAAGCATGAGTTTAATACAAGCCTTGTGAAAGACTATGCTATTTTTGCCAAAAAGCAGCACATCAGTCCGGATCCTCCAAGGGTGCAGGCACAGGTAACTGCATTGTGCAGCCCAACAGACAACGCTGCATTGCTAGATGGTTTTTTTTCCTTTTTTTGAACTTGAGGCTTAGCAGCTGTATCTCAGGCTATTTAGCTGCTCCACCTTGTGGACAGAGATCGTACAGTTCTATAGAAACGTGTCTTCAGGTGAAATGGAACACAGCCGACCCAAGACCTGGCCCAACGGTGGTTTTGCAGTTAATAACAGAATATGAGATTCTTCCTGCTCCCTCGTAAAATCATAAAGTGGCTTGCTTGTGATTTCATCGGGGTGGATTGTGTCTGCCTTGTATGTCTTCATAAATGATGGCAGAAAATTAAAAACATTCTAGGTCAGGCTTTTTTGAGTCTGTCTTGAAACAAGGAAAAGTATAATTTAAAGTCACTGAAATATTTGATTTTCTAAAGCATTTAATAATACTTTTAGGACTTTGTAATTGCATGGTGTCTGGGTTTCAAGTGTCCTTGGCTCGCCAGACACAACATGGTGCTGGGGAGGGGTTCCTGTAGTTCTCCATGCTGCTCCAGAGTGTTCAGTTGTACGGTGGAGAGGTGGGTCAATGTCCTGGTCCTAATTGGGGAAGAGGGTTGATCACACACAGCTGGGAAGCTGGGAGTATTTGCTGTGTGCAGCAGCCTCAGTGAATATGAAAGAGCTGATTGACATCTGACATTTCCAGCACTCAAAATATTTGTTCATCCTCTTAATAGTTCCTGGAAAATGTGTTTGTAAAATCCTCTTTATTCTTATGTGAGTCCGAGTTCCATAATATACTTTAGTACATTCATCCCAAAATGTATTTTTGTGACTTTGTTAGTAGTTCTGTTATAAGCATGTGGAGACACTGTCAGTGCTGGTTAGCTTTCGGTTAAAATCTTGTTTAATGCTAATAGTATGTGATAATGTGGTCTGTTTTTTTCACATGACCAGATGTTAGTCCCCTGGGAGAATGCATTAGGAAAACTGCATCCTCTGGTTGTGCAGCACTGTTGAAGCTGTGAGCTAGTCTTTGCTGCTCACAGTGCTTTTGGTCTTGGTCATCTCTGCGAGGAAGCCCACAGTCACATCCATCTGTGGTGCAGGTGGCAGGATCTGGCTCTGTTGAATGCATCGCGTGGTTGGGGATGGGTGTTCCTGGTGCTGATGGGAGGTGGCGGTTCCATCTCCACTGCACCCCTCCTTCCCCTCTCTGTCTCCTTCCTTTGTTGGAAGAGCAGCTACTTATAGGTAGACTTGCCATTTAAGAAGCTGAAATAAAGTCTTTGTTTCTGACCTTGGTCAGAGATAATCTCCTGGGGCAGCTTGCTTGTGCAAAATTTCTACTCCAGAAGTAAAGGTGAAACACGTGTTCCTAAATAATGGGATAATGTTGGTCACTGCCTGGTGCTGTGCTATAATGGCCAGCAGAGCCACACTGCAACCACTCAAATTATACAGCAAGTACACTACAGCATCATGTAGCAAAGTCTTTGAGTACTGCTGCAGCAGTGGAGAAGTATGGAATTACTCCTTGTGCAGAGTAAATGTGGGACTGTGAAAATGGAGCAATAGTACAGTTGTGAAAAACAAACTGAGTGCTTTAGTGCAGTATCTAACCGTTCTTTGCTCTCGCATTGGCAGGGTACAAGTCAGTCTCCTCAATGCTGAATTAGTGTCTGATACATGTACAATCCAGAGCAGCCTATAAAAGTTGCTGATAATTATTTGGTAGGGCTAGTTTTTCTTCCATACTTCTTTATCTGTGCTTTATGGTTTCCATATGAATCTGGATACAATGCTTCAGTGCGATCTTGGATCGTTTTTCATTAAAGAAAAGGGGGAGAGAAGCAACCCCAAAAAACTCAACTCACAAAAAAACCCCGAACAGGATGTAGCTCTTCCTCACTTCTGCCTTACTGACTGAACATGCACACATGGATATATCCTTAGAATAAAGGAAGCATGGTCTTGACACAGCAATTTTATTGATTTCCTTTTCAGATTTTTCAAAGTGTGTATTTATAAATGGTACCTGAAAGCATTGAAAAAATCTTCACTGGTTTATTAGAAGCAGAGAAGTATTTAAAAATAAAATAGTGATTATTTTTACCAAAAAAGCATTCAGAAACTTTGGTTACATATTATTTCAGTGCCAAAATTTAGGTACTTCAGGTACTTCTTTATTGAGAAATAACATTTGTAATATAACAAGGTAAAATATTTGCAAGTAACAAAAAAACCCCAAAACAACCAAGAGAGGAGGAGAAGCTTATTGCTGTGTTTCTAACAGCGAGCTCATGTGTGTGTAGCTATGTTGTTGCTTTATTGTGGTTCTTTGGGAGCTCCTGGCTACACTGAACGTCTGCTCTCTTCCATGTAGTGTCAAAGCAAGCTGTGGTTACAGCCCCCTCCCAGGAGCCTTGCTTGCCCCTCATCAGTGGCAGAGCAGCAAGCTTATCAGTAACTTCACAGAACATCTCTTACACCTTAGCTTTTATTGAAACTATCCTGTGTAAGAAGATCCACCTCTGACTGCATCAGACCAAAGGAAGATGACTGTTTTGTCCTAACTTGCTCTTCTGCAGGTTCAGAATTCACAGGAAAACATGGCCTGTGTCACTGCCACTCCAAAGCATGGCAAGCCCTGGGCAGAACAGAGTATGCTGCACTGCTGGAATGGTAACTCAAGGGGAGTTACCTCCCTCCAAGCAGCCTCTGAGATGAGGGAGTTGCACATTGAGGGAGAGCTCACAGAGGTTAACTCAGCTGCTATGCTTGTTGGCAAGTCTGTGAGAAGCAGAAAAAGCTTTTTTTTCTGTTTCTTAAATGCTTTTTTGATGGGGTATCCCTGCTGTCAGTCATGACTCTGAAAGTGTAAAAACTCTGCTGTTTTTGGAAGGGATCTCACTTCTCCCATTGCTGTGCAAGACAGCCATGGAAGATACAGGTGGGACTTGCCTTATCTCAGAACTGCATTAGCATCTGCTCTTATTTCTGTACGAAAATCATGCGCATCACAATCTCTGACAATTGCTTGCAGCACTCTGCCTCCCAGCAGTCCCCTTCAAGCCACACAGGTAGGCCAAGACTGTTTCAAACTATGAAGTGGTTTTTGATCTGTCACATCCTGCAGCTCTCCATGTGTCTGTCTATGTCTTCCCATGTTGCCAGGTGCCACGATAGGGTTAATTTCTAAAGGTCAAAGTTCAGCTAAAAGCATCAAAAAAAGCTGTTACCCAGAGAGGCAATGCTGCCTGAGAGACTATTGGGTTGGCAAGACTTGGGAATAGAGGTACCAATTCCTGATCTGTAAGGTGACTTCATTTATGTGGGTCTCTGCTGCTCTTGCCAGCAGCTGTTCCTATTTTCTGTTTAGACGTGATGATCTGTAGGACAAAGTCTACACAGGGTCTCAGTTCCCGTAAGGATGCATCAGCATCCCAGAAATGCAGCTAATAATTGTTGAAAACCTCCTGTTTAACACAGTGCCATGATAAAGTTTCTATTATTTGTGGAGCAATTTGGTTTTCTTCTCATTAGTGGAAAAAAGGAGAAAGAACTTAAAAACAGAGACACAAAAACCATCTGAATCAATTTTCTGAAAGGGGGGCAGGAAAGTACAGAGTTAACCTGAAAAATGCTTGGAGGTTATCTCCAAGCATTGGTCATATTGGGCTTTCTGGCCAGCTCTCCTGTTCCTGCTGGGCAGTGACAAACCTCTCAATGTTTGCAGAACCGCTCAACGACCTTCAAGATGATTGTTTGGCTGTTGCTCCAGCCCGACAGTGTGCGCGGTGGCGCAAAAGAGGACCTGGAGCACAGTTTCTCCACGGACTGGAGCTCACAACTGAGCTCTCTCATTTCACTGCTTCCTGCTTAGTGCAGCAGGTGAACTTGCAGAGGAGGAAAAGGGTTATGAAAAAGATGGTTTTAATGTTATAAACAGAGAGACTGGAGAGTAAATATCTGTTGCCATAGTTCTTTGACTGCATGGAATTACCAAAAAGGAATGTGAAGTTTTTAGCTTTTTCTCCTGGAGCATCCTACTTTGTGTTACTGGAGCCCTCTTGGATGTTTTATATCAGAACAGGAAGAGGTGAGGAATGACGCAGCTTTCAGATTGAGGGAAAAGCTCACAGCAACTGGAGAATTACTTTTGGAGTAAAAACTTAATTCTAATTCAAGAAAAGGCATCCCATCACATTGTGTCCATTTCCCTTTCTCTGACCCTGCCAATAATATTTTTTAGGAGTTTGCTTCACGACACTATAAAAAACGATCATGATTCCAGGCAAGGGTACTTTACTTGGTAGTCTGTCCTCCTCTTTCCAACCACAAGTGTTGATGTATTGCATCTGTTCTGGAAATAAGGATGTAAATACAAGCCATATTTTTGCATGAGCAATGGCGTGTGTTATTGGTGACTGTTTTAGAAAATGAAAAATATGTTTGTAATAAGAATTGTAATAGGTTTGTTATAACTCTGATGGTCTAAGAATCTAAATGGGTCAAGTTTGGGGAAGGAGAAGCAATAGCATCTCTTACACCATCTGACACAGTTAGAGAGATATGTGCTTTGGAACATGTGAGTCTGTCTTGAGGCCAGTTACAACAGCAGTCAGAAATCAGATCTGCTCTTAATTTTCTCCAGGTGACTTTGATTTTTGCCTGGGCTGCTAATGGGTGGTTTGGTTTTGTTTTGTTTTTCCCCCAGGAGGCTCATGAATGCACAGCAACTATCTTGGTCTGAAACGCAAGGAAGGACAAGTTCTTAGCAGATTTTTACCAGTAGGTAGGTAAGCAGGGTCAGTGTTGTGGTTCAGCTTTTGGTAAGACCCCAGTGCTCTATTTAAAAGTGCATTTTCAAGCAGGAAAGTGAATATATGTTCATATCAATGCTGTGTATGTCCTGGTTTGAGCAGTTAAGTGAGTAGTGATAAAACATGCCTCCCCCTTCAGCAAATTCGAGCATTGTGCAATGGATGAAGGAGTTGTATTTCAAAAATGCCTGGAAGCTCATCCTTTATTTAGGGTCTCTTTTACTTAACCTTGAACAGACGGGCTTCTTATTCAGGGGAGGGGATTAATTTACAGATAGGAGACACTTCTATACAATATCATATTGTATAGAATATTTGTGTAATCAAGTTCCAGTCAATATTCCCTGTTAGAGAAATCCAGACAAAACTGCATTTTTGTGAATGCCTTGAGGCGGTGGCTGTAATGGTTGTCACTGGCTTGAAAAACATCAGTAAAACTGATGTGCCCTTGTTGGTATTATTAATGTTTGGAAGAAGTAAAACAAGTGATGGGAAATGAGCTCAGCCTCTGTGCAGGCAGACTTTTAAAATAGGACACAAAGAAAGATTTGTGAAAACAAAAAACATGAAAGGAAACATCATGGGGTAGACTTTTTCTCCTACATTATCTTTGCTGTGGTTGCAACGAGAGCAGTGTAAGAGCAGGAGCCTCGACAGGTATTTCTCCAGACTTCCAAGCAAACTTCACTGACCTTGATCGAAACAGTATCTCCAATGAAAACCAGTCTGGATTTAAACCAGGGAAGTTTGATTACAGTATTCAGGCTTGTGTTACCTGATGTTACTCTGAATTGCTTCAAGACTTTACTGTACTGATATAGAAGATACTTGGATAAATTATCTGTCAAATCTAGAAGGTGCAATTCATCCAATAAAGGCATACATCTGTCAGTTTTGAACTTGTAAAATTAGTTTGCAAAAAGGTCATTCAAATAACCCTTAGGGAGGATGGGAAAATGCCTATCTCATTGATCCAGCACTTCTGGTTGGAGCCAGCAAGCCAGTTTTGCCATAATGAGTTTAAAAAAAAAAAAAAAAAAAAAAGACAAGCGTTTTTTCTTTGAAATAGACAAATTAAGGAGGCATATTTGATTTTGATAACATTTTCAGTTTTAAGGTGTTCACTGTGTAAACCAGACATTTCCTGGAGGAAATACCAGTGAGTTTGTAGAGCTCCCATAGTGAGATAAATCGGAGGGTTCAGTTGGCTGGTGGCCTGACTATTGCTGTACTTAAAGCTAACCTGCAGAGCCTTGTCAGGCAGTGGTTCCCATCACGTCTGTCTTTTCTTGGGAGGCAAAGACAGTGTCCCCAGAAGTTCTGAAAATTGGCTGCAGCCTGTTGTCTGGATGCTGTGATGATGCCCTCCTGGAACAGAAAGCTACATTAAATTCTGTCTTTGTTAAATGCCCACAAGGTGGCACTTGCCATCTTTTTACCTCTTTTAGGTCCAAATTTTTGTACTTGCAGCAACACTAAGAAATAATTTTAGAGGTTTCAAAACTTTTCTTAAGCAGTAAGCTATCTGTGCTTTCATGAGAGGGATATTTCCCACCCCTCCATTAAACTTTAACTTAAAGAGGGCAAAAGCTGTATTTTGCTTGTTATCATGGCACGTGTGAAAATTCCAGCTTAAAATTAAAAAATAATTTAAATTTTCTTTTGCTATGAAGGATTTTAAAAAATATTTATGTCATCACTCAAGTAGTCAGATGCCATTAGTTGTCTGAACAAAGATGAGAAAAAATGAATACTTCCCTTGCCTTGGTTAAATGAAAATCTAGAAACGGATCATTTGCAACCTGGTCTAATCACTTAGAAGATGAGTTCATTTAACAGCAGTAGTGCCTATGATAGGCAAAATATTACTCATTAAAATTTTCCCATCACTCATAACGAGGCAGTGATAGTAGAACTGCTAATAAAAGTCACTGAACTGTAGCTGTTTTCAGTGGGTCTCTCATTCAGCTCTATTAGAAGCATTCCCACAAATTTTATTGTTGCCGGATCAGATGTTTGTGGAAACCAGAATGGCAGTGTGATCTATTTTTTTTTCTCTCCCCTTTAGGACTGGTGCAATTATTCAGGACATGCCCTTCTTTAAGCCCCTTTGCTTTTGCTGAGAGTGCTTCCTTGTCTCCTGCTTGGTCACATCAGAGAAATGGCAGTAGCCCTAGTAGTTCTCTGGGGTGTTTTTCACACTTGCTTTCTCTTGATTATTTTTACTCCATTAATAGTTGGAAACCTAATTGTACTTGTTTGGAGTGCTACTAGCAAAACCATGTGAGGATGAAAGAGCATAGAAAAGTGAGTTTTGTCCCCTTAAAAATTTCCCGGGACACAGTGCGTGTGATGTAGTGCCACCCTGCAGCCAAAGGAATGCTTTCATTTTTCGTGCCTGTTTTCACTGGTTTCTATCTTTCCCTTAGATTGTATTGTACTCTTTGTCTCCTGCCAACTGGGAATGCCTTTGGAAAATGCGAAGAGAAGACATTCAGCTGGTTTTATTTTCTTGCTTAAGTCAAATACAGCATAATTTTAGAAACCTAAAGCTGCATAGGTACGTGGAGTTTTAGGGGCATTAAGGAGTGTACCTACCTTGTGCCAGGGGTCAAGGCAACAGAATAAAACTTTGAGTAAGGAGAGTTGTCACTGTCAACTGTGCCCTCCGCCCACAGCTCAGGCATGTCCCTGTAGATGGATGGCTTTAGTGGTGGAGAGACTTTCTTGTATGTCAGCTTCTCCAAGAGCTGGCCTAGAAACAGCTGGATGTGGTTCAGCTGGCTATTTATCAAACATATATATAGAGTATATGTTCCTTTTCTGGGTTCGATGAGGGTGGCCTGTCCACCTGGTCATAGCCAGTAGTTGGTATCACCGGCATCACCCAGTGATGCGTCATGTTATCATAATTGCTAGAGATCCCCATTCATCCCACCTTTTACCCCCACAACACCAGTATATTACAAACATGCATAATTGTGCCATTACAAGTCACAGCTGGCATAATCAGGTCAATATTGTACACGTATTTGCCTGTAAGGTGTGAACTATGTCAAATCCAAATTAATACGCACATGCAATTTTTAGCACAGGTACACAGAATTACTAGTGCTTTTAAATATTCTGGCCCCTCCAACAGTCCTTGTCCCAGTGCCTGTAGGGTAGTTCCCAGATCTTCTCTGTAAGCATTCACCAGCAGGATGTTTCCAGTCACTAGGACGGACATTGGCAGTCATTGAGTTACCGTTCATGGGTGTTCTGGCCCCTCCAGCAGTCATATCTGTGTATCCCACAGGAGGTACATCCCGGATCTTGTTCATTAGTGCCTGATGGCTGGAGAATCTTTTCCATTCACCAGGATAGGTGCTGATGGCAATTGTGGCTCTTGATGAGAGGCCACCCCCTTGCTCCCCATCACTGAACCATTAATGTCACAGTCCATGTGAGGGTTGTCCTAAGTCAGGCAGCCTACCCTCGGGAGCTGGTCAAGCTGTGCCCAACTTTAAACCTAAGGGGCTGAAACCCCAGGCAATGATCCACCTATCATATTGCCAATTTTTGTAACCTCTGCCTGTTATTTGTTATCCCTTGGCAGGAGGCAAACTGTGTAAGCTGGTGATAGCTCCTTTCCACCTGGATGCCATGTGCCTCTGTCATCAGACTGGGCTTTAGTTTAACACCCAGCAGCTGCCCTCCTCCAGCTTCTCACCGGACTGGGTTGTGCCAGTGGCTTAGAGTGGGGGATCCTCCTCTGGAGGGTTAGCTGTCAACAGGTAACCAGAACATGTGCTGAGCTCTTACATCTGCCTGCATGTTAAAGTGGACTCCTGTCTGGTGTGTTTTGTCCACCTGGAGAAGATGGTACTTTATTTGGAAGCTTTTGTGCAGAAGGGCCTTACAGCATGTAGTGGTGTCTGCCTGCCTGGGGAACAGCCTTGATATATCTAAAAGTTTGCAAGGCTTTTTTTTTCAGTTCAAAGGAAATTGTGTGCCAGGAATAACATTAAAGTAGCATCAAATACTCAATAACGGTCTAGAAATATGAGTTATCATTGCTGAGTGTCATACTGTATATTCAAGAATTGTGAGAAAGTGTGGTGCTGACTGCCTGTTCTCAGCTCTATGGGGATCTTCCCATAAACAAAGGAAATTCTGTGACACCCTCATTGTGAAACCCCGTGTGTTTTCCACGCAAGCCCAGGCCTTGTGTGTCATCAGGTTCTTGTCATTAATGTCCTTGTTTTTAGGAACTAATAGAGCAACATTACTTTTGGATTAACATTATTTACTCAGTTTTAAATCCCAATGTTTTTTTGTAACACAATAATACAATAGTTTTTATTTAAGCAAAAGGGAATACATCAGAAAGTTGCCTGAGATCTCTAAAAAAACATTGTGTAAGCCCATGCGAGGTATTTGAGTCAGAAATAATTAGTTGCCCCTGTGCTATGGAAAGACAAAGACAGGACAAGACTGAGCCAGAGGATCATTTCCCTTTTTATATTCATGTGGAGGACCAAAATGCTGAAGTGTTTTTATCCAAAGAAAAACATTTCATGCGAGGCAAGAAAGGTTCATCAGAGCTTTCTGTCTTGTTTACCGAGTACCAGCTGAAGTCAACTTCTCAGCAGCCTCTGGCAGCAGTGTGCATGGTACCCTGCTTGCCAGGGCAGGGGTGGGTTGGTTTCTGCAGGACCTCATGACAAGCAGGTAGCCACACATGGTGCTTGTGGTTCTTTGCATCAGGATGCTGCCTTGGCCCGCTACCCCATTACAGATTGTCATTTACCTTACCAGCTGCTGATTGCAGAAGCATAGCAGAAGGGTGGAGAGAGGCTTTGTGGGAAAAAAATGTGGATCCCAAGATCTTGTCTAAGAGTGACAAAGGGCCTTTGCTGTGTGCCCTACCTTCTTCAGTACACATGCTATAGACAGGGATGTTTTGGCTGTTCTCTGCACCCTGTGCCCTGATGCCCCCTCTCTGGGAGCCACCTGCCATCGCCATCACCTTCCTCTCCTCCTGCCGCCAGGAGCACGGGGACTCATGCAAAATGCTTCCAGAGTTACTGGCTGCTGCCATAGTCAGCGATCAGCTTCTCATATTTACCCTGAAACCATAGTACTGTAGCCCATCTGTTTTACCACTGCTGCCTAGGGCGGTGGCTGTATTCATCCTTTAATTACCTTAGTGCTGTTGGAGTTTTATTTTGGTTGGAGTGCATAAAAGCCCTAACTGCTAGGGTCTGCTTGGCTGCTGCTTTAAATGTTTCATGATGGCTTGAATTTAGTTTCTGAAATGATACTGGCACTTACACTCTGAAAAACAGATGAAGTAACATTTTCTGTTCAACTGTGCCGTTTTTGGGAATCTCACCAGCAAATAAATTATGGCTTTATTTCTGTAAGTTGAGTGATTTTTATGTGCATCCTTTGGGCATAGAGAAGGTGCTAATAAGGAAGATTTTGAGACTGAGGAGGAATTTTCTAGAAGTTGTTTTTTGGACACAAAAAGGAGTCTGTTGTATGGTTCAGCAAGCGGCCACATCCGCTTGTCCTGCATCTCTCCAGGAGTTAAATCTTGTTACATTCTGCTGCCAAACAAAGCAAGATTAGCATCTTAAAACACATGTTAACACTTACTGGTTAGTGCCTAGGCTATAGCTTACAGAAGAATGGTTTATACTTTCTTGCATCTCCTCATCTTTATGACTTAGACTATTCTTTGGTCCTGGATCAGTTCAGAAAACATGAAACTAGATTTCTTCTAATCATGTCTGCATGGATAAGAACTGGCCTCTTGCAGAAGGTTCACCATCTGAGGTCTCACCTGTGTTCAATAAGGATATTGCCAAATAAACCCAAAGTTTGGGGCAAGAGCTGCTGATAGTTGATTATTTCCTCCCAGACAGTGTTAAACTAGTCTCCAGCATGATGTTACAGAGCACCATGCTGCAAGGAAGGATATACTGTAAAAGCAAAATAAAACTGAATTCTCTACAGGAAACCTCACAATAAATCCTAAATTGCTTTATGGGGTTACCATGCATTGTTAAGCTGCTGCTGTTCTACCCTAGAGCTGGCTGATCTTCGGTGGGGAGAGAGAAAGAACCATTTCAAGCAGAGGTAAACATTTTTATCCTTTCTATAAAAGGAATACACAGAGACAAGCAGTCTAAACAGTTTGAGGCAATAGTAACAGTTTTCATATCTGCAGTTAAAACGTACACTCTGAAAGTACTACAGTTAACCAGATTTATATAAGGGATAAAATGGAAATGGGTAAGAAAGAAGGAAACTAATGAAGGGAAATGCTACGTTGTAATGTCACAATTAGTCATATTTGTGTTTATGGAAAAATCTGAGATGCTCTCATAGCATTTGTGTCTGTATGTGAACTTCTCCTAAATGGCTGTATGATTTTCTATTGGCAGAAGCACTTTTCTGTGTAAGCACTTTTCTGACAATCACTCTGTGCTTTTCACTTCTTAATTGCAGGTGGTTTACACCCAAGATGCATAGTTTCCTTTTTTTGTCAGTAATTTGTGTGCTTAAAGGAGTGCAAACAGGACCCAGAAAGCAATGCTCCTGCCCCACTGTGACATTCTGCTTGAAAAGGGGCTGCTGCCAGAAATTGCCTGTTGTGCTGTTCTGGGCTTTTCTGCCTCCATTTTCTCTGCATTTATGCAAATTTTAAGGAAGCCTTGAGCAGAGATGAGATGAGATGGCTTAAGAACGAGATGCTGAAGAGATAGAGTGGGCTGGGTAGGTGAGTTCCAACAGGACAGCAGTGGGGAACAAACCAAAGCATTGCTCAGGGATGAAGAGATGGGTCTTGTGTGCAGATGAAGATTGCTAAGGCCAGGGGAAGTCCCAGCCCTGGAAAAGGGAGGAGGAGAGGGTGTTTGGGAGGGAAGAAGATGACCACAAGAAAGTGTTGAGAACTGTTGAAGAAATGGGGATCACTTCCGTCCTTGACCATTGGAGAGGGAGGGATGGGCTGGCAAGCCTGTGTCCTTGGAGAAACTGAGAGACAGATAAACTATCACGTAGGGTACTCAAAAAATATAGGTCCACGTAGGCCCATGCCTAACTAGATGCACCAACTCTTACTTGTCTTACCTTATGGTAAGATGCTTGCTTTGAAGATGAGTTTGATTTTTCCTATTGGTTCAAGAGCAGAAACTGATTCTATGGGGTAAAGAACCTTAGATGTATTTCTGTGTGTCCTGGAGCATTGTTTCTCCCAACCCCTTTACCTCGCATACAACTTTGGGTCTCAGTGGGATTTCAAGCGATGTTTAGGTTATTCTTACTCTGTTCTTTACACATACATGCATAGTTACGCTATGATAGGTCTACGTAAGAGCTTAAAAGTACAGGTTTGGGCATTCAGCTGTTTTTTTTTTTTTCTATTTTGTTTCAGGCTGGAAAATTATTAGATACCAGTATGGATTCAGGCAAAAGGCTTCACCAGTGTTGTAGGATCAGTTTATGCATTTATATTTCCTGTAGTGCTTCAGACCTTTGGAGAAGAGCATTTTTAAGCTGAATTGCATCTCAATTAAGGCAAAAATACAGTTAAGATAAGACGTGATGCACAGCTTGTAGAAAATGATTTTATTTTATCATGGAAGCATTTAGCATAGCTGAGATACTACGCTGATGGGAGTTGTAGAAAATCTGAGAACTGACATCGTAGAGTTTATTGCATTAATTAGAATGTGGTGCAGTGTTAGTGAGAAAATGTATTTTGGGTTCAGCATTTTCTGTGGGTTTCTTATCATGCCTAAAAGTGCTCTTTGGATGCCTAATTGGAGATGCTCTATGTGGGAGCTGCAGTTATGTGAAAATCAAGTCTTTTTTCTAATAATACATTTCAAAATACTGATGATGTGTTAAGTGGGACCACATCGATTAATCTTTGAAAACAGATAACTAACAGACTGGTCTGATGCTTATGCTCGTTATCTTCGTGTAGTGAAGTGGTTTTAGCAATGGAAACGTTCTTGCACAGAAGCAAGCACTACAGACAGACTGCTTCACTGTTGTTACTGCGTTGTACTTGCTGCTACGTTATTTTATATCAGTTAACTTTTTTTTTTTAATTATTATTATTTTTTAAATCGCAATAGAAATGACATTTTGTTTTTTCATTGCCTCATGTGGGATTGCCGGAGGGTATACTCACACTGTAAAGGCAGTAAAGCTCACCAACAGATTTTCTGACTAAATCCTTGTGCACAGCTGCATAACATAAATCACTCCTTCCAGTTTCTGAATGTTAAATGTTTGTTGTATGAAAGTTATTGCTGTTCTTGCCTGACTTTAACAAGGCTTGGTTTTTTTTGTTTGGCACAAATATTGTTGCTTTTCAGTTTTATAATCATGCTGCCCTTAGTTGTAACAATTATACGGCTTGAGTGTGAGCAAGTATAGGTTAGACTGCCAAGATATTTGTATGTTCATGACAGCTCATATTTTAGAAATGCAGTGTGTGTTGTCCTTAATTTATTTATTTGTAAATTCAACTGGTACGTGTATTGCCAAAAAAAAGACTATACCAAAAGAAATTTCATTTGGTGGGGTGAGAGTTGTCTTCTGGGACTAAACCCATTATTTTAACTTACAAGTTTTAGTCTTTTTCCATGTGAGTTGCAGTGCTAAGGATCACATTACAATGCTTCTGGAATGAATCGACTTGCACTGCCTTAATTAAAGATATCAAAGTAGGAATGAATAACCACGGCTGCATCTGTTGCTGCTGCTTTTCTTTCACTGCCATGGTATAGCACAGGCTGCTGAAGGTCTCTGTGCAGATTCAAGGCACTGTGACCGATCCCTAGGACATGTTAACATATGCAAGACATTCCAAAGATCAAAACTCATCATATTCTGGAGGATGACAGTTTGACTAACTGCTGCCTTAATAATAAAGTCATAATAAATTGTATTTATAAAACCCACTTCTTATTACAAACCCCACAACCGCCAAGGTATTTTGTAAGGACTGCTCCCTCTTTTTGCATAGTGCTAAAATACAGGGTGAAAAATTGAGCAAATTGAGCTCAGGCAGGGCAGAGACTGCTGGGTGGGTTTGGGGAGGATCTGGGCAAGTCCGTGCCAATTAAACTGGAAAATATCTCATTCCACTAAGCTCTTAATTTAGAGTTATTTTGACATGACTCTAGGTGGGAGAGATGGACTAAAGCAAGTAACTGAAGAGTACAGATTGCTTATTCTAAAGGGAGGCCAAACAAAATCCTTCCCCAGCTTCAAACTCAATTTGGGAGGCTCTAAGGACTCTCAAGTGGAGATGTCACTCAGGCCAAAATTCAAGCAACAGGTTCCCAGATTGCTTGATCTTTACATAACCTCGTAATAGTTTTGTTGGATGCAGTGGGTAGTCCCAGGCAGCAGACAGTTGCAAACAGAGCTTAGAAATGAGTGCTGCAGTGAAAAGAGGCTGCAACCAGCAAGGCTGGCCACATGGTGGTCTCAACTTGTGACCCTGTGGTGTAATGAGTACTGAGTAACTCCCACCAACTCCAAGGCAGGTAAGCACAGCATCTTGCAGAAAGCCTCAGTACCTCATAACATCAGAACTGAAGCTGCTTAGAGTGGTAAAGCAGTGGATCAGAGAGTTTACAACAGAGTTCCAAGCTCAAATTGTCAGATCAGTTGTCAGCAAGCCATAAGGATGACAGACCTTAGGAAACACTGGAATTTATTTTATTTTATTTGAGAATTAAAATTTGAGGTTAGAAATATGAGGTTAGAAAAGTAGTCAATACATATTGACTGCTTCCAAGTACAACTTGTACTCTGTATGAAAAAACCCTCTTTTTTTTTTTTTCCCCAAATATTTCATAGTACTTACATACTCTGATTTTATGTTAGTTGCTAATTGCTACTCAGAAGAGGAAAAAGCTAATGGTGGGAAAAAGTTGGATGAAAACTGATCTATCGATGTATAAATTGAGATTAACAAATAGTTCTGGTGTGATTTAAAAGGAAACTTACGGATATATAAAAAAAGTAAAACAATATGCATTTCCCTTCCTCCCTCACACAGTATTTTGGCTTCTGATCTGTATTTACCATTTTACAAACGTATTTCTATAGCTTTTATTCTAGCTGGCTAATGAAAATACCTTTTAGTATTTTCAGGTTGAGTAGAGAGGGGGAACTTTTAACAGGTTATTCTATGCTGTTACAGTAAAAAATTATTTTAGAACCTAGGTGCAATATTTATCTTAAATCTGCAAGTGCTTCTGCAGGGCTATTTCTGTGTTAAAATGTTTCCAACACAACACTAAGACTTGTCATTTTTCTTTCAGATACCGATGAATACAGACCACCTGTTTGGAAATCTTACTGTAAGTATCTCAATAGATTATTATCTTTTTCCAAATCAGAGCTGAAAATGTATCAGTTGGGTGTTTTAAGAGACTAATTTTTCTTTTTGTTAGAATGTGAGTTTAAGAAGCATCAGGGGGTTCGTTATTATTTAGAGATGGGTGGAGGTGTTTATCCTCAAGAACAACTGAATGCAGATTATTTGAAGGAGTAGATTATCTGCACCTTACTAACCTAAGTGGTCCTATTCCTGTGTGTGTCTGGTTTATATCACTTTAGCTGCTTAGACCTGGGCTAACATAAACTCCGTTTGTGCCTTAAAGTTGGTATCGCTTGTAAACTTCTAGGGCTCCTGTGCTCTCATACCTTGCATCACTAGAGTTGAGACTTGAGCTGGTTAGAAAAACTCAAAATAAATAATTTTACTCCAGAATCTGCTGATGTAGTAAAATGAGAGCATTTGTTTGGCCTGGTGTGACAAATCACAAGCGGGTTTTTTGAAGCCCTGCCTGGAAGGTCCTGGTTTCCTACCAGTCTGCCTGCCTGGGCTCTGCAGCTCTTTGGGGTGCATGCCCTGGTTAAGAGGAAACTGGCCTTGCAGGCTGCCTTACTCAAGTGTGCAGGGGAGTAGTCCAGGTGCATTGCCCTGAGATCAGAGTGCCACTCCCTTGGGAATTTCAAAATTTGCTGGTTTTCACTCCTAATTAAAAAAACATAAAAATATGTTTATTTTTAATAATAAACAGCCCTGTCCTCCCCTCACCCCACCCCACCCCCCNGTCCAACCAAAAAAACCTCCCACCCCTTAAATGCCTTATATTTCTAAATACAAAAAATTTCACTTAAATGAATGACCTGTTGTTTGGCAGTGCTGACGGAGGCTGAAGAGAACATGGCACAATGGCAGCGTAGCAAAGCATTGTAGCTTCCTGCAGTGTCTCAACCTCTAAATTCTAGTTCATTGTAGACAGAAAAGCTAAGGTGCGAGACATTTCAAGACTTGAGGAAACACAAGCAGAAAGAAGAGTTTACTGTTAAAAGCAGATTTTGAAAGCAGGATGTTTGTGTGTTTAACACACTTAACAGTTTAGAGATGTCAAACCTATATTTGCATTTTCTTTTGTATATATTCCCAAGGCTTGGCATCTTCTGGCTGGCTAAAGGGATTTGCTCAAACAACATTTCATATGAGGAAAAAAGGCTGAGGAGATTTAGCACCTGAGAAAATGCAGTTATTTCAAAAAGGCTTCCATCCTGCAGTGGGGAGATTCTTTACAATTGGAGATTTTGGGTTGGTCTTAAAGTCTTGGTGAAAAGCAGGGTTAGAAAGAGAGTTAAGTGTAAGAGAGCAGTTTAAAATATTTTTGTCAGCTAAAGTATATATAATAGAATTAAGTGAGCACTAGAAAAACAGCTTTTCTGTCACCTAGAGCAGTATTCTGTTAATTACTCACAGAGATCAGTTATTTCTCTTTTGTCCCTGCCATTGCCAAGCTGACATGTTCCAAAATCAGTTAGGTCTTAAAATTCATAAATCAGCCTTCTTGTTTGAGTTTGGTTTTCAATTTTTGAGTTGTTAAGGTGACAATGATTTACATAGTCAAGATCTTCTATACAATGTGAGCATCAGATGACTTCTGTAAATGAGAACATGTCCCAAGAAATTTCAAAGAGTTTCAGATATTGTGAAATTTGTAGTAAAAATTATGGCAAAACTGCAAATGCCCTAACAGTCTAGGAATGTTGGGATCTGTTAAAATACAGTGATGTTAACTGAAGAAAATAGGCAACAAGTCTGAAGATTTTAATTTCTCCATCTTGAGTTTTTTCTTTAGATAGATGACTTTGAACTATTTTTAATAATTGGCAGCATATGTAATTGCTGTTGTGGAATTGTAGTGGCTGGGACCTTGGTCTACTTGTGAATCTGGTAACAAAGCCTGTCTGTGCCTTGGAATCATCATTTATTATACCAGTAGCTTGTCATATGCCAAGTCAGCCCTTTAATATTAAAGAGTTTGTACAGAGACTGATTTGAGCAAACTTTTTTCTTGCATCAGGAGCCTATGGGATAAAACAGACACACTTTGCTCGTTGCTATTAAGCATCATTAGTCATGTTTGCAATACTTCTTGCTAGATCCGTTTATTTTGCTCCCAGTTGTAAGCATTAGCACTGAATCACAGCTCTGTGCCTTCTGTGAACTCGGGGAACACTGCCTCTTTGTTCAGGTTATTCCATGCCATAATCTACAACCTCTACAATACTGAAGCTTCGTTGGTGGCTTGCCAGGAGCTGAAGGCTTGGGCATGTTGAAATGTGTGTGCACTCCCTCTCCTACACCATTGCCATGCTTCAGAACTAAGCACATGCTTATGGGGTTTGGCTATCTTTCTGCCTCATGACAGATGAAGAGAAACGTCTTGTTTGACTTCCCTGACAATACTTACAGCAAGGGAAATAGTATTGAGCAGTTTGAATTGCATACAACCATTACAGGAGGAGGAAAAGGCATCTTGTTTTGTAACCTAACTAGTCTACTTGCTGTGTTTCTGACTGGAAGAAGAGAAGAGGAATTTCCTTCCAGGAAATCTTTTCCTCCTGGCTTAAAATAAGGTGGGAAACAGTTCTTAGTTTTCACCCAGTTTCTGCAGAGTGTTTTGATTGTGCATCTCTGCTGCTTTTCTGTAAAATTCAGATGAATCTGCATTTGCTCTGTGATTTATTTTTTTCCTTTAAACTTGACTGCAGTTCCCAGAATTAGATACAGACAAGGCCCAGTGCCATCAAATACAACTTCTACAATAAAAGCAAGGGAATCTGTGTGCTGGGCAAATAAATGATGACGCTGCGCTTGAAATGAAAATTGCTGTTTTATGTATTTGTGTGCTGTTTTTCATTGCTGGCAAAAATCATTTTTGTGATACCAACACGGAATGATTTTAGTAACATCAGGAAAAACATTAGGTTTTGTGTTTGAACAGAGGGAGTGATTTTTTCCAGTTTGTCTTATAATTGCCATAGCATTGAGCACCTTGCAATTTTCTCCATTCTCCAGCTTAGCACATAAATACAGTATTTGTCAGTGGAAAGGACTTGTGATCAAATGAGTCAAATTTTATTGGGTAAATCAATGTATGGTCTTATCACCTCAAGTAGGTGGCAGCACATACTGTTAGACCTTGGTGTTAGTGCTAATGATTGAAAGAGCATTTAATTTAAAAGGGTTACAATTCCAAATGTCCATTTTATAGTTTCTAGAGAACTATTCAAGTACTAACTTAAAGTTGACAGCCTCATTTCAAAGGTGACTTGTGAGCCAAACTCTTCTTGGGATAGATGTTGAAAGTTGCTCCTTTGGTATTACGTCAGAAAATCCACACATTAGTAGCACTGAATTTACAACTGGCTTCTAAAATTATAATTTATTCTGTCTTGATGAGGCTTATTTAAAAAAAAAAGGAGGGGAGGGGGAAGGCAGGATAGGGAGGGGAAGATATTAGTAAGTGTATGTCATAATTTGGGCCCTAACTGTTCTGTCTTCCTACTCAGTTCCTGATGTCTTTATATCTGCAAATGCAAAGGCCACTTTGTTCTGAAAAGTCATCACTGAGCAGTGGCAAAAGCAGAATGTTTAATTCTGCAGAGTTCTGAAAGGTTCTTGTAAAGTCTTGACATATTTCAGGTGGCTGAGTGTATGCCCAATGTGGTATGATGGGACTCCATCTGCTTACTGAAGAAAGTCTGACAGCAGCCTGATTTGACATATAATAATATAATAAAATTTAATTTGCATTTATTTTTATTCTTTTTTTTTTTATCTGCTTGATGGATGCTTCACTGGTCTTAACTTAGTGACTCCGTAGTACTTGATCAATTAATTGTAAAGATGATCAATAATCCCAGTTTGGCTAGCAACATTCTTTTTTCTGACTCTTTTAAGTAATTTTTGAGACCTTGATATATGTATGTTTGCATTTAACCTTGCAGAAAGTTGTCTCTTTTTTTCTTTTTTTCTTTTTAAATACAGCAAATTTTAATGTTACAGTGCCTAATTTGTACAACAATTCTGTATTAATCAGAATTTACTTCTGCCTTCTCTCAGTGTATCAGTTGCAACAGGAAGCTCCCCATCCTAGAAGGATAACCTGCACCCGTGAGGTGGGTATTACAAAGTTTTGTAGAGTCCAGTAATTCGAAGTCTGTAGTTAATGTTGTCCAACCCAACCAATGGTTCCTTGGGAGATTTGGCACAGTGATTAGAGTAAGTATAACCTCAAACCTTGGGGGCAGTGGTTCCTTGAAATCCATTTGATCTGAAAAAAAATTTAAAGCCTTTTGAGTACCATGTGTATGCTGGGGGATCATTTACTGAGTTTTGATTCTTAGATAAATGGAAATATTAACTTTTCTCCTTTTTGGTTCAGAAATTCAGAGAAGCAAGAGCAGAGGCTGTACAGGGAAACTACACCCCTGCACATACATCGCTGCTAGATGCGTGCAATAAATCAACAGAGAAGACTGAAACCTCCCTTCATGCTGTTACTTGAGTTGCAGTACTTAAGATTCATGAGTCCTAGAAGCTGAGCTATGCAGAGCCTCAGTTTTTAAGGATTCAAACAGTCATAACAGGATCCTGTTGATATACAGTGATACAGAAGCACTTGCTCGTGGGGTCAGTTGTGGAGGCAGACCCCAGATTGCCAGCGTGCCCTGAGCTTCTGTCCAGCAGAGCAGCACCTCTCCAGAGCTGTGGTGCTGGAAGGTTTAACTGATGCCAAACATCCATCCCAGCAAGGTTTTACTCATAACTGCATCTCTCTTGCAGCTTCAGTTAGGAATCTGGGAAACATTAATTTCAATTTCAAAAATGCTGGAATTTTAGGCTGGACTTGTTAAGCAGCCTTTCAAAACACAGCTTTTACTGAATAACCACTGAAAGTTATTTCATTGCTGCAATAAAACTTAAGCATTTTTATCATGTGCCAGGAGAAGGAAATTAATCTTTGAAATATGTTAGTCACTTTGACGTAGTATTAAATACAGAGGGACATAGCACTGTCAGGAACATTAACAGCTTACAGCCCACATCACAAGGAGGATTACTTTACAGAATTAAAGAGGCGTTTCTCTGTCATGTTTTTTGAATGCCCAACTGTGGTTCTATGAAGAAGTCTGTCAGTTTTTCATATAAAAAGTAGAGATTTAACAGAAGTGATATATTGCTTTTAATAGAAGCACTCTTACTTTCCTTTGTTAATTTGCTATGTTTGTATTTATATAAACGGTTACAGCCAATTGCACTTAAGCAAGACAACTATAGACAAGAACACTACATGAATCTTAGAAGAAGCAGAGTAGCAGAAACTTTTATTTTAAACAGTATTTCTAGTGTTACTGAGGGTCTAAGCAGGAGCGTTCTTGTTAATTTTGTTGTGCATGTACCTTATGTACAGCAGATAAGGTGGGCTGGAGATTTGAAGGCATCTTCTGTAGAAGATAAGATCTGAGTTGTGAAAAAACCAGCATGTTTTCCAGATTTTTATTCCCAATGCTACAGTATTATAAAGGTTCTCTTCTGTGTTCCCTGTGATAGGATTTTTCATTAAATTAATATGCAAAATAGCTTGAATTTGTAGGAATTTAGTCTTACAACACAGCTTTGGAGCTGTACAGAGTGCTCACCTGGATAGGATGAAGCATGTTACTTCCTGTCTCCAATGGTTTGTTTTTCTTGTTTGTGCTTCACTTGGTGCTGTTGAATAGTTGTTTTTTCTCTTCAAATGTGTTTCACTGGTGCTAGTATATGTATATATGCATTGTTTTTACATTGTAAAATGTATGAGGAATTTTTGGTAGCTTTCTGTTGAGGTCCTGACACTATGCCTGTATGGTCACTGTAGTCTCTTATTTTGGAGCCCTGCTATTGTTTACTCGTGTAGCGCCAGACTTAGTGCGTGCTTATAAAGTTGCATGGCTCTTGTGGTGATAAGCGACAGTTCTTCAGTGTCTTCTGTTAGATGCTTTGAGAGCCTCTGCTGTGAATATTTTAATTCTTGCAGAATTAGAACCTTTATTTTTCTATGTACCTTTTGGCTTTTTTTAAAAAAAAAAGGAAAAAACAAACCACAAATGAAAAAAAAACCCAAACCATAATAGAAATGTAAGAGTGGGAAGTTACCAGTACAGTTAAGGAAACCTGATGGCAGATAATGTGATGATTGTAACTGTTTTGCATATCAACTGCATAATGCTTACATATCCCATAGTCGGGGAGAAACTGTAACTTGATAAAGGTGTCCAGCATGTTCAATAAATCTGCTGGCATTATGCCCCGTGCTAATTTGACTGAAGAAAAGTGCTTTGCGATCTTTTTGCCTTAGGTGATTAGAAGTCATAAGCAAATTTAATACTAAGTTCTCCTTCGTGGTATTTCTTAAAATACCATTACCCTATCCAGTCACATAAACAGAGATATAAACATGTATTCAGAATCTGAGAGTTAAGGTCTCCTGCTGCTGGAGCTCTGGAAATCCTTCAGCTGTTGATCAGATCCAGACTGCCTTCCTTTTAGAGTCAAACAAGAGACCTACTCTTGCCAGCCAGATATAAAAGCATCTGTGTGAAGCTTCTTTAAATACAAATCACACTGACCACTATAATTTTCTCATCCTTGTCGTCAGTGATTTTTAATACTATTACTTATAAAAATTTATTAGTTAATATATGGGCAAGAAATTGGAAAGCTGGACTGTTTTAGGGAGGAAAATTTGCTGTGGGTGGTTGGTGTCCTGCATGAACTAATCATTCAAGCTGTTTGGAGGGTATCTGAGCTTACTGCAGCCCTGCATAGAGAAGTCCTCCTGTTGCAATTCTCTAAACAGATAGTCTGTTAGAGCCAACGGGGGATTGGTCCATTGGTACCATTGCTTGGTACCACAAGCAATCAAAACACTCTGCTAAGTCCTATCATCACTGAAGAAAGAAACACAACACATTAGTGTCTATAATATCATATTTCTGTGAATTTATTCCAAAACAAGATTATAACATACGACAAAATTTCAATAAATGTAAAACATTCCCTGTGCCAGAGGGAACAAAAAAAGGAGAGAGATATTCTGTGTTTTAAAATACCTTCATCCCAGCCTTTGAACTGCAGAGTAAGCCTGTCTGTACCATGAACACGGTTGTAGAAACGGAGAAATAAAATCTGCAGTTTTTAGAAACTAGTGAGAGTTGAACTAAATAAAATAATTAGTCAGTTTGCACGTATTTAGCTGGAGAATAGAACATATTAAATACACATTTTCTCATTAAAGAATCCATTTACCAAAAAAGCTCTTTGAAGCTTATTTTTACCTAATAACGTGTTCTTTCAATTTTACCTTTATCAGTGTGCATTTTCCTACTTCTGCATTAATTCATTATAATGCAGATAAGTGTTTATAAGTATGGAACAAATTATGCAGCTGAGCCAGATTTAAAGTGAAAATATATTCAGCAAGCAGTAACTTCTTTAACCTTTCTTCTCTGGTCTCAGCCTCTCCTGCTAGTGTTGAGCTTTGTGATCTGCTCTTTCTCAGCTGGGTTTCTATTAGCAGCCATGCGTGAGTCAGTGGGGAGCAGAATCTTTTCCTAAGTGGTTGAATTATTCAGCTGTATAAACAAATTAATAAATATTAGGAAAAGAATTTTGGTCCAGAGAACATCAAAGAGGTCAGTGGGAGGGAACAGCATGTAATTTGGTAAGGTATTAGCACATAAATTGTTCCTCTTGCCTTACTGTATTCCACTTGTTGACATGAGCAAGAGTGATTATTAAGGGAAAAAGCACTTGTTAAAGAATAATTGGAAATCACACCACAACCCCACACACACCTTTTATCTAAGGTGCAAAGACATGGGTTGTACAAGTGCTGATACCGAGAGGTGTACGCAACAGAATGACCTACTTAACATGAATTGCTTGTAAAATACAGAGAATTCAAGTTTCTGCTCTGTTAAACCAGTTTCATATTAGAGCAACACACAGATCAGTGAAGTCACACTGAAGTAAAAAGAGCACTGCATTCATTTGGGATTTTTCCATTTTGAAGGTGCAACAAAGCCAAGGCTTTCAATGCTGTATGAAGTTCATCTGTAAAATTGATGATTCCATTACATTTTAAGGGTGTTTGACTTCTGTATGAGACTACATCCAAATTGTAATGTTATTTGTGCAATTAGTATTGTATTACCTCCCTAGAATTTGTATTTGTTGTGGTTATAATCTTTTATATATGCATGTGTGCATGCAGGAGTATTTAGGACATTCTTGACTGCTATATGAAGGCACTCCTTGACAAATTTTAAATAACAACATACAAAAAAACATCAGACAAATTATGGAGATAATTGAAATCACTGTCCTTTTTCCATCCTGTTACGAGGCTTCATCCTAATCCAGTGCTAGTAGTTAAGAAGCCCATTATACAGCATCTCCATGTCGTTCTGTGAAAATGACCTCTATGAGTAGTCATGAAACGTCGCAAAGACTGGGCTTATAAAATGTACATACTCGTTACAGCTGTTCTCAAAGATGGCTTTATCTGTATGATATTTACCTAGAATGACTTCCCAACTTGTGGTAACTAAAAATTTTTTCCTGTTCTAAAGGAATGGCTACTGTAAGGCATTTGCCAAGTCTGCCCCATTTATCTCTTCATAAACTTGGTTTCCTTGGCTTCGTACCTCAGTTTGAAAAATCGGCAGCAAAGCACTGGTGGATATCTCATTGAACTTTGCATGTCTTGCTGGTTCCATAGTGAAACCTGGATCTTTCTTGTGGCCTCAGCATCAGTGCTATACAAATAAGCACATTGAAAATTAGTATGTCACGATTATTTTTCTTCTCTTTTTTCCTAAGTTAGAACCAATTTTTAAAACTGTGCCAAGCACAGGCTAAACAAACAGCAACAGGGCATTTTTCCCATAAATAAAAAATCCTGAGAAGTCAAAAGACTTAGTGGTTCAGCTTGATCTTCACTGGATACAGAGAAAATGAAGGAGCTAAGGCTGCCTTTACTCCTGCTTAATGATACTTTGGTTCAAAATTACTGCCAAATCAGAAAGAAACTCTGCAGAAATAATTACATTGTGTTTTCAGCTAACGGCTTTAGTTAAAGTGGCTGGTTTTTTGCTACTGCTTTATTTTATTTTAAAATGTAGTTCCTTTCTTAGATGGGTTTTAGTTCCAGTCCAGATGGATGTTTTGGTTTTGTCTCCTTAAGGCTGACTGAGTGTGAAAGTTTGGCTAACAGAGCTTCTGAACTAAACTGTTCTTGCTTTCAGTGCTCATGTGCGAGGGTACGTGGATACCTGTATGTGGTATCCGGTATGTGGATACCTGACTTTTACTCCCCAACTTTTTTGACTTTTACTTTGTGTATGTAGCCCAGCTAATTCTGAGGGAATTAGAAGATCCCTGCTGAGTTCTGATGGAGCCACCCTAGGGTCTAATTGTACACATTCATTCTAGATGTCAAAAAACCCTAATGTTATTATAAATGTAAAAGGTTACGAAAAAAACAGACAACACAGCACCAAAAACCAGGCAATAGAACTCAGTGGATTAGGGTTGCAGTTGTACTGAATATTATACAAGCAAAGTGTTACTTATCCACATTTACACTGAAGTTTTTGCAGGTTGGTAAAACTGATCGGTAGAGACTGAATGCTAACAGGAGTGGCTGTTTTCCTCTTTAACTCATCATCCACCAAGATGAACTGCAAACCCAGCTGCAATTGCCTGGAAGTCCAGGGGAGCTTCTCTCTGGTGTTTTGCTGCACTCATCTGCCAGTTCGCATTTTCAAATATTTGCACACAAAGTATAATATTATAATTTGTCTTAAGACTTGCAAGTACTCTGTAGATGTCCTGTCACATTACTAATCCATTTCTGAAATGGAATGCTTTTGCTTATCAAAATTTTCTAATTTATGTCATATAAATTCACTGTATTCTCAATAGACAAGCAACAAAAATCTTATTCACAACAGGATTTTTTTTAACAACTGTGTCAGACTAGTGGCTTGTCTTAGGCTAGAGGCTTTTACTTCAGAATTGTTACAAATTTCTATAATAACAACACTAAAATATTTTCACTTTTTCTGCATTTATGTTGCTGTCTTCCTATTGAAAAAGTAGCCTATATTTGACTTTTTATTATTTGAAAACATCCACTCAGTTCAGGCCCTTTGAAAACAGTTACCATACTGGTCAACTCTTGTTTGCTGTTATGTAAGAGAAGGAAATCTTTTAGAACATTATAAAGCTTTTCAATGATGGAACAATTTTTCAAAAGTGATGTACTGTCACAATAGCTTTTTATTTGCTGGGAATGTGGAGGAGTTGTTATTAGGCTGTACACTAGAATCTATTTTTTGTTGGTTTGGACATTTGAAACCTTTATTCATGCTTCACTGAGATAACTGGAGAGAAGTGCTAATTTTAATAGGGTTTTTTTTCTGAAAAGATAGAAAAAAGAAACTGAAGTGGTCATTCACTGTGAGTATTTTTTGTTTTATTATAGCTGGACTGTTTTATACTCTTGTATTTCAAGTTGTAGAATTGTTGACTTTTACTCCCCAAAGAGTTTCCTCCTTTAAATTTTGCAAGGAGGGATAATCTGGTGGTCTAGCTTATCGAGCTAATTTCTGGGAAGTCTGCAGTCCTCATTTGTTTGTAAACTTCCTGAACAATCGCAGATGACTTACTTCATATGAGACACTCAGAAGGCAAATTGCGTTCTCACACCTTTGGCGTGTTATGTGTGTTTACGCTGTATCGTCTCTAGAGCATGGATGGGCTGGTGTTAGCTTATCTATTGAGGTCTTTCAGGTGATCCTGCAGATCACACAGTTCAGTCAAGAAGTGCAAGAGACTTAGGCACTTGATCATTTACCACTTGCGCTCACTCTGAGGGGATACAGTAGTGGCTTAATTTCTCACAGCAAAAGCACCAACAGCTCTATGGTGGATGATAATTTGTAAATTTAAGAGTTTTATAGGTGTTTCACTGTATTAATATACATAAAAATGTAGTACACTTACACCCATGAAATTAACCTTTTGTTTCCCCTTTTTGGCAGTTTGTACAAGCAATACTTAATGCAACCACTTTGTATTTGCAGAGCCCTGAGGATGATGTGATCCAAGCAGCTCATTCTTTCTCTATTTTAAGCCATTTGGAATTACGAGGTTTCCTGAAGATTTGCCTTTGTTTTTCCTATATTCCATCTACAGGGAAAATCCTGGGATAGTAGATTAGTTTTGTCTGTACTTTCACATTATATCTCTTTCTATTTTCAATACTGCATTATGGACAGTATGCTTACTGTATGGGTTCACTTATTATGAAACATTACAATTTCTGTTGTTTCTTCTAGGTAGTGAACAGACCCAAATATTATGGAAGAGAGTAAGTAACATACACCTCTGAAAGTGGTTTATCCAGACATATTGGTTAATAATAGTTACAAAAAAGGTTGCAAGCATCTGCACTGGGCCCTTTGTTTCTTTTGTGTGTGTTACAGAAGTGTTTCTTGCACACCATCAAATTATTACTGCAGTAGCATCGCTTCCATCTGCCTAAATTTAAGAGCTGTGTTTTCTGATGCAGTGCTCCCTTAAGTGAGAAGAATGTGTTTCTGTACTTTCAAAGGGTTGCCTTTCAACCGCCACCTCCAGTTGGCTTTTGCAAAACATGTTTGTGTGCAGGGAAAAAAAAGATTTGGATCACAAGTGCAATGTAAGTGTACAGTATATATGTACCTTCTATTTCAGACCACTAAGGCAAATATGATGAGATTTACTGTGGGGAAACAAAGCAGATCTTATTTGTGTTGGTAAAAGATATGTAGTATTGCTAGGTTATTACACAAGTAAATACTGAGATTATATGCAATCCCCAAGATTTTAGTAAATAGCTATAATATCCCTGAATGCTGCAATATGTTGTATTGCATGCCACTGGCACAAAACATGTGAAGCCAGCAGGAGAAAAATGGAATTATTGCTACATATTAAATTGAAAGATGCAGATTTAAAAAGCAATATACTTGTTTCATATATCCTGTTTCACAGAAGCCTTTCTAAAGCATTTAAAGTGGCTTCAAATGAAAGGGAGATTAATTTAAGCTGTAGATTCCTGCAAATCAGTCGATTTTGTTTGTTTCTTTTTTAATTACTGTGGTTGGTGGGTTTTAAAAGAAGAGGAAAAGGTGATTTAAAAGTGAAAAGGCATGTATTTCAAGAAGTCTTTTTTCCTTAGATTCCATGGGATGATCTCAAGGGAGGAAGCTGACCAATTATTAAGTGTTGCAGAGGGAAGCTATCTCATTCGTGAAAGCCAGCGGCAACCTGGAACCTACACTTTGGCATTAAGGTTGGTAATTAATTCATTTTAAAATTTATAAAATATTCAAAAGATTGTACTTTGACCTTAGTGCTTAAACTTTCTTGTGATTGTTTTAATTGTTTTTAAAAATCACGGTCAGCATTTAACGAACTGGTACTTTCTTTACCCTAGTTACAGATTTAGCATCTTTAACCTTCCCTAACACCTTCTGAAGCACAAACATCGCTTATTGCTTGTACCACCAGGCTAATAGTAATTGTGTTTTGCTCTTCTTCCACTATGTTGCAGATGGGACCACATGTAGACACTGGGAGAGCAGGCAGCCAAGAAATAAAAGGCATCTTATTAGTTCACATGACTAGTCTTCTGTGTGGGTTACTTAGTAGCTGGCTAGCTGTTGCTGAAGAGCAATTAATTCTCTCTAGTCCCTCTGTGGAATAGCAAATAAATCAGGAGGGTTTATTGTCTGAACACCTGTTAGCTAACAGTGTTTGCAGATCTGTTTCCTCCCTCTGCAAAATTCATAGCAAGTGAATTAGATATAAATAAAATCTGGAAAAAAACCACCCAAAACTTCAGTAGTTGTGAGTTTTAAATAGTTTAATTGCTTTTAAGGTAGTAGAGAGACCTGGGCAGTACACCCAGATATTCAGATGGGAGATGATGATTATTAGCAATGTTTTAAATCTAAGTGGGACAGAAAAACATTTAAGGAGAAGATGTTACTAAAAGTTTTACATGGATAAAATAAGATTACATTTACAATACAATTATCTTGAAATAATAGGTTGTGATTAATTAGTTTTCTTTTTCGGGGACAAAAAAAAAGTCTATTCTACTGACACACTTGTTTCTATTTGGAATCTTATTACTAGAGAAAAGTTATTGACATTTACACTGGTTTGCATTGAGTGTAAATGAATTGGTGTTGCTTATTAGGGTCTAATATTCCATTTAATCTACTTCTTGCAATATTAATTTAAAGCTAAAAAGAAAACAGTTGTTGTAACACCTGGCTTGAAGCCATTTCCCCCCCTTGCTTCTAATGGTGCAGAAGGCACAGGGCTGTGAGCAGTGAAGCTGCTGGGCATCCTACAGAATGTATTGGTACAACTAGTTTTATGAAGGCTTCTCCAGTCCAGCAAGTCAAGAGATGTGTCTTTTCTAGGTTTGATGGTTTCTCTTTCACACTGGAAAAACTCTTTGAAAGCAAGAAAATACATTTTTTATACCTGACAGAAAAGAGAATGGATGGCTGTTGGTGATCGGTTTGGGAAAGAGTTTCAAATGATAGCAAAGCTGTTACCATTGATTTATTTTGAGAAAATTCAGCAATTAGCAGAACACCTCAGACTCTGAAACTGCAGCATGTTGGAGCCGTTTCATTATGTTTTAAGCACTAGCTGGATGACTTGTATATCACGGGCAGTGATGTAGGTGCCAGCTTTCTATCCCACGGCAAGTACTGCTGTATTGCCTTGCTGTTGGACTTCAAAGTGTATGAATGAGGCTCTTTGCTCTCATACCTTAGGTGAAAATTCTCTGTGAACTGAGGACTGTCTCTCCAACACATGGGAATTCTACCACTAGGATTTCTTTTTCTCTCTACTAGAAGTGTAACAGGAGTCTGCGTTTCCATTGTCTTGCGGCAGTTTTGCTCATTTTGCGTTTTTCCTCTTCCTGGAATTATATATGCAGAATACACTCACTAACCAATATTCTCACTGAGTGGGGTGCTGACATTGTAGCATCTCTTAAAGACTAGGAAATTTTTGCAGTCTGTCTGTTCATTCTGACTGTGAGAAATTTGATGTGATTGCCATGATAAGTTTATGTAATGTTACCATAATTTATAGCACTTTTTAGACTATCATTTGTGTTTGTGTCACTATACTGCCAGGCAACAATGGCAGCTCTGTCTGTATCTTACTTAAGCCCAGCAGGAATTTCATAATGGTATCTTCAAATGGAGCTTTTCAGTAGGGTGGTATGTATGGGCAAAACCTTTCCGAGTTGGATGGAAGACTTTTCATTGACTTGAGGGTCTCTGGTTTCACCCTTTCTTTTCTAGCTGTGGGAACCACTGTGATCGTTTCATACTAGGCTTCAATGCCATTCCATCATTCAAGCAGTCACATTAATTTTAAGATCACTTCTGTATGATTTTTGCTTTTCCTTCTTTAATACGACATAGGTTTCACAGCATTTTACAAAGTTAACCCAGCAATATTTAAGAGGTGCTCTAATTCTGCAATAAGTAACACAGTGACAGTACATAAAATGGAATGTTTGTGTTTTCTGATTGTTTTTCAGGGATGTTTTGGAAAATATTGAGTAAAATTCAGATGTTTTGTGTACCCGTTGATTCTTGACATAAAAACTTGGTTCCCTCTGTATTTCTGTGTATATACCTAATCTGTCTCTCACTGTGCGTGTTTGTTGCCTGACTTACCTGTCTTTGACAGCCTGTCAGTTATGATTAGGACAAATTGGAAACTATCTATGAAGTGTGATCATAAAATCTCAGTTCATCGAAACCTAAGTGTCTTGTGGAAATATTGGGTAGGATCAGCTAAAATTTCCTGTCTTGTAGTTACTGGTCCTTCTGCTGAGGCGCAGGCAATTGAGTAATACACGTGGCTCAGCACACTCTGCTCTGGCAGATATCTTTTTCCTGCATTTGTGTCACTGTGCCTGGGAATCCTCAAAAACCCCGTGCACCCAATTGTGAAGGGCAGTTTAGAGAAACAGGATCATAAGCCTTTTGGTGGCCAGGTGATGTCTCTGTAATGAAGTATTTCCAGTCTTTCCTTCTGCAATAGAAAAAACAAACTTTTTGTGCTTTGTCTTGAGGACCCAAACCAGCCAACTTCTCAGATCATCATGGAGCAGTCCAAATGCTACATTTGATTCCACTAGCTATTGCAGCTGATGTCCAAAATCTTGATGTTCATACCAGCCATCGGTGAAGATGTTTTGAATGTAGTTCCAATTGTAGTTCTGTTTTGACTAATATTTTAGTTTGGTGTTACTAAATTAAGTGAACACTCTGTGTCCTCGGAATTCCAAAAGGAAGATACTGGACCATTTGTTGTTTGATTGATTTATTTTATATTACAGTTTTTGAAATTATTAAAGGAGATTACCTTATAGAGGGCTATATTATAGGGGAAAAACAACAATGTTCTTTTATTCTGTCTGTGTCCTCATTGCTCATTCCAGTCTAGAATGTACTTATGGGCATCTTCCAGAGATGCTCAAATTGTCTTTACTCGTCACTGGCGATTCCCATTTGTTAAACCACTTAATCTGTCCAGAAGATAAAGAATAAACTGTTAACACCACAAATCGTAACTCCTTTGTAGGCAGACAGAATTCAGAGTTGTAAAAACATGTTTTTGTGAGATCTGGAACAGATTGGACAATCACACTAAGCTACAGCCAAAATGCACAGAACGCAAATGCAGGTGGTGCATGAAGGTTCTTTTATGGACCATTCTAACACAGCTCTTCTGCATCTCACTTCTTTTTAAGTTACTATAAAGGATACCTAAAGTCATCATGAAGTGGGCAGATCTGTGTAATTGTCTGCAGAGAGTTTCTTCCTGGTTATATATCCCTGTTAATGTATTCACAAGTTCTCTGACTACGAACACACTGGGTCAGATAAAAGGACCCGTTCATAGTCCAGTCCAGTATCCACTCTTTGATAACTGAGAATAGCATACATGGAAAGAAAAGTGTAAGAACAAGATGAACGCGTAGTAGTCATGCTCTGGTATGCTCTCCCAGCCTCTGAAAATGTGTTGTTCAGGGACTTCTGAGCAGAATGGGTATCTTTGCTACATTTTCAGGCTTTTGATAGGGAGACTTTTTTGCCTAGTGGCTTTTTAAGCATATTTTTGAACCCGTATAGACTTTGCTGACTGCAACTCTAACATGAGTTCCATGCCTTAAGTACGTTTTATGGGAAAGCAGCATCCCTTTTTTGAAGATTCCATCTTGCAATTTTATTGGGTGCCTCTGGTTCTTGCATTATGAGAAATGGTATCTCTATTTACCTTCTTCATGACACTCATCTCCTTATTGTTCTCTTTGCAGGTCAATGAGTTCTAGGCTATATGTTCAGGTTTTGTAGTGAATCGGTTCCATACCCTTCATCATCTCTGTCATCTTCCTCCGTGCCTTTCTTTTACTCTGTGATGGTCTTTTGGACATGAAGGGACCAGGACTGCACATCCTGTTCAAGATGAAGTGGGCCATGCAGTTTTCTTTCTTTGTTCTCTAAGCCTTTTAAAATGAATTTTGATCACTATGGAGCGTTAGGCTGTGATACTTTTATAAAACTAGCTTTAGTAGGTCTAAAAGATCTTGTTTCCTGAGCTGCAATAGCTACAGACATAGCCTAGCACTTATTAAATGACCAAATATAGGACAGGACAAATAATAGCTCTTGCGGGCTTAACCAAGGCAGTCAAATATTCTTAGTGCAGTGCTGTGGAATAACAGTACAAAGTAACAGTTCAAAGTGAAAATTTTGACTGTATCTTCCTCTTTAATAAGGTAGAAAAAGTGATTCTTACCCAAAAAACTTTTCAGTTATTGAGGTTGCTGGTGAGTTACAGTAAAATCTGCTTTCCACTTATATAAGAAACTGCATTTTTATCATCTTCAAATGAACTATTTTTGTCTACTTTGATCCATTATTGTGCAATTAATTTGCTTCATGACTTTCTTTTTAAGACCAACTACCTTTTAAATCTAAGTCTGAAACAAAAGCGGCTTTGTTTTCAGAAAACGAGTTTTTCAGGATTTGTAATAGGTAGAAGTATGTTTGTAAGGAAAAGGAAAATGATAATTTAAATATTTTTTTAAGTGTGTGAGTTTGACTAAATATTCAGAGCTGTCCTTCAAATGAAATTGATGTTTAGAGCCTAAGAAGGCCAGTGAAATTGTATCAGTTCAGACAGCAGTTAAAAGACAAAGAAGCATGAACACAAATGAGAGCAGCAAATTGGCACCCAACTATATTTAATGCTTGTACTTAATCATGAATGTGGTTTCTCAAAGCTTATTTAAAAAAAAATAATAAAGAAAAACAGAAAGAGAACAGCAGAATTCACCAGTGTTTACTAATTAATTAATCGGAGGATGACACTGAAATATTTTTGCAACCCTAAGATAAAAAAAAAAAAAAACAAGATAAAATTATTGTAGGTATATATATGTATGTCCATACATATCAGCAAGGCTCTGTGACAAAAAAAAATACATAAAATACATTGTAATGTTTAATTAGATGTTCCAAATGGATGAGGACAACTGAAAATTCCTAATTAACTCCTGGAGGTATTAGATCTGCTTTTAAATTTAGCAAAAGACTAGTACAGGACTTAATGCTAGGACCTATAGCAAATGACAGTAACAAGAAGACATGGTTCGCAATGTAGCCTTTTGTGGTTGAGAGCTTCTTTAATAATTAGGATGAGGATAAAGAGGAAATAGGTAGAGATTGTACTAGTGGTAGGCGTTGAAGTGTGATGGTACTGCATGTTCTTTTGAGCAGATATCTGCTGTAGCACGTTTAGTTGGTTACCATGGTTTCCCTTCCTGCAAATCCTATTGTTGTGATACTGAGAATGAATCGAAATAAGGTTCTGCAGCATGATTAAAAAAAAGAGGTAATAATGTTAGCCATGATTATGAGTCATGTTTTCTTTCTGTTTGAGGGTTAGGGCACATTCAAGATTTTGTGGCATCAGGAGAGAATTCTTGAGGCGAAATAAATGTCAAAAATTAGTAATCTTTAGGTTTTGTGACCAACCACATGTATTGTGCAAGAAATTGATACATATGTTCCCTCTCCCTAAATTATGAAATTGCATTAAGAAACTAGCCACTGATATTTTATAAGGAGACATAATTGGCAGGCTGTTAGATCATAATGCTGCAAATGAACCTTTTTAATTTCAGAGGACAGTTGCTTTGGTGGCTGAACGAGGTCCCGTTTTCAGTGGGCTCCTTTGGGACGTGTGTAGTGCTCTTCCAGAACATGTACTGATTGCCCTGAGATTACTTTTACGTATGTAAAATTCAACATCTGCAAAAGGCTTCTTGAATTCAGAGGTTAAAACTCTGCATCTGCATTCTGCTGGAAAGCCTAGGTATATAGGATGGGATGTGGGAGAAGAACTGGGGAAAGAATTGTTTGAAACAACTTTCTGTGTGGTAATAGTTGAATTAAGTTTTTTGTAATTATGACTGTAGCAAAATTTGGTCATACTTCATCTTGAATCCACAGCTGGTCTGTAAGGAGTCAGAGGGAGCCCAGCAAAACAGGAGCTGACTACATTTCTTCACTTTACCTTGGAAATGGTATCATGACATCATGCTAGATGGCAAAAATTAAAAAGACCATTTTCAAGACTAAACGTTACATATCTTTCTACCTGTGTGGTTTTTACCTGATTTGCAGCTCTGTGCCAGTCACTGATAGGTAGTAGCAAGGGTTCAGCTCCTAGGAACCTTTCTAAAATATTTACACAATATTCCTTAGTCACCAGCTGAGAAACCTGGGAAACTATATACATATGTGCGTATAGACACATGTGCACACACTACCTTTAAAGCTTATCTGGGTTAAATAGAATTGCTCCAAAATGTGATCAAACATACCTGTGGGATAAATATGTTTCAGCCTGACCCATTTTGATAACTTTTCTTTATTTTGCATGAAATAGCAAAAGAGTTCTACTTCCTCTGTGGCCGGCTGAAGCTCTCAGGGAGGGACTCTTCCTTATCCCACAGGCTTAGCCAGTCACACTTCCATAGGCACAGAATTCAGGCAAGTTTCAAAAACTGGCCACTCAAGTATCTGTGGCTTATTTTAGATGAAAGAAACAGTTCATGCTTAAAGCTGTTTTAATAGTCTAACCCAACAGGTATGCCAGTTGATATGCTGGGCCTTTTTTTTTTTCCTTGCCTTGTGAAGAGCCAAATACTTCTTTTATGAAGGCTTAAATTCTGCTGAAACTGAAGCTGTCATTCTGTTGGCTGGGTATAACACATGAGCTAGTGCTAGCGCCAGGGGAAAGTGTGCTGAAAAATTTTGGAACTTGCTTTTCAGTTCTGAAGTAATACAATTGAACCTCTATTTAAATGATCTTCCATGTAAAAGAACTATCTTTTCCTATATAAAATTTCATACTAAATAATATACTCTGTTACTTTGACAATAATGCCAAAGGTTCAGCTACCAGTAAACAGCAAAAATGTCCTGTGTGTCATCTGCCTTATGTAAGTGCACCTGGGCATTACTGAGATGGCTTCGCTGAAGTATTTAGGATAATAATAAATAGCTGCTAACCTTAATGAGTAATTAACTGGCTACCTAGGTCCTCCCACAGACTAGAATGCTTTTTTCCTTATGGTTCATGTCTTCTCACTGTGTTCTTGTTCTCCTTCCCTCCTCTTCCCATCTGTTGTTGTTGTCAGCTCTGTTTTCTTTTGGCTAGAGTGTATAATTTATCTTTGGCAATTCAGTTTGCTGCAGTCTTTCTCTTGTTCATGTAAGTTCAACACTTCTCAGAGGAATATGCTTTTCTTTAATGGTGGTGTGAACATTTTGGTAACTTGTCCAAGAGCTGTCTGTGCTCAGTGCACATAGCTCATGTTCATTTTATGCCGTGTCCTTCACCTCTGACTGTAGCTCCTGCAGCACCACAAAGATCTACTGTGATCTGGTGCATAGTAGAGGCATTGGGCTTGTGGTGAGGAACTGCGGTGGAGCTCAGATCTGGGCTCACTTTGTGGCTTCACATACGACTCGGCTCGAGATTAAGTTTTCCATGCCTCATTTCTCCATTAGAGAGGATATAATTTTTCCCATGTTGCCTGATGTTCAGTACAAAAGTTTAGGATCTCTTAAAAATGATCCAGGCAAACTAAAAGTTGTACCCTGTCTCTCAGACTGCCCCAGTCACAACTCCTGAGCAGGAATCTTTGTTGTACTGTGCATGTATAATGCCTGCCTGACTTGAAACTTTTAGGTGTTACTGGAGTTGAAATAGTGAAAAGTGAAATTATAACGCAACCGGTTGATAATTAAATTGTGTGTACGTTTACATAGTTTATACTATGTATGCATAGTACATACGTTTACATACGTTGCACTCTCCTTTTCTGCCCTGTCAAAAGGATATGTATTTTTTCTGTCTTGTGGAATGCTTTTTTGCTCAATTGCTTTCAGAAAATTCTAGTTAGAAATGTATCTTAAAGTTATTCCTGTTGGTTGGCTTCTTCTTTTATATGCTTTTGAAATGTACTTATAAAATTTTGTGTTTGGAGGAACAAGTTTTTTCCTGTACTTCTGCAATAAGAATGAGGTCCTTCAGCTGTAGATACCATGGATGCTTTATAAATACGTTTTCAAAATAACACACAATAGCCTCATGCTGTTGTTTAATCTCATAATTGTTTTCATCAAAACATTTATGAGTTATTCAAACAGTGAAACAACTGACAGCAATAGATGTTATCCGACCCCGTTTTCCTCTTCCTTTTCCCTCTTTTATAGTTGATGTAGCTTATCTAAGTACAGTTCCTTCTGATTTGATAGGTGTTAGGATGAGAATCAAGCCATTTTTTTTCCTTTTATAACTTTAAATGAGTAAATGAACTCTTAACAGTTTCAGTAATAAATTGACATCTGCCCCACCTAGTGCTGCACTTGCACAGAAGAAATTGTATTCTACAAAAGCAGAATGTAATAATAGAAAAGCTACCAATCTTTAATGATCAGTTGTTAGTAGTCCCCAAAATTTCAACAGTGCATATTGCATATTTAATTTTGCATTTTTATGCTTGTTTATTCTTAAGGAATGCAGCTTTGAGGAAAAAAAGATTTTCAGAAAGCAAAGGGTATGTTGGTGAATCTCACTGCGAAAAAGCAGTGAGTGATTACTAGAAGATCAGAGGTAGAATACATTGAGAAAACAACTTAAGTAGCAAGTTGTGTAATAGCCTTAAGTAAGGTTAGCCTGCACTGTAAGGTTAGGATTAACAGTGGTTTAAGGCAAATCAGATTTAACAAAATCTCCCTGGAACAGAAATCTTGCTGTAGTTATTTTTAATATAAATTAAATTTAATTTTTTAAATTAAAAGTAGGAACTGTGAGACCTTGAACAACAACCCATAGAGTGTACATTAAAAAACCCAAACAACAAATCAGGAACAACAACAAAACCAATGTTTCTTCACTCTGCTCTCTAAATCCCCCTTTTTCATTTGTAAAGCTGTTTTATGATAAGGATATTTCTTTGTGTTTTCATTTGATGTTTTCCATGCAGGTTTCCTTGACATGTGGAATTGAGATATACATATTTTCTTAGTGTCATATTGTCTAAGATAAATTAAGAGTAAGTTGGTTTTAGTGTGAGAAAACCTGTAGAAGCAAGATAGAAACGTTGTGGTTATGAGTAACTTAAAGCCTTGTAGGAAAAGCTGCTGTAAGTGAAACAAAAATGAACATTTGAGCATTATGCTATGGCAGTTCTGTCTCCCTAGTACACATGATTGCAGTGGAATTTGTGTTACAGGTCTGATGATGTTGTAAATTTACCAGAGAAGCAATGTTATATATGAGCTAAAATGAAAATGTTGTACATTGGCAGAGTAAAATGTGGGTGCACATTTTGAAGCTTGCTAAGCAGACCCTGGTGAGGGCTGATACCTTAGTTTATAAGAATTAAACCACAGTTCTACTTAAAGTAATATGAAATCTCTCGGTAGCATGAGTTCACACTGTAAAATTAACTCTTGGAGTTCCTTTCTTTAAAAAATTTTGGTAAAGAAACAGAACTATTTGCTTAATATGAAAATGGGAAAGTTAGTTACGTTCCTGCTAATAACATTTCCAGAAGCCATGTTGACGTAGGTTTCCAAATACTGCTTTCTTTTAAAGAAAAGATATCAGGCTTTTAGTACTTTGCCATGTGTATGTAGACTTCAAATGCGTCTTAATGACTAACTACAGTGAGTCTTTTCCCAGGAGGCACAGAGATTTCGTCGGGTAGATAAAGCAGTAAAACATTCCCCAAAACATTGGTATTGATTCTGATTCAATCATCAAATCGTTTTTTTTTTTTAATATGTGTGTATATATATATGTAAAGTTCGAATGGAAAAGGGCACACAAGCACAGTACTAGAAAGAGGTAGTAAATACATCTGTACAAGAGCTTCTTTTCAGAACCAAACATTATTTTCAAATGGACTATCACTGATCAAGAATGATCTCAAGTGTTAAATGATCCTACTGCATATTAATAGCGTACATGGTCCTTGATCAGCTGACATTTGTTCAGAGTTTGAGATGGTGAAAATCAACCTTTAAAAGCTGTTAAAAGTAAAATAAGACATTGACACAAAATAAGACTTCGCCTATTATTTTGTTAGATTTATTTTGTTTAGATTTGTTAGTGTTACAGTTACCAAGGGCTGATAACACTTCCAGTCTTCATTGTTTTCAGCAGCTGTTACCTACTGCAAATGCCCTAGAGCAGTTGTCTCTTTCTCACTTGTGTTGTCCCTAACAGTGCCTATGATCCCCAGGAAAGTGCCACTGCTCTGCTCTGCACTGCCTGCTGCTTGTAGCATGCTATTTGCACTATACAATTTCCCTCTTGGACAAGGAAGTCTGGACAGTGGTACAGGTAAACAGCCTTCAGTCCCAACTGAGACAAACTGCTGGAGGGTATTGGTGATCGTACAGCACCAGCTCTGATTTCTTGATCTTGACTAGATGGAGATGAAGGTTGTGTCTTCATTGGCGTGGGGTCAACACATTCCAGTTCCAGCTCTGGGATTTGTTTTCTGTTCTGAAAGATGCCATGCTTTTTCCATTCTATACTAAACTATCACATGTTCAGCCAGTGCATGGGTCTAATCAGGTTTTAGGAATAACTTTATACCTAATTACTGTTCATTAAGCAACAGTAAGCCTGATGGCCAATGCTGCCCTCCCAAGGGAAAACTCTCTGCAGTGACTGTACTCTGCCACCTTTCTCACCCAGGTCAGGCAATGAAGGTTTTTTGTCTCCACTTGTATAAAGTGCACCTTTACTTTCAATCCCTGATACATTTGATTTAGCTCATTTGCATTGTGTTCTTGTAAACTACAGCTAAGGTTTTGGAGAGTATGCTATTTGTCAGGCAGGTGTTCTGGGAAGATGGTAAGTTCCATAATTCCCTGGCTGTCCTCAGTATGTTGTTGCCAATAAATAATAAAAAGAAACACCAACCCAAAAGTAGCTCCTCTCAGGAGTTGGAAACCTTTGGGGATAACTGTACATGAGGTTTTGGCTGCATGCAAGTCTTGTGTTTCTTTGACGAGGAAATGGGCCAAAAGAGGTTGGGTGGAATAATTTATTTTCTTTCACACAAAAACAGCATGATTAGGAGACACCCTGATTGCTTATCTCTCTGTGGCTTTTTACGGAATGTCAAGCCTCTAGTCTGAAGTATTGGTTGAGAGTTTTCAGAAGTTAGAGCTGAAATTCTGGCACCTAATTTTAAGTGAGACTCCTACCTTCTGGCTGCAAAGTACACTAAGACACTTTTTCTCCAAGGGAAGATAACGTCCAAGTGATCTTCAGGCATGTATACAGGAGTTAAGATATCCCAGCTCAGTGTATGAAGATGTTTGAAACTAATAAGGAGGGGCATTAACTCTGTGGTCTGGTTGCAGCTACACATTTTAAATAATGCTTTTGTCTACATACTCTTCACATCATACAATAGCCTGTGAAAGATGAATAGCTACTGTACAGTTCCGTATGTGGACTCTTAAATCCATCTTCTTAGATGGTAAGAAAGTGCGAATGGGCTCTTGCTTTTCACTTCTTCCCTTTGTTTCTTCCATAAATGTTGCATACAGAGTAGGTGGCTGAGTCTGTAACGCGTCTCTCTCATGCTATGATACCTAATTCAGCCCCTCAGTCCTTTATTACTAGCCACATTTGCTCTACCATTTAATCCATTTTCCCACGTTGTTATCCACTCTGCCCCACTGGCAACCAAAGGGACTAGACAGACTGATTGCTTTTCAGACAACTGGGAATAAAAAAAGTCTTTTATCTGTGGTTCTGCTGCTTGCAAACAAATGCACAATGGACACAATGAGACTGTTTGACATGTCAGAGGTCTATTTCTTTTTCTTGGAAAAACATCTAATGTTCCCCTGTTTAAACCAGAAGAGAACATACATTATCTGTATCCTGCTTTCTATTTCTTAAACAAAAAACAGCTGGTACTAGTGCTTGCCTTTAGGAAGAGACCATCAGGAAGCTGAAATATCAAATCTTGGCTCTGTGTAGTTGCCAGGGTGATGTATAATTAACCAGGCTGCAGTAATGTTATAGAAAGTAAACATAAGGCAATATTCTTGCTAATGGAAAAATTTAAACCATAATTTTAAGTAAGACTGAAGGGACTGAAGATTACATTTTAATTTATCATGTGCAATCGGACATGTATGTTTGCATTTATATTGTAATTTTATGAAAATAGTATCATTGTGGGGTCAGAAAGAAATTTAAATGAACTTGAAAGAAATAAAATAGGATTCTGAGCCGCATTATTGGTGGTGCAGTCTTTGTACAAGATTGGCTTTCATTGATTTGTGGGGTTTGGGGTGGGGGAGATTTCATCTTTGCTGCTCATACTTGAAAAACAGTATCTTTCCCCACAATGTATCCAGTAACAAATTAGTAGAGAGAAAAAAGTTTGATTTGGAACAAATGGTAAATCAGACAAAGGCAAACCATTTAATGTTTGCTTCGTGCAGCTTTTGTGCAGCACCATTTCCAAGTAGCTGTGACACTGATGCAGAGTAATTTGTTTGGCTAAATACATGTCTTTAAATGGTAATTGTTAAATAATCCTGGTATATTTTAAACTGAGAAAGTTGAGTGTACCTTTGGATGGCCACATATGCCAAAAGAAATTGATATGCAGTTCCTCATATCCACACAGGAGGAAGTTTCTGTCTGTTTGTGAGGTTTATGAGAGAGGTGAGTGGGGTGCTGTTAAAGAATTAAAACTGTGGAACACTGCCTGTGAGACTCATGTGCTGAAATGTGGGTCAGGAGCTGTGGGATAAAGATTATGTACTTTTGGGAATCCTATTCCTTGTAGTATCTCTCAAAGACATGCTTCATGTGCAGCAATCTGAACAGATGTACAGTGGAGGGGCTGCTTAGTAAAACATAGCTGGGATGGAACCATGCACCTACCGACCCTGATGAGAAGAGAATTTATCCTTAAGAACTTTTATTAGTTTTTTACATTTGGCTGTCTTGTTCTTCAGAAGTTTTCTTTCAGACTCTGAAGGATGTTACTAAAATCGAGACATCATTTGTACTTAGTAATAGGCCCTGAGGAGCTTTTCTGTGCCTTATCTTCTCTTGATAAGATTAGTGTAATACTTTCTCTTCTAGAAAGCTAAGAGCAGTAAGTGACCTCCAGCTTGTTGAAAACTGCTATAAGTGCTGTCAGAGCATATGTTACTGATTAGAGCAGCAGTTCACCTGCTATATATCTTAATAAAAGCAGTTCTATTGCATATTGTTATTTAAGGCCCACTATTCTTCACCTTGAAACTTACTCTGTTCTCCTGTCAGATTTGAACATCATCATGCTTGTATGTGCTCCTTGTGCGTTACCACTGCCTCAAGCAGAAGACGGTGGAGGTTGCTCACTGCGAAGTGCTGAGCGCTCTTGGCCCATGTTGACTTCTCTGAGAGTGGAGGGGGTGCCTGGAGTACACCTCGTGCTCAAAGCTTGTTCACCACATCCTATGCTGAGTAGAAAGATGCTTTGAAGAATGAGCCTGAGCATGTTACTACCTATTCTGCTGTAACTTAGGACATTCTTTCTTCTTTCCAAAAGACTTATTTGGAATTGCATCTTGTGATGAAATTAGCATTGGGTAAAAATGTATTTCTTTCTGTCATTTTGTAATTTCTCACTTTTCAGTTTGATTCAGTGAACTTTTATTTTGTGTGGCTTAAAAGTGTGCATAGAAATACCAGTTTCTTTGCAGTCAGATTCCCAGGTAATTCCTTCACATTGTGTTCTCTTACTGAGCAGGACACAGACTTCTGAAGGCCTCCTCATGGTTGAGCCTTGTGTAAAAACAGCAGTTCCTGAAGATACAGTGACTGTCAGATTATTGATAAGGGCATGGGAAGGTTTGGCATTTTGGTGCAGAACGCAAGAAAGAAAAATATACATCAGGAAAGAAATAGTGGGTTTGCGCATACTTGAAAGAAGAGTGCAATATTTCACCTGAGGCAAGGTCTAGAATTATGCTTTCCCCTGTTTGACAAGGCCTTGTTGAAAAGGAGCCACTTCAGCAAAGCACCAGTGTTTATGCTGCTCTTTAACATCTCCTATGAAGCGTTTGATTGTAAAATGAAAGCAATCCATCCTTTCAAATTTAGGTTTTAATATGTATTTGACAGATGTGACCTCAAAGGGGGCCAATACCTTGAGCAGCCGTCTTGCTGCTGTCTTACCAAGGAATAACACTGGAGTGAGCTGTGAAAGCAGCTTCTTGCCTCCATCTTCTCTGCAGGAGAACAACTTGGCTGTTGCCAAGTGTAAAAACTGGTGTGTTTTCACATGTTTAGATTGCTTTCAGGCAGAAAATTGTTGTAGATTCAAAGCAGAGTTTTTTACAATATGCTAATATTCAGGTAAAATTGGCATACTTGCGGTTGCTAAGAGGCTGTGTCGATCCTATTCCACCCTGACTGCATAATTGCTAGCATCAGATAGTTCACGCATTATATATCCTGTATATTACAAGGATTTGCTTGAAGCTCAGGAATTAACAAGCATAACACAGAAGGACTTTTGTACAAAGCTGGAAGAGTTAGTCCTTGGCCTGTGGCCAGGAATAAAGAATGCTTGCCCTTGTGCCATTTTGTCCTGTGCTGCTCCGGTTCTGGCAGCGGTTCTGCTTCAGTGTAATTGTTGGCACTGAAGCTCAGCTGAACCCTGAATGGCCTCTTCCTGCAAGCAAGCAGGGGCGCAGAGGTCCGAGACAGCATCAAAACTCCGTATTGATCAGCTGTAATAGAGGACTCTATTATGAGAACTCTTCATATCAGAGCCAAGCAAATTGACTACAGCGAGGCAGTAGTAAAGTACTAAAAAAAGCTATAAAGAGTGTGAAGTAATTTTCAGTTTTTCCATGGGATAATGGAGGGGCTAAAAGAATAAGAGAACAAACAGCTCCTTCTGGGACAGTCACTCTTTTGGCTATCAGTCTGCGGTTGTTGTTGATCTCTCCTTCCTATCTGTGCTAAGTAGTAGTTGAGTTTTTCATTCTCGTCTGGACCAGACACAGAACTTAGTCACAGCTTAAAGTGATAAAGTGTTTTTTATTGTTTGCAAAGGATTGCTTACTCTTCTTTATTCTGCTTACTGTTCTTTAAAAAAAACACTTTCCCATTTCATTGAGGCAGATTTGGAAGTCAAACCAGAAACTTCAGACTCTACTACGATGGAAAGCACTTTGTTGGGGAGAAACGTTTTGAGTCCATCCATGACCTGGTGACAGATGGATTGATTACTCTTTATATTGAAACGAAGGCAGCTGAATACATTGCCAAGATGACAATAAATCCAATTTATGAACACATAGGATATACAACTTTAAACAGAGAGCCAGCACACAAAAAACATATGCCAACCCTGAGGGATGAACATGATGGCAAAGAGTCTACAGGAGAGGATGAGGTAGCAGAAAAGAGGGTAAGCAATTGTTAACCCATACTCTTTTTTCTGTTAGACTTTTTATTTTGTACTTTTAACCCTCCCCCTCTACCATAAAGTGCTAAAGGTATCTGTAGATATTTAGTCTACGTATTTATTATCAGTATTGCATTAATAGTAATATTTAAACTGGTTATAGATTTTTTTAATGGTAATTTTTGCATATTGCAAATTTCTGTGATTGGGACATTAGTTATATATCATTGTGAGGTTCCTCTTTTTGGGTATTTTCACAGTCATAGATGTTATTATTAAGCTACTCTTTTTTTTTTTTTTCAAATATATATTTTATTCTATAAATTGTTTACAGAGTCTAAAACAACTGCCCTTTGGTCAAAAATTGTATTTTGTAATATATTGAGCATTCCCCAAACAAATGCATTCCATAATCTATTCAGCAGTCTGCATACAATGACAGTAAAGTTGTCCATATTATAAATAAGCCTGTTGATTAAGCTGATAAAATGTTAAAACATTTCACTTGGCTAAGTTCAGCCTGTCAGAAGTTGACAGAGCTATTTTTGTTCTCAGCCAGACTTATGAAGAAGGATTGCTCTCTTCAGAGAGTTGCAGTATCAGCTGAGAACTAACTGTGTCCTGGATTATAAAAGGAAAACGAACAACAAAGAAATCTTAGAACCGGTGAAAATAGAAATATTAAACGAGGTTGGGAATGTATCAGGCAAACAAAGCAGCTGCCTAAAATTTCACTTCTGTGACAGAGACTAAACTTTAAAAGACAGCATAATGTAAATTCCATCATGCTAAACTATACACTTTGTTTATTGAAAAGCTGAGATGTGAAAGACTTTTTAAATTTTAAATTTTACGTATGTATAGGTGTTAATGCAGATGTCATAGTCAAATGTGCCCCATTTCATAAACTTCAGAATCATGTTAGGAGTATCTAATACGCTTATAGTGCTTAGAAGAAGTGGTAGTTTTTAGTTGGGATCATCTGTTTGTCTTTCCAATCACAATTATATCTGTTAATTCAGTTTCTCTTGAGGTGGAGGAAAGGTCTCACTGGCAGTTTCCAACATGACTACTGTAGTGAAACTAAGCTCCATATAGAGTCCACAGGGAGAGGAAGCTCGTAGCTTTGGACTTCCAAATCCTTCTCCAGCAGTCTGTCGTCCTGCACCAATTTTGCTGAGACATGACCCAACTTAGCTTAAAGTGTGAATCTTCACTGTTATTGGATAGTTTTGACAAGAGGGATATTGATGCTAACTGACAATGTTAAATGTCCAATTCTTGCCTGTTAGGTACCAGTAGTAGAGGGGTGAGTTATCAGTTACAGTTCCTGACAGCCACTGACTTGCAGCATGCTGTTTCAAAAGGATTTTTTTGCCTTTTGTCATAGAGAGTTCGTTATAATCCAACACCTAGTTAAAAATCTTCTGTAAGAGTTTTGGAAGTCACTGCTTTGGATTTCTTTGGCAAAACTAACTCTTCCTGCATTTAGTATCTTTCAAGTGACAGCAGAACTCTGTTGTGGCACAATGTTTTTCAGATTGATGAAAAAGTTTTCACAGTAAAGGAATTTCAATGACAATTTTCATCATTGAAGAATGATGTTTTTTCCATAGATCATGTAAGACTCATTACAGAGGTGACATCTTTGCTATTTTTACACCTCTCAGGGCCTTTGCTGGGAAATGACAGAGGGTGTCCTGAATGTTGCTTCACCCAGAAAATCTCCAAGGGGAATAAAGCATTTAACCCCATGACCAACACCTGATCCCAGCTGCAACCTCAGCATTTGGAACAAGCCCCAGTGCCCAGATAAGGCTTGCCAAATCCTTTCTTCCTCCTCTATAAGTCATAGGATGTGGGGAGCTTGGGAAGGAGGAGAGGTATGATGGTGGCCTCGCTGAATGTCTCATGGCAGGGGGTGGCTATGTGTGATGCAGGAGCAGTAGGGAGAAGAGACCTCAGAGGGCTTTCCCAAGTATCTTCCCCACCATCTGTGGGACTTGACTACTTGCATGCCCACTAAGACTGTCACTTTGACAGCCTGGCAGAACTGTTTCAAGTTCAGTGGGGTGAACTTAACTGACTGGCTGGAGGACTGAGCAGGCAGGTAATTGAATCACATCCAGTGGTTAATTTTATTTAAAGAAACACATTGAAATTATTATATATATATAAATACTTGTTTGACAAATAATTTGCATTTAAAGCATGAGTATTGGATGACAGGAAATACTTCTCTGTCTTTTTTCAAAAGCCTACCTAATACAAAAAAGTAACGTGCTAGCACAAGGAACACAGGAGCAGTTAAATCTCCACTTATACAGAAGACCCAGCCTTTTTGCTAGGTTATAAGGTTTCTTTGGTAAAATAATAATAATACAATAAAGAAAATACATGTATCCTCTACCAAATTGCTCAGAAGATCATTTTACCCTTTTTGCATAGGCTCCTGCTATTTATTGAAATTTACTTGAAAACTTCAGTTAATAATAACATAGTATTTACCTTATTATGAGCTATTTAACCATGTTATAAGTAAGATTTCTTATTGGATGCTTATAAAAAGGTCAAGTAGTTTTTCTTTCTCTTTAGTGGGAGGAATGGCAGAATGATTCCTGTTGTCCAATACAGAGAGAATATCACTGAATTGATATTGACAATTCTAACAAAGAATGCAAAGGAAATTGTCCAAAATCCAGAAGAAAAAAAAAACATTGTCAAACATTGTCCAAACAGCAAAATCTGTTTACTGCAACATTAGCCCCATTAACACCATGGTGAGGATGAAAATTCCTGCAGGGTACCGTATTTAGCAATCAGTGCAACTTTATCAGTTTTATACTGTAGGCACACAGCTTCTCCCTACACCGTATGCTTCCTATTCCATAAAGAGAGGAAGAAGTCTGGATCTTGAACATGGGTCATGCCGAGCCAAGACATATTCCTGGATTTGCGGACTCTGACTCTGTTCAGATCTGAATCTAAACTTTGTGCTTGTGACTGTTACCATATCTGGTGTGGGTGGTGAATGAAAGATAAATCTTCCAGAAGAAGGAAAGGAGGACCACATAGACTCAGGCTGGGGAACAGCTGGTGGGAATGTAGTTTCCTTTTCTGCCATAAAGTCAAATGGAAGAAATCGGACAGCCAGAGAACACATCTCAAACTTGAGAATGAAATAGGAAAGAGCACTTCATCTAGCCTTGAATTTGGTGTGGGGCACTAGAAGGGAACGAAAACAAATTTGTTAGAAGCCTCCCAGCATGCACTAATAATACTTTATTTGTTCCCCACTCTTTTCAGCCTTAATTTATAGTAGAAGAATTCAATGTGTGTTAGGTGACTTGTCATATGCAATACATTTAAAAATGAGCCTTAGTAAAGGGGAAGGATTTAAAGACCGTAAAAGATCAAAAGACAAAAATTATGCATTCGTTAGATGAGGATTGTAGGACACAAATCACAATGCTCCCGAGTCCTTCAAGAGACCATATTGTGGTGTGATTTAAGATCCAGTTTTTAATAGCAAAAGCATGAGAATATAATCTACTGCGCAGCATGTGCTTCTCTGATTATGAGAAAGAATATGACTGCTTACCATATACAAGTATATATTAAAAATTGAAATTAAAATTCCTGGTTAATGATTTATGATTTTCATAACCTATGAAAGAATTAATAAATAGTCAGAGATAACTGCAGGAGTGCAGGTTGAAAATAGGAGAGTGCTTGTCATGCTTGAATGCCCTGAATAGATACTTTAGCTGCTGTGGAAAAAAAGGTAATGCTGGTTCCCAAAACAGTCTGCAGATTGTTCAGAACTCAATTGCGCAGCCGTCGTGGTCTGTGTGCTAAGAGAAGGCTAAGATTCGTTTGAAAGAGGGCTTCCCATGTGGATTCAGTCTGTATGGCCTAGTGTGGAAGTGGAAATAATACCCAGTATCACAAGATTTACTATTCCTCTTGTGCCTTGAATACTGATGGATCTCTGTACATTCTCCACTCTTAAAGATAATTATGGCCTTGGAGCAGATGACTTGATTCCGTTAAATACCTTATGAAAGTGGTAGCTCTCAGAAATTAATAAATACCTAGATACATATATCAAAGTCTGTCTTGAAATCCCTACAAAACATAAATTTATTTTCATTTTGAAATGCTTTTGAGATATGAATGTAAGAAGTTGTATGACTGATTTAGTCAAGATTTAATATTTGTGATGAGAAAATTAAATACTTGGTTATGAGTTATCCCATCTTTCATAACAAAATGCTGAGGTTAATGTTAGTGTAGCAACTGATTCACGTTTATTCATGTTTACTTTGGTGATAAGTGCTATTTTTTCAAGAAACTTCAGTGGCTGCATGTCAATTAAAGACCGTTTCTAGACTGTACTACATTCAGTTTAGTTCCTACAGACAGAAAGAATTGAGAAGGTTTGTGGCAGCAGTTGCACAGCTAAGGCACTCTTTTTTGTTCTATTTTTAATGACCTTAGCGGTGATACTATTTTTTTTTCCTCCAGAGCAATGAAGGCTGATTGTTTGCAACCCTGTGCAGGGAGATCTGTAAATGTAAGTCTGTGTCATTTTAGTAGAGAACAGGCTGTTAGTCCTGCCTCTGAAGATAATCCAGATCACAAAGTTAATTGCAATCTGTGTGTACATTCGTAACGTATTCATAACAGCCTCCACATACAAAATCAAGGGTCATACTGAAGGGTGTTTGCAGAGGGACCAGTCTCACTTTCCAACCTTGAACTGACACTGGTATTTTTATTAATGACATTAGTGCTTATCTACTTTTGCTCTCTGTCAGATCTGCTTTAAACTTTTTTTCACCAAGGCTTATTTTATTTTCAGTGAATGGACATCAGAAAATGCAGCTGAGGGAGTTACAGTAGGTTGTCATAGAAGCATAAGCCCCCCTAGCTAGGTCTGTGATGGAGGAAGACAGCTTTGAACAATACTGTTCGGAGCCTTGTAATGCCAATTCTGAGACCAATAGGAAATAAAAAGAAGATGTGGTCTTAATAATCGGAAGAAAGGCATGCTTTGAGAGTGAAGCAGTCTTGATGCTGAAAGTTGTATATTTCCATTTACTCAAATTAACTTAATTTTATTATAAAAGATGGGTGTTTAATGTATAAAACTCTAAACGAGCTGTACCTTTAACAGGAGCAGCAACAAAGCAATGTTTTTAAAAGTACAACTAGAAGTTGTTTACATTAAAGTACATTTAAAGACATAGGAATCTGAGCACTGAAGAATCCCATGGGTTAACTTGAGGAGATTGTCAGCTCTTTTCTCACAAATGTTCCTTTCCAGGCCCTGCGCGGGTGTCCATGACAATCACTCTGTATGTTTAATATAATTTATAAATAAAACATAACTCTGTGGAAGGCAAACATTTCTTTTGATTTCTTCTGGGTTTAGCCCGTCTTTCAGCAGACTTCAAAGCACAACCAATTTTGTCGATACCAAGGATGGTACCAAGCAGGATGAAAGACAAGCCTACTTCTTAGGTAACTGCTCCGGGATATCAGTGATGTCATACTGTGCAGAGGTTGCCCTAGCCCCAGTCTTCTTCATCTTCATTTGTGGTCCATTAGCATTTATGGTGCTAGGGATCTGGTACCATCTGTGCCATTATATGTGGCATGTACAGGTCAAACTAAGACTGCAAATGGTTCTACTGCCTTTTTATAAGCATATATGCTTTTAACTATATGTTTGTTGAGACCTGAGACAGAGGAACTAATCACACGTGCTGTCCAGTGTGCAGGCTTCAGCACAAAGAAAAAGCTTTTCTCCAAACTGTGGGGTGCTTCTTCTGCTCATAATCACTGATAGTAACCTAAGCCTTTATTAATCTTCAATCTGGCAGTAAAATTGACACAAAAAAACCCAAAACAAAACAAAAAAAACCCTGATTTTTTTGTAATATTCAGAGCTTCCAAATGAAGCATAAACGTTGTTAATTTAATTCCCAGGTCACAGGCTATCTAGGTTTTTTCCTCTTTTTGGTATCTTGTGTTTATAAAGGGTATACTAGCAAGCTAGATTTGTTTTTTTAAGGGTTTCTGTATGGACCCGCAGCTCAACTCCAGTGCTAAACATGGTCTCTTAACTCTCGTGTTTTTCCCAGGCCAAATTCTTTCTTCTCTCCTTGCCAGCTCTTGTTGGTGCTCAGCTGTGCTCTATTAGTTCCTGCAGGTTACAAATGGCATCCCAGCTGATTCCAGTTAGCCCCGCAAGACCTCACCTGCCTGCCTCTGTGAGTGTGCCTGTGCCTCCAAAGCACATTAATTTAATGCTCACACAATAGCATGTGGCATTAATGTGAAATGAGTCACATGCTTGTGTTGGTAGCCTGATTGTATATTGCTTCTCTAGTATGACAAGGTTCAAAACAAATAAGGCTCCACAAACTTCAGACTGTGTGGTGTGGCTTAGGTCAGGTTGCATTTCAAATGCACAGTGCACCCCCCATCATGATGCTATTCCTGTGGACAGGTTTCCCCTGTTTTGTAGGTAAGCACAGTTGAGGTTCAGCATCTTGATTCAGCCTTTTGACAAGGATACAAGTCAATGACTGCTTGCTGAGATGATTTCTCACGTTGCTTTCTGCTTTTTCCCATAAGCGTGGCTCTTCTGTGATTTGGTGTGTGAGATGTGTACACAAAGACAGAGTCTTCATAAAGTCCGGTATCTAATTATACTGAGACAGGCAGCTGCTGTGTGAAATCAGGGGAGTCTGGTCTCTTGGACTCACAGACCAGCAAAAGTGTGGGGAGTAATTACCCTGAGTGTATGCCCTGTGCCTGATCAAGCCTTTGTAAAATCAATAGTGTACATAACTATTAAAAAGACTGTAAAGCAGTACAGTTGCTGTGCAATTAAGTCTGAAGAATACTGGTTGTGTTGTTACTGATAAAATGAAGCCATTAGCAATGAATAAGCAATTACTTTTTTCTAGTGTTGTGAGGTAAGTCAGTGTGAAGCCCTCACCAGCATTTCTTTCTAGAGTTTCTAATGCTTGGAGGTTTGGAACTCGTTATATTTTTAACACCCTTCAAAAAGCATGCCATGTAATGTGAGCTGCTCTTACGCATACTGGCAGAAGTTTTCTTCTTTTTAATTGGGATAGGCTAGCATGAGTAGCACAGGAAGGGAACTCCCTTAGCTCTTGAGGGGATAGCTTGCTTTGGGCACTCTTCAGAGGGAGATAGATTTTTCCCATCCTAGTGGACTGTAGTAGGTGGGACACAGAAATACAGAGGTCCAGCTGAACTCCTGATGAGCTATGGAGAGCTGTCATGTCTTCAGTCCTAACAAGCTGTAGAGTCTGCTGCTTACCTTCCCTATGGGCTTTATATTGGGGTTTTCAAAAAGGCTGCCTGGGTGTATAGTGGGAAAGCATCATAGCCAGGTATAAGGAAAATTTAAAGTTTTTCTTTTATTTTAAACTGTGGTTTCCCTTGACTTTTTATGCCTTCTCACAACTGAATAGTACATGCAGTGGCCACAGAGAGAAGGTAGGTCTTTTTCAGAGCAGTCTCTAAAGCAGGCGTGTGGTTGTCATTTATTGCTTATGCTAATGAGCTTCCTGGACGGTGAGGGACTGCAGTGGTTTGCTAGCTGGCAGCTCCGTTGTTTGTTATTCTCTCTCCTTAGCTGTGGGAGTTCGGGAGTTTAGGGTCTTTTTTTTTTTTTTTTTTTTTTTAACTCCTCCTCCCATCTGGCATTTCCTAATTATTTTCTATTACTAATCACTTCTACAGGAAGCAGACTGGACTGTTGAATTAAGAGCCCTGTAAAAGGATAATTTTGTTATTTACAAGTTTCTTACCTCACTTAGACTTTATAACGTGATACTGTATAGCTGGTGATAATCACCTTGGGCTACGATTGTGCCCATTCTCATAAACTAGGCAGGGTCAGGTCTGGTTGGTAGTTGAACATGAGAGGCTCAAGGTAAAAGTGGGGCTGCAGGAAGCGGGGGTTGGTGGGACCTTTGGCTGTGAACTAATATCCAACATCTTTTGGTTTATACGCTCTGCAGATCTGTGTAGCCTGCATAAATCTGTTCTAAGAGTCTGACTACCATGGATTTTCCCCACTTACCTCTATCATTATTCTGTTAAGCTACTCCTTCTCCTTACTGTTTGTCAGGAGGGGGTGTCACTATTTACATGCTCACAAGTACATGTCATTTGGCTTCTGTACAAAGACAGGAAGGATGTGGAGCTGTGGCAGTCTGGTGTGTTGCCCCCTGTTTGGTTAGAGAATCCCTTGATAGGCAGGCACATCTGCTCCACTGGTAAGTGCCCATTCATAAGTGGTTACCAGACCCTTAAGACCCATGAAAAGTGAAATGCTTGTTTTAGAAGTAGCAGAAAGAGAAGTAGTCAGAGTTGCCTAAATGAAGTATTGGACTGTGAAAGAAAGAGAGAATAACCATTTATCATGGGGTTAATGCTGCAGAAGCTGATCTGTTCTAGCCCTTGTTTTTTCCTTTTAATCTTTCACAAGAAAAAAGGTATTTTCAGATGAAACTTCTCATGCTTAATTTTAGTTTCCAGCTGAATGTTTTTCTTTTCTGAATTCGAATGAAGTAAGGAGAGCGGCTTTGTTACTAAGCTCAATAAACTGCTTGCTCTTATTACTTCAAATCTGTCACACTCACCATCAGCAAAGACAGCAACTCTTGACAGTTTCGCAAAGTCTTCCTTTGATCATTAACTTTTAGAACATTAAACCTCCATATTTAACCTTTTTTTTCTGCATGGCATCAGCAGTTAGAAACAGTGTCACTTCTGGCATTTACTGTTCCTACAGTCCTAATGTTTGAGCAAGGTAGGAGTCATCACACTGAAAAATCTGATTTTCAGTTGGTGAGCACTTGTTGCTCTAATCCTCATCATCTTAGTATTGCTATTCCTCACATCCATACTACTTCTAAGGTAACTACAGGATGACACATTTCTAATAGTGAAGGTCATAGTATAATACACTTAGACTGTATTGTTTTTTAGTGGAGATCATTACTACATTTGGTTAGAGCTGAAGCAGTTTGAAATAGTTTGCCTAAAGAACATTAGAGCTAGTATAATGTCCTCTGTTAAATTATATTAACATGTGTATGTGATTTAGTAAATTTTTTTTTATGGTTTCCCATTTGCGGATTATATTAGTAGCATTTAGAGGCAACCAGCTTTTCCCCTTCCTAAGAAGAGCAGAGGAATACTGTGAAAATAGGAAAGGTTTCCCAATTTCCATTTTTGCATGTAATGGTGAAATATTTTAAAAATTCCGTGCTTTATATTGTGTATCAAGTAGTTTATCGGTTGAAGATTTCTGATGATTTTACATTGCTGGAAATGCCTTGAAGCATTTACCAAAGTTAATGATAGTGAATTTGCATTCAGGCATTGAATTGGCTGATGATTAGAGTAACGATGTGTTTAATACGAACATACAAAAATTGCAGAAAGCATTGTGTGTTGTTATCTCGCAGAGAATTTGAAGTGCTCAGTCTCTTAAGTGACAGCTTCTCATTCACTCCAGTCTCCAAATCCTTGCTAGCATTTGTTGCAGCGCTGCAGCCTGGTGCCTGGAAGCTGCCAATCACCTTTGTCACACCCTGAAGTTCACAAGGCAGATTCCCTGCTCAGCAAGTTGATAATATTGAGAGCTTACTGGATAGTTTTTTTTAATGGGCCTCATGGCTTAATTCTCTTGGGCTACTTTTATTGTTGAGAGTCCAAACAACCTCAGTGTTAGAAATCTTGAACAGTGTCACTTAAAGTGCTAGTTGATGGTGGCATAGAAATAAAAAATTGCCCTGTAAGATGAGATGGAAAACGTGACTAAGAAGAACGCAGTTGTGCTGGATTAATATTTTGTTCTTTGGCAATGACTTCAAGAAATGGAACCATACCCCAGACTTAGTCTTTCAGCTTTGATGTGCCCTATATTGAAAGTAAGAACTTCTGTCCAAAGATCATATACCCCTGAAATCCTGAATGTCAGATCTTTCCATAACCGATTGGGACCCAGGACTAGTGTATTTCCACTGAAAATACACATCAACTAAATATTATATTGCAAGAAACCCCAGAACTGCCGAGGAAAGCAGCCCAAAAAAAATCCCACTCCAGAATCAACCCAAAGCCCTTCCTGTGTAACAGAAGTTGTATAATCTGTCCACCTGCCAATGCCTGCCTCTCCCTGAAAAGGTAAACAATCTCTATAGCCCAGATGTATTATGTTGAGTTGCATTGCCAGCCCCAGTTTGACTCATTCAAAATTACTGTGCATTCAAATGAAGACATTATTGAGATTTGTTTCAAAGATGCTGGGTTTGACCATTTGAGACAGTGGTTTCTTGAGTGCCAGTCTCAAGTAAGAATTTTTAACAGCTACAGCTTCCTCTAGGGAAATGGGATGCTTCCTGCCCCTAAAGGAAAATTTTCATCATAGAGGCATTTTAAAATGTTAATTAGGAAGCTAAGAGGGAATAAATAGGGAGATGAACCATATATGGAAAAGGAGAGATGAGAAAATTGGAGCCCTGGTCAACAGAATGTAAAATGAGCTTTTTTTGAGAATGTGATCAGGGATTAGAAGATTTTTATCGGTGGCAATAAACTGATAATTTGATAATAACTGATAATTTGACATTGGGAGCAGAGTAGAATGCCACTCTGCTTTCGTTCATTACAGGTTTCAAATCAGTCCTGATTTAAAGAGATTTATGCAAGGATAGTTTTAAATGATATGAGAGACTTATTTGAAGGATGATCAGCCTACTTCATTTTCTGAATTTACCTAATTGCATTGCAAAAGATGAATGTAGACCTTGACCCACAGTGCTAGTGCAGCTGTGCCCATGGACACACACGCATCTAGAAAATGGGTAATCAGGGTCTGCAAGGAGTACTGAGGGGTTGTGATGACTAATTACACAAATTTTGTAATTTTTCTGCAGAGTGGTGTTCCATAAGCAGGTATTCAACAGTATAAATTTTGCAAGAATGTCCATGCCACAACTCTAGTATTCCTTCAGGTTGAAAACTGTTTTCTCCTTGATTCATGGGACTGAATTAAGTGATAATTAAGGATAATTAGGAGACTTTGCACTCTTAGTCTTATTTATGCTAAATAAGTATGATTATGGACTGGAAGTGTGTTGAAGGAAGAAACTGTGACAGCACATGTATCATAGCAACATAGCTTATTCAGGAAGAAGTGGATGGATTCAAAATAGAGGATGTGCCAAAGGAGCAGGTGTACTCTGAAATACAAAGAGTGTTTAGAAATTAATGAGCTGCAGTTTTCAATTATAACATACATTGAATTACTCTAAATTGAATTACTGTGTAGAACAAAAAAGGCTAATATTAGATGCATTAGACTGCCAGACAAGACTAATGTGAAATTAATATTATACATCAGGTAAGAAAATATTAATGAGACGTAAAAATAAATTTCCATATTGCTTGCCCGTGTTACACCAGTAGCAAAAGCTCCTATTCCGTGAGGAATAAATGAAAAAAAATAAACCTAATAAATATAATAGAAAGACCTTGTGGATTACATGATTGTCACTATCCCCTAAGTGTATACAATTTGAACTACTTGTTGTAAAAACTGCTTTTATCAATGTGATTCTTAAATGGGTAAAAGAAATGTTGTATTTTATTTATTTCATAAAGTTTGGCCACTTCCTTGCTAGGATATAAATATGGTTCCTTGTCAAAGGGTATAAGTAAGCCTTTTGATGTGCCTATTCTCTTCTTTTTTATTACTATTTTTATTTTCCCTTTTATTTGAGGAAAACTCTTATAATTGTGGGTCAGATGAGATATAAACTATCACCAGTCTCCTGTGGTTTCAGATTAGTCTAACAGCCTGTTTTCTCTTACGATACTTAAATGTAATATATTAGTAACAAAGAGCATTTGCCAAGAGAGTAGCATTCATGGAGGTGCCAATTTGCATTCAGTTTTGACTGTTACCACACCCATAGTGCACACCATCTTGTGGCATTTATAAATTACTTTTAAGGTCTTTTTGGAATACAGTCTGCCTTGTTGGGTCACAAGTCAAGAGGCTTTTGCTGGAGTGGCTCCTCGCTGCAATGGATGCCGGTCGTGCCTTGGTCACAGTGGCAGAGCTCCCTGCAGGCCAGCAAGGAGACACACCACAGACCAGGGAGGGGAAGAAAAGGCAGTGCTGTTAGCTGAGATACAAAATGCTGACTAAATGGGAGCTAGATGGGGAAGATGCTGAGGAGCAGCCTCTGCATGTTGCTGGCCAGTGTGAGAGTTGCTTCCTTAGGCAGAGCTCCTTGCTCCATCAACTCCTCATAGCTGCAGGACAGACCTCTCCAGTTTAGCAACCCATAATGGTGCTAAAGTTAACAAAGTACATGAGGAGACATCCCAGTCTCTCTGCTTCTGCCTTTCCCTGGGCAGAGGGGTACCTAGCACAGGCAGCTGCTTTAGCTCACTGTTTAGCTTACCACCTCCGTGGCCCAGTCTCCTGGCAGGAGGAGAAGATAGGATGGACCAAAACCAAAGCTATGAAGGATGGAAAGGTGGATGGAAAGGACAGGTTTCATCTGAAGGATTTACTGGAGACAAATTCTGGTGTTTTGTGATGCTGCTGTCCTTCCTCACGAACTGTCTTGCACCCTTTGCCTGGGGAACAGTGATGATGCCAGCCCTTTGAGGCAGGGAGGTGGTATATTTTGTGCTCTACCACCTCTTGGTCCCCTTCTCTGCTTACTAACTTTGGCTTGCTTGGCCCTCTTTTAATGCAATTGTTTTCCTGAGGAAAGAATGGGGTTGTGGTAATGAGCTGCTGCAATGCAAGGAGATAATTGCTGAGACCGATACCTCAGCTTGAACTCATGGTCACGGGGAACTGCCTTCCCCAACACAGTCAGAGTTAGGAGTGAAAAGACATTTTCTTAGCTCTCTGCATAGTTTTTATTGTGGTGTTTGATTGGCATATCCTGCCTCAGTGTCCCACAGCTTGGTAGCAACTCTGCTTTTGTCGAGCAGTCATACCTTGCCCTTGTGAGCAGGCTGGTAGTCTCTGTCTTTAAGGGCAGGGCTGGAACAGTTGGTTATTTTATCATCCAAGGCCTTAGTGATGTCTTGTGTCAGTGTCTGTAAGGAAGAGCCCTGTGGCTTGGCCAGCACTTTGGTCAGCCAGGATAAAGCAGGAGCCCTGGGAGAACGGTGGGACTGTGCCATCTTGCCCAGCGCATGACCCTGTGTGGAAGCATAGTATTATTATTTGTACAGTATAAATGAAGTCTTAGCTATTGCTTGTAAAACCCAACTTAGCAGTGTTATTGGTTGCAAAATCCATGTCGCTGCTGGTGTGTGTTCTCATATGCCCAGATACATCCCTGTAGGGGTATTTCTACCTATGGAGGGTGAAGGAGATCCCCAGAATCACCTCCTCTCCTTGAGTGGACACATCAGGCCAGTTGCTGACCTCGCTGAAAGCTAAGTCGCCTGATGTTAGCAAAGTCTTCCAGGACAAAAGCAGAACTTGTCACTGCAGGTACTGCAATTTTTATTTTATTTTGCTATGGCTAGATCCGTGGTTATGTACCAAAATAGCCCCCTCCCTCAGAAAAGAACTGTGTTGTTTGCCACTGAAAAGTGCCTTGCTTCTGTGCCTGTATCCAGAATGGCAAATATTAATTGTTTTTGTCTTGTCAGTTGAAACTGCACAGTGGATGCTTTTTGCCAGCGTGCAGTTTCCACTTGTCATTTCCAAAGGCTCATATTGATAACTGCCAGGAGCAAATCCACAACTCGTCGTGCCACATAGGAACAAACTAAGCCTGCTGACCTAGATCCCAATCAGCTGCAGTGACCAGTAGGTTATAGGAGTAAAGCTACAAAAAATCAACTTTTCTGTTGGCTTCCCCTAAGATATCTCTGCTTTCTTATGAGCATGCTCCCTTGTTAAAGAAAGCAAGGGTACTTCAGGGTATTTCTGGTAAGTACATCAGTGCGAACATAAAATCTTCCCAAATAATGCTAATGCACTCTAATTGTATTCCACAGTGCAGTACTAAATGAACTCACTTTTTTTGCAGTAATTTGTAGCAGCACTTTTTTTGCAGTAATTTGGCAACATTGTTTTCATAATTTAAACTTTGGGTTAGATTATGTGGTTTATGTAGTTTAACGATAGTACTTTAAACCAAGCCAACACTTTGGCCAAAATTGTTTAATAAGGTTTTAATTAAAAAATCAAAAAACCCTTTCTTTTAAAATTCTAGATATAAAAATGTTCACAACCTGTTGTGGAAATCACATACTTTTTTTATTAGAAATAAAAATTAAAAAATTATAAATAGCCCTTTCTTTAGTTTTTGCAGTAACTATTTCACTGGGGAGGTGGCAAGGTCTGTTTAAATTAGAAGCCAGTCCATTTGGAAAATTTTGTTATAAAAAATAGAGCTTTTCTTAGCAGTGAGTTTTCATCATTCAACCATGTCTTAAACCCCAACTCCCCTGTGGGTAACTGCGGACTCAAAGCGGGGTTGTGTATTGCCTGAGGATCCCAGTATACTTTGACCATTGTGTGAGCCCAATGCTGTCCATGTGCCAGGTAAATGTGGCTGTGTTGGAATGGCAGCAAGAGAAGTCTTACCCTGGTGGCTGAGACCGTGTGATGGTCCTTGCCATCGAGCTCCTTGAGATGTCAGCTTTCAGGTTGAACTTCTCTTTGAACAGCATTTCTGCTCTCTGCTCACATTGTCTATCTGTGGGCAGAGGTTATGCCTGGCATCAGCATGTCTGCAAGTGAAGAAAATTAAATTAAAACAGCTTATCACCAATATTATATAAAAAGTAAAATTTTGGGCTCCCCTCCCCCCTTTGGAACAATTCTGTGAAAAATATGACTGGGAAAATTATATTTAGCATGGAACAAGCCTCCACCAAGAACTGCATTGAAGAAACTGGGCTCAGTTTCACAATTTGATTGATTAGCTTTTGAAAATCATGTACCCAGCCCTTAAAATACGGTCATAAAGTGATTTTTCTGAGCATATATATTTGGCTAAGTTAGCTATACAGCGGAACAGAACACGACAAAATACACAGTGGCTAACCACAGAGCAACCCAAACATCTTGTTCCTTGAGATATGTACAATAGGGCATCATCTCTGATTTTTTTTTTTTTTTAAATGTGTGCATATAACAACTGGTTATTATTATTGAAATACATTCCTTAGAGGGAAGGGATCATAAGTCTGAAACAATAAAGGCATATTTGAGCATAACAACATGGAAATACTATATGAGAATGAAGTGTGGTGCATTCCCGAGACTGAAGAAAACACATCACTGCGTTTGAGAGAGAAGCCGGGTTGTCATGAAACTAAACACTACATCATTCAGAAAATGCATATGGGCTTCAGCAGGTTCAATCAAGTCTAATCTGGGCATTTTAGGACTTGCTGAGTTTAACCTGACTCTTGAATTCTCTGGTTGGGTTTTTTTTTGTCTGAAGTGATTTTGGTTTATTACTCAACAAATGGGAAATGCATCGATTTGCCTCTTTAGAAAGATAATTTGTCTGAATTGTGTGACTGCATTAAACTTACATAATGTGTCTTTCAGAGAGTGACTAATTGGAATTTACTGCAAGCCATGGAAGACTTTAAAATCAATTCTCTGAAGTCTTCTAAGAAGACTTACTGATTGTGAGATTAGTACTAGAAAATAGGCATACATTATCCAGCTAATACCAAGAGCAGCAGTGCTCAAGAAAACAGCTGTTTCTCTCACACCCTGAAGGACTGCTTCAGGGGGAAGTAAGGAAAACAGAGTCCCAGTAGGACCTCGGCTGAAGCACTTCTGTGATTGAGGTTTTAAAAAAAAATGGAACAGTTGAAATAGCAGGTTACAGTCTTTTTTTTTTTTTTCCCCTTTCTTTTAGTCCATATGTACAATGTAGAACCTGAAGGCAGATGTCTTGGTTTAAAGGTTGTCGTGTTACTGGGTTTGGTTCTTAGTGCTCATTTAAGTTACTAAAATGTACAGGACCAGGAGGCTGCTCGGTTGTACGCTCTGCTGAGAGGTTGCTCAGCTATGACTTTCAGTTCTCCTCAACCCTGTGAAATCACCTCCTTAAATTCAATTTTAAAAAAGACAGCCCTGCATTTTCCTTCCTCCTGGAGTCTGCACAGCATATTGCTCCCCCTGAACATGCAACGATTGCAAATGCCTGTCACAATTAGTAAAAAGTAAAATCAAGACTTTACTTAGAAGGTGGAAGGGAGAAAATTTTCCTTCTCAGATTTCTATCTCTTTTTCCTCCAGTGTCTAGCAGACAATATCTAATAATTGTCCCTCTTAAGGATGACTTCAGACAGAGCAAGTTACAGAGGTAACTGTTGGGAAATGAAAGTGCTATAGAGAGGAGACACTGTTGGTTGGTGGGAGTGCAGGAGTCACTGGTGGAGTGCAGGCACTGATTGAAGAGCCAGCCAAGGGTGTAAGAGCAGGATCTGCAGGCTAGGAACAGAGACAGCATAGAGCGCCTGGAGCAGGAGAGCAGTTCGGGGGAGAACAGCTTCCTGCAGGATTTGAGTTGAATCCCCAGGTCTGTGACTTCTCACCTGGAGGTGTTCAAGGACAGGTTGGATGAAGCTTTGAGTAACCTGGTCTAGTAGGAGGTGTCCCTGCCCATGGCAGGGGTTTGGAACTAGGTGATCTTTAAGGTCCCTTCCAACCTGAACCATTCTATGAGTGAGAATTATACCTTATGGAATTATGTCATCTGAATGCAGTTGTATGAATTCTCGTTACAGCTCTACTTTATGTTGGGAAAATATATGTAAGATAACAAATATATATTGTTCATAATTTTTCTATTGGTAGCTTTATGGCTTTAACTGTCTTTCGGTTGAGGTTTCTGGTGTGCACAGCTATGGTGTATATAGCACATGTGACAGGCTGTAAGTGTGAGCCCAGTATTCCTATATCTGTAAACAGCAGAAAATGCTTTGCACTGAACAATGGGAAGTTGATTTATGTAAAACCAATAAACAGTCTGAGTTAGATTACTATAACACAAAGTAATGTTAGAATTAAAATTCATAATCTTCTAACTACTTTCCAGATTATAATGCATTTTCATAATTACAGCCATGAGATAGGACCTTTCCCTGTTGGGTAGTTTTGCTTACCTTTTTATTGGCGTTCTTAAGATCTAATTTTCCAGAATCCAGAGATCGGTTTCTACTAACATGACTCTGAAGTGCAATTGAAAATAAATCAGTTCTTCAGAATTAGGAAAAAGGAAGCTGGCAATTGAGGAATAACTATGTCAAAAAACAAATATGTGCTCTACCAATGACTGAAAGGAAAATTCAGAACGCTTTATCTTGCTTCTTAAGTGGAATTATACAAAATAATAGGGGTTGATTCAGATAGCAAATGTACTCTTGAAAATCACCGGGTTATCCAACAAATTCGATTTTCTGAATTTATTTTCTAATATGAAGGTTTGGTGATTTATTTTTCCCCTTTAAAAAATAAGAGGGATTTTGGGTTCCAGGGAAGTGTCTAACAAACCTACATTTCCTGAACTCCACAACTTGTTTCTTGAGCCTGTTGTTACTTGAAGATGTTTGGAGAGAGTGACTCCTGTGGGGCAGGTTTAGATCCACCTTTTTCCATGGGAACTTTTATCTACTGTAGTCCTTGGAAATGAAACCGTGAAGTGGCTTTAGCTGGAAAGGAAGAAGAAAATGAGTTTGAAAGCCTGTCTGCTTCCTCCTCCCCTGAGTCCATACTATTCACACACTTCACACAGATGAGGTTTTGCCATCTCTTACTCTTCATCTTGTTTTTCTTGGTCTCCTATTGCTGTGGAGTGTTACACTTAGAAGGATGTTCAGAAAAACACGAGAGAGATGTTTATTCACCTACAACAGAAATAAGTGGTTAAAAGCAAGACAGGCAGATTGAGGTAGAGGTTGGGAAAGTATTTCTCAATAGGATGGATCCACCAGCCTCCTGTCTGTATTAAAACTGGGAACTGAGCCAGATACCCCTAAGGCCCCTACATGAGCCACTAATGCCCGACAGCTTCATCCTGTATAATCTATAGCCAGTGTTTTGATTATTAGCTGTTAACTTGCATTGCAGATTAGTGGTGGCTGAAGCACATATGTTGATCCTTAATCTCTGCAACTTGACCCTATGCTGAAACCCAGCTGATTTTTAAAACTGTAGAGAGGGTTCTGGTGGCCATGCAAGGGGACCGAGGAGGGGCTCACAGCGAGGGTTACTCTCAGCTGCATTGGCAGGATTCAGCTACGTGGTGCTGCTGTGATCCAGCTGCAAAATGCACACCAATTCCACCCAGAAGACTGCGACAAACTGTGCTTGTCTTTGGTTGTTACTGAGTCATGAGAGTTAAAAATACCTTTGCTGCAGAAGGGAGAGTGGTTGTGGTTCTGCAGCCGACGGCAAGGGAAGGGAGGGCTGTGCTCTGGCTGGCAACACAGGCAGGCTGTGCACAGGGAATGGTCCTCTTGTGCCCTAAATGCCAGGCCGGTGGTCAGCCCCACGGTGTAAATCACTGCCGTAGTAAGTCAGGATAAAGGTCCATCTTTGCAGGGACAAGGACTGTTCACAAATGCTTGGAGAGCGCTAGGAGAAAAAGGACAGGAGTTGAGTGGCATTCACAGTGTGCCCTCCTGGCTCTCAGCATGCAGCTGAAGAGAGCCCTCCCTGAGCTGGGCTGCCCAGGTGAGCAGCTCCGTGCGGATAGGGCATGGTCTGCCCTATCCTGGTCCTTTGGGAGCCCCTCACGCTTTGTCTCTGCTGCATCCCGTGACGTGTTAATGATGCTGGTGTGAAATACTGTTTCCTTTGGCTTGTGTGAGGGGTAGGAGGATCACATTGTCCTGAGCGTGTTTTGCTGTCAGTCGCATCAGGCTAAACAGGAGGTTTCAGTCTGATTTAAGACTACCTGTCATTCACCACCTGTTAATGTCCATAAATCTTTAATGAGAGGCACCACAGCAATTTGGGGTTTAGGTCTTTGGTGGAAGGGGTGATGTGGAGAACTTTGGGTAGTATTTAAGTTCACATCACTACTAGAAGAAGCTGATATGCAATGCGAGTTTGAGGAGCCTCTTTTTATAGGAAAAGCATTGAAAAATGCAGTTTTCAAGGAAAAGTGATGAGTATCACCGGCCGTGTTAACTCCTTACCTCCTGGCACCCAACCCGTGTCAAACGGGGGTGGGGAGGGGAAGGGTCGGGTTCAGGCGCTTTCAGTCAGGTCCCCCAGGGCTGCCGTTCGCTGTGCGCACCCGAGGATGCCCCGACACCCCCGAAGGGTCGAAGAGATGCCATTTTGTAGCGGGGCGTGACTCATCCCTAGCTGACAGCTTTCCCCCTGGTACCTCTCCCGGAGCCAACCGGGGAGGGGGAGCGGCGCTGCCCGCCTCCACGGGGCTTCATTGGCTGCGACCACCGCGGGGAAGGGGGGGTTCGCGGAGCCGCCCCCTCCCAGCCCCCGCCCCGGGGGCGGTACCGGTGCCGCTCCCGCTCGGCGCCGAGCGGCGTCGCCCCCCGAAGCGGGCAGCGGGGCGGGAGGAGGGCGCTGTGGCGTGCAGCCCCTGCGCCGGGCGCTGATGGAGGGAGAGGCTGCGGGCTGCTCCCCCGCTTGCCGCACATGCCCGGGCCGCCGGTCGCCCACCGGCAGGCCTGACCGCCCCCCAGCCCAGCCCGGCTGGAAGGGGAGCCCGCCCCGCTGAGTTAGCCCCGCGGTGAACAAGTGCCCCGCCATGGCCGCGCCGCCCTCCCGAGAGGTTTAGCGTTCCCGAAATGGTCCTTTTAGGTTTTGCAAAGCGAATCTGATACACGCAAGGGCGCGGATCGGTCCGGGGGGCGGCTGTTGCTCCTTCCCCTCAGCTCCACCATGCCAGCCAAAGAGTCCTGGTCAGGGCACAAAGCGAATAGGTCTGCGGTGCACAACTCGAAGCGGGAGAGCCGACAGCAAGATTTCTTGATAGCAGCCTTGGGGATGAAACTGGGGTCTCAGAAGTCGTCCGTGACCATCTGGCAACCTCTTAAACTCTTTGCTTATTCACAGCTGACATCGCTTGTCAGAAGAGCCACGCTGAAAGAAAATGAACACGTTCCAAAATACGAGAAGGTTCATAACTTCAAGGTAAGACGTTACGCTACCTATTTCTCTTGAAGGCGTGGGGGCTATCGTTTTTATTTTAAAATGGGTCAGGTATTGCAAGGAAGTAATATATATGCAGACTCTGACTTTTTGGGAACTTAAACGCTTCGATTGAATCTCCTTGCTGGTTAGATCTATTAGACCTCTCTAGAACATATCATCAGAAGAACGAGGATTTTGTTGCTGACTGCTTGCATGCATGCATTTGCTTCAGTAATACTTGCCGTGTCTAGGTTGACTCTTTTAGTTAGAATTGTTTTATACCAAGAGGTGAGAAGAACTGGCAAGGGGTTTTTTTTCAAATGAGTGTAGCTCGGTTCTACTTACAATAATATGATGCTGAAAACTCTTTTAGATCTGTGATTGGAGAATTAAACTGATCTTATCTCAGTTTGTCCCCGTTAAATAGCTTTGGAGGTAAGAAGCATGTTCTACTGCATCTGGGTTGAGCAGATGGTCTGCATTTCCCTTAGTTTCTGGCTTTTCTCCTGTATTAATGAAGTGAGTGTGTGGAGAGCAGCATGGCTTTTACCATGGGGCTATTTGAGCTGCTGGTATTAGCAGCTACCTTGTGTTTTGATAGAATTTACTTAGTGTTCTGTGTAGCATGTAATTATTGTTTTAATTATTTTAAATAAACAATGCTTTTTGGTAAGAGATACACACACCAATACAACAGATGCATGTTCTGTGTCTGTATCTGTAATAAGTGTCCAGTAAGGATTTAGCGAATTAACCTTTTGGTGCTCAAATGCATTGCATAATAAGCAGTCTGCATTTGTAAGATGAAGTGATGTTATACGGAATTCCTGTATACGATGGTACAAACTTCATGTATAGTACCCAAACTCCAGATTTTGTCTTTAATGTGAAAAGGTTTTTCCCTCGTTTAGCTTTTGCTTTTATTTCTTTTAGGAGAAGGGGAAATCAGTAATATAATACTGGCATGTGATGATATTAGCATCTGTTAATTGTCTCTTATTTTCAGTTTTTATTTCCATCACACACATGTGCATGTGTGAACATACACATGCGTGCACATATGTATATTTACCTATCATCCGTCAGATTTTATGTAAACCACCTTCTGGCATTTGAGTTCAGATGACTACTAAAATGGGAAACTTTGTGTAATCAGGATGTTTTGTTTGACTTGAGTTCTTCAATAAAACATGATTTTGAAATCCATGTACAGAATGTTACATTAAACAGTTTGTATTGGCATTAACTAATGACATAAAGTAATCCTGCTGGTTGTCAGTTAATTGCCAAACATTTTTTCACAGGCTCCTGAGGTGTCCTACAGGTCTGAAATGTCTTGCAGCTTTTATTTGTTCCTCAAAGTTTGAAAACAATTCTTGCAGATAGCGATTTTGCATGTACTACAGCATATGTAGGATAGCACTTATTTAATTTTAAATTAAATTAAATTAATCTGTAATTCTTTTTGTTGCTTCCTATTCCGTTACTTTGCTTTAACAGGCTGAAACACATCTGTTTTAAAAATAACCTGGTAACCTGATTTTCATTTGTTTGGGTTTGTTTATTTGTTTTTCTTCCAGAAACTGATTCTGGAAAGTTTGAAAGCTGTGAGTTTTCCAGTCTTTTTTCAAACACAAATGGTGTGTCTGATCCGAGGTCATAAGTGGAGCACAAGCTTTCCCCACAGATTGTTTTCTTTCTAATAGTTGCACGGTACTTCCTTTATGCATACAATTGCTAAAAAAAATCTACCTTGAGATGTAACTCTTTTCTGAAGTCAGTCAAAAGGAGTCACCTTACACTGATAATTGTTGCTATAAAAAAGTAGAAGGGAACAAGGCCCCTACCCCATAAAGGGTGCATGGCAACCAACCTGCCTGCTGAAGGAATGCTGCTGCTAAATGCGGCCACCATCCCGTTCTCTTAAAAAATAATCATAAGCTCTTTATAATTGTTGCGTTACGGATCTGAACAAACGGCCATCTTTAGCTCATGCGCTTCTCTCCTTTATCACCTCTTGCATCTGTCAAAATTTTCTTCTCACATGTGCATCTCTCATCATTTAAAATGTCTGCAGAAGTCAGGGTTGCCTGCCAAGCAGCAAATGTGCCACCCATGTGGGAAGGAAGAAAATGTCAGTCCCAGAGTCTTCAAGCTAGACTTCTGAAACAAAGCAAGAAGAAACAACTCAGAAATTAAATAAATGTATGTAGTTCAGCTAACCAACAGTGACTGCTGTCCCCAGAGGCTCCACCAGCAAAAAGGAGGATGCACGCTGCTCTGTACCTCTGCACTAAGCTTCTCTTCCTTATACAGGCACGAGGTAACAGATAGGGACCACTAACCCTTTTCTGGCTGCTGCTTTGATCAGGCTATTCACAGAAATGAAGGGGTCTTAGAAATCCCTTTATACTGGAAATGCTGTAACATCTCAGCAGAAGGAGGAGAAGCAGAGGATCACTAATGCTCAACAACTAGCACTGTTGTCTTGGAGAAGGGAAGAAGACTGCAGCAGCCGCTCCGGAGGCGGGCTGGTGTTAGCAAATGCCCAAGAGTCTTGGCCACAGGATAGGAGACCTCAGTTCTCCCTCCGCCCCTGCACCTCCTGTCTCAGTTGGAGTGGGTAGGTGGGGACACAGGTGGAGTTTGGACCTTCAAATTCTGTTGCCTCCAGCAGAGCTCAAGTAGAAAAATGTGGTGACAGAGAAGCAGCATAGCATTGGTCCTCACAGAAGTGCAGATGCCTAGGGAAGGGGTGAACACAAAAGCTGCTTTTAACTCTTAAATTGTTAAAAGCTGCTTTTAACTCTTAATCGTTAACAGGTCTTAAATCGACCTGTTATTTATATAAATCTATTATTTAGGAGAATAAATAACAGAATTCAGGAGAATAAATCTGTTAAGCTACGTTTTGCTCTGAGAGTTGTTTGAAAGAAAGATGTGAAGACATCTCTGCTAAGAGTGCTGACACGGATGGGTTTTTGAAAGGTTTTAATTTTATTTAAATCTGCTGGAATGTGAGTTGTCTCCTTCCTGAAATGAGCAGGCTGATCAGCTGGGGTAGTGGGGAGCTCTGTGGGCAGAACTGGCTGGTGATGATAGCCAGCTCTGTAACACTCTCCCAACTGGAGGGGTCTGGTCTCTCATGAGCAAATCTTAAATGTAAATACAGAGTGGCTGAATTCTCTTAGATTAATCTCCGTAAGTAAAGAAAGGGATGATGATTTATAAATTTCAGATCTGACAGTTTTTAATGCCCATTCCTCAGGGTGAAATTTAGATATTAAAAATAGTTTATTTTTTAAAGCATATTTGGGCTTTTTCTAATTTATAAGAGGTTTTCAATTTATATTTCTGTTCTCTATAAATCTAATGTAAAAGATTAATTTTCTGTTAATTCAAATATGTCAGGTGAAAGAGATAGACGTTATTTGACACAGCATTTTATTTACCTATAACAGAATAGTAGGATTTGAAGGTGAGCTAGAGCTGTGAATGTAACTTGATTTGGTCTGTCTATTAGTATATTTGATGTTTTTTGCTTTCTCTCCATATACTCTACTTTTCTGAAACACAGCACATAGACTGAGATCTCTTGTAAAATGAATCTTCAGACCAAACCAGGACAGTCCCTTTCCCATCCTCAAAATTTCAGTCCCACCTTCTTTCACAGAAAGGCTTTTCATCTTCTTCATTTTCTTACCCATTATGGGGGAAAAAATCTCCCTACATTCTCTGGGATACACGTATATCTATATGTATGCATATGCAATGGGTTTCAAGTTTGTTCTTCCCCGCAGAGTTAATGAGCAATAGCGTCTTCTGTTTGGAAGATCTGAGAGATCTGTGGGGTGCCCTTTGAAGTGCTGACAAAGATCATAGCTGAAGCCAGTGGTGTTACTTTCTTACAAAAGGAAGCTTTATCATAGGAGGCAGTTCTATAACAATTTTTAGATTTATTCTTAATGGATCCCATAGATCTATTCTACAGCTGGATCCTACCAATAATAATGCTTTTTTCTGTCCTTTATAAATCTCATATTTGCTTATCTTGTCCCCAAAATGTAGCAACTGTGATAGCTTGTAAATTAAAGTGCAATTTCTTACCTAGCTGATATCCATTCAATAATTTTAAGGAGATGAAGTTGCTGGGCTCCTTCTGGGCATCCAGGTGAAGGAGGAGCTTCAAGTAACAGCACAAACCTCAAATTTGAGGGGAGAAGGGGCCTGTGGCAAGGTACCATGGGGATTGAAGTGTTCTGGGTTGACTATTGAGAGGAGGACTAGGGGAAGCTCTGGGTTGGGATGTGTGAGGCGGGCTTTAGGCCAAAGGACTTCAGCTGCAGGGGAATCCAAGTTGGGTTTAATGTTACCCTATTTTCTGTCTTTGGTGAGGCAGTTCTTATTAGGGTACTAAACAGCTCTCCTCAGCTCTTCGTCTCCCCCTTAAATCCCATAGTTGCTGTTAAAAAAAAAAAAAAAAAAAAA
>VZRU01020920.1:143753-202155 GCA_013398155.1 Pedionomus torquatus
AAAAACCCCACAAAAAACAAAGGCGTACCTAATGAGGTACCTTCTGCCCTGAGCGCATCCCTGTCTGACATGGAACATCTTCTGCACCTCCTCCCAACCTGGTGCCATGCTTTGGACTTGGGCACTGGACCTCACGTCTTTGCCCACTGTTTACACGGGGTCAGAGAGAACAGTAAAACTATGCTTGAAAAATGGCAACGAGAACAGTCATGGAAGAGGAGCATTAGCTGGGAGTTACGGGATGATAGTTTAAGAGGAAAGGGAAAGTTTGAGATTAACGACCAGAAATCTCCTGGGTATTGAAACTTGTTAGTTCAATAACCTCCCCATCACTTGGCAAATTAAAAATAAGCCTGGACAAAGCACCTTAAAGGTCTTTACTCCCCTCTGGCTTGCGTGACTCATAGGCCCTGGGGAATTTTTAGCTCCCTTGGCTGGTTATAAGTATTCCTTCAGACACCTCTGGCTCCTGATGACTTGAGCCAGTGGAGCACTCTGCGTGTGTTTCATAACTGCCAATAGTCCAAGGCATAAACCCACCCTTCTGCCTGGATTAGTGCTGTGGCGCTTCACTGAAGCAAGAAGTTGTCCATGCCTGTCAGAGCTGGACTGAAATCTGTGTTTCCATGCATCATTTTCCCTAGGATATCGTCTCATTTCTCTCTTGCTCTTCACAAAATAGATACATCTTCACAAGACTATTTTTTGCTATCTTTCTGTGCAGTATTTGGTACTGTCATGCTGTTTCTAGGCTACTATCTTAATAATGCCTGAGATGGCACAGTCTATTAATTGTAATAAATAACAGTTGCAAGGCTGCTTAGTGAATCGGTGAGCGTTCAGAACATAATTCCCTTTCAACCCAACGCTTCTTCCAGAGAGGCAAGATGTTTTTCCACGGTTGCTTAAGCCAAGTCAGCAAAGATGCTGATGATTCTTGTTTGTTGAGATTCTTCATCTCCTCAACTGAAGCAACGTCCTCCCTTTCTCTTTGAGGATGACCCATTTGAAAGGCTAAACAGGGACCTCCAGGGAAGAGACAACGTACATTTCCAGAAATAACAGTGAGTGGAGTATAGCCTTAAACGTGTTCAAAAAGTGAACGCTCGGGTGAGGACCAGGCTCTACTGGAAATGCTTTGCCAATACAGTCAGGCTGAAGCATTGCTTTAATGGAGAGACTGCTGATTTTAACAACAGTCACTCTGCTGGTGAAACGTGGACTGCTTCTCTGAAACAAATAAGCTAACCTGGCCCTTGCCCAGATTTTACAGGTGTAATTGCATCTGTGCTAGTTGCCTTGCTAGTGCAAAAAGTCATAGCAAATCGCTTCCGTGCCAAATCTTATTTTTCTGACAACAGCTGCTCAGCAAAGCCATGCCTAAACACTGGGAAGAAGGAGATGGAAAATGCAGAAGAAACGCTGCAAGAAGACCAGAAACTGTAACAAGCTAACTATATTAAGCAGAGCCATTTTTCTGCGACGTGTAACATGAACTCATTTCTATTTCCGATCTTCTGAAAACCGGGGCAGATGCCAATTTGGGGTAAATTGGTCTAGTTGTGCTGAAAAGAGGATGCTGATTTGTTATTAGGTATGGACCTGGCACTGAATATATTTTCAAGATATCATTAAGTCATTGCACTCAAATGAATATTCAGAAAGAGCTGGGTGCCTGTAGCATGGTCCCCGGGGAGGGTCTCTGAGTGTTCTCACAGATAAGAAAACCTCAGGAAATTTGATGTTTCTTTTAGTCTCGTAGTACTTGAGGGAAGAAGATGTTCAAAGGCAGGGAAGGTATCTGGAGAACAAAACTGGTGGAAAAACTTCCACAAAACTTTTGAGATCTCATCAGCTCTGTGTTGTTGCTTCTGAAACTCATAGTGTGTTGTAAGAAAGTTTAAGCCAGAAAAGCTTTTAGCCACTGATGGATTTTAGTCTCCTAAGGTATTTACTTAATGTTACTTTTACTTTTTTAGGAAAAGCCAGGGCTTTTCCAAAGCAGATTCCAAAGAGCAGAATATTATTTAACCCCCTCTGATTTCATAGTGCTAGTCCCTGAATTCAAGCTTTACTTCTGTTTAAAAAAAAAAGAAAAAAGTGCCTTATTTCTAAATCCTTAATTTAGTGGAGCTTAATTTCTTCCCACCACACTGCTAGTTTTATTAGTCCCCAGACGTGGGTCTTGTGAGTCTTCCATGTGTGGGGTTCCAAGAATGGACCAGCTCATGTCTGGTGAAGCTAGGTAGCACTCTGCTGAGGACTGGGAGTTTGCATCAAGGAGCACGTAGCATATGTCATGCTTTCTCATAATCAACAGCTTTTCCTCCAAATTAGCCTTAACATCATAGCAAAAGCATTTCTGTAGGAATCTCTTAGGGTTTTCTAGTCTATTTATATCACTAAGTATATTATATGATTATATATAGTGTGTATAGTATGTGTGTGTATATATAATTTTAAGGATTTTATTCAGTTTTCACCTCTAGTTTCAAAATTTTTTGCATGGATACAGGTTTCAAGTAACTTTCGCCAGGAATAAAATGGGCAACGTTCCAGTTTCTAGATACCCACTTAAAGAAAATCTGCAGAATCCATCCTGGAAGAAAGGTGGAGATTTTCGTTGAATTTAAAAGCAACAAAGGCCAACAACCTGCTAATCTCTAGTTTTTTGCTTTGGCTCTTGTAGAGCACAATCTACCCATAATTTCCAGTTGTTCCTATCTCTGCTGACATGTTCAACACAAGCCAGAAAGTAAACAAGACATGACAGCACTTCTGGCTCCAAGTGGATGAGGACCCGGAGGAAGGTTTGCCTGCTCAGCATTCGTGTCAGTGTACCCACTGGCGATAACAATGCTATTTATACTCCACGCTCTGAACCGTGCAGCGTTCAGCCAGCATCTCTCTTCTCAAGAGCTGCTGGACAAAGTCACTGGGGTGGTCCTAGACTGGCTCCCTTTCCCCCTGTTAACACCCCAGCTGATCGAGGCAAAGTCCGCTCTCGTTTTGGAGAAGGCATGTTCCAGTGGTCTCATTTGTTGTCATTTCTGTGACACCTTTGGATGGAAGTGATTATCGTGCAGATACGCCTCTGCTTTGTGGGTTGTCATGGCAGTCTTTTCACTTCTCAGATTACTCATAGCAGGAATATTTGCCTCACAGGAGAAATACGTACTGGTACTGGGAGTGCTTGAGACCCTTGTTTTAGAGGCACTATCTAATCATTTTAATATATACAATAATTAAATGGAAGTGTTGCCCAAACATAGTTGAGCCAATTGACTTTTTCACTGATATCTCTTCTGTTCCCTTCTTATCTAGGCAATCTCTGCCTGGACTAGGGATGGATGAAAAGGGCATGCCTGTTGGGTGCCAGCATGGGTATGCTCAGTGCCTGATAAAATCAACTGTGACAGGGAGGACAACATTAATAATACAGGCTGAGTTCATCGTTTTAATTGAGACTTACGATGTCTCCCATATCCAATTAAAAGCTTGGGTAGAGTCCCAACAGACAGAATTCAGTTGATGGAATTGCAAATCAGCTGGGACCACTGAGCCTGACAGCCTTCATCAGCACTGCCCCATCATCCTTGGGAATTTGTTTGAAAGACGATGTAGCCAGCAGTGGTACCTTTGCAGCACCACACAGTGCAAATGCTGGATGTGTGCCATGTATTTGGTCCCTGATCAGCTTGCTCTCTTCCCCGAGCACCAACAGGGCTTCTACCCAGAGTGTAGGATTCTGGTAGCCTGAGAGGATACATCAGCAATGTTTTTTTTCCATCCTTTTTCACATTGGTGTATTTCATCCCAGCACAGATGGTAGTGTCTGGGTTTTCCAAAATCCATTGTCACCAGCAGTTCAGTGTGGAGGGTCATGGAGGAAACTGCTTTACACTGTAGGAGCAGGGGTCCTGGTGGAGCAGGCATTCAGGGAGACCATGGCAGCAACATGGTCTTCCCTTCTCAACAGGGAAAGGGTCTTTCCCTTCTCAACAGGGAAAGCTTTTTTTGTACTTCACAAAGACCTTGGTTTTCTGTGTTTGGTCTTGATTTTGCATATTCATAGTTTGTCAGATCCAGCCTTGTTTTCTTCTCAGCAGTGTCTTTGCTAGAGCTCTGCCGATGCATCCTGTTCTTTCACATCATGTTTGCACAGCACTTTGCTGATATTCCTCATTCTCTTCCTCCCTGTCTTGACAAGTGGTATAATGTAAGTCTCCCAGTTACGAATACTAATTATCTGCTGGCTCATTCCTGTTTTTTAGATAGCAATCAAGGCTAGCTGAACAACTGCCTAGTAAAAACTAAAAATGTAAAATATAAGTGGAGTTAGGAGATACATGGGTAACTAACTTCAGCAGTGACCTTTATAGAGCCTGAGAAATAATGGTGGGAGATCTGCTTGAGGAGTTCACAGCTTGTGGTGTAATCTGTTGTCAGAGCCACTGGATCAGTTTTTATTTGGTTCTCCTAAAACTTGTTCTCTTTTTCTAAGAAATATTTTAATTAAATGTGAAACAAAAATAACTGAAATTCTCTAACACAGTTACTAATCACAGGAGTTAAGCTGCTTTTCCCTGTGTATAAGAAAATGTCTTTCAAGCCTAAGCAAAAAAAACTGTACTCCTACATAATAAACGTTTAACTGCTATGATTCTATATCTTGCTGATGTTGCGGGAGAGTTCAAAATAGAAATGCCCAGGTGTAAGACAAACATGAGTCTTTCTTCTTACCTCAGACTTGCAGAACAGCTTAGTAATAGGATTTTATCTAGTTTTTGAAGCAGTTACTTTGCTTTCAAATTATCTAGATTTTTCTTTCAAATTGAATATTCCCCCTCAAATTTTACAAATTAAGATTAGAGCCAGGTTATTTTGCTCTCCCGCTCACCTGTTTTCCACATTCTTGAAAAATTGCTTACAGTTGAAGCCTTATGGAAAGAGAGAGAAAAAGATTTTTGGGGCGGGAGTGAGAATGGAAGGGTTGGGTGATACAAAGCCACAGTTGGCAATCTTGCTCTCTCACATTTTATAAGACAGTAAAATCTGCATATGGCAGATGCTCTTTTTATAAGGGGGAAGAAACCCCATGTGATTTAAGTCAGGATCTCTGGGATTCTGTTTTTGGAAATTTTTCTGGAAAGTATGCTTTAGTTTTGAAAACAAGCAAGTTGCTTGGCAGATTTTTAGAATGGGGAATTAAATATAAAAATCAGAATGCTATATTAAACAGTGTCATGTAATAAATGTGGTATTGTTTGCAGGTGCTGGCTCTTGAACTAGCAAAGGGATGCAAACGTGTTTCTTTTTAGCATGCTGCCAGGTCCCACTCTGCAGGATGAAATGGGATCAGAGGCTGCTCTGACCTCAGAAGACCAATTTTTTGCTATTTTCTGGCATCATTTACTGTGTCTGCTTTCATTTCCAGAGATGGTGTGTGTGTATTAGACCAGCGCATGGTCAGACATTTGGTTCTGCTCTGCCAGTGGGAAGAGTAACGCTCTGGCACCACTGAGCACTGGGACAGAACAGCACATCTTAGAAACCCTGAAAGAAGCTTCAGAGCTGATCCTGCAGGGCTGTGTGCACAGGGAACAGAAGGACATTATGGCCTTTGGGCCTCCTAGTTAATTTTGCCAGAGAACCTCCCTATTGCATGTCAGATAAAGGATAAAGCAAGGTAGAGCACTATGGAACAGGAAAAACTACTCTCAGCTTTTAGTTTGGAGTTTGCAATCAGAATAATGCGTAAGAAGAATAATGCATAAGGAAGTCTTTGTCAGGAAGTGTAGCAATAGGGCAAGGGGCAATGGTTTTAAATTGGAAGAGCAGAGACACAGATTAGATCTTAGGAAGAAATTCTTTCCTGTGAGGGTGGTGAGGCACTGGAACAGGTTGCCCAGAGAAGTTGTGGATGCCCCATCCCTGGAAGCGTTCAAGGCCAGGCTGGATGGGGCTTTGAGCAACCTGGTCTAGTGGGAGGTGTCCCTGCCCATGGCAGGGGGCTTGGAACTCGATGATCTTTAAGGTCCCTTCCAACTCTAACCATTTGATGGTTCTGTGAAAGAGCAATTTAGAGCTGAGTAGGCTCTGGATAAATCTAACAGAGAAGTTAATTTCTTAACTGATGATATGGCATTTGAGCATTTGGATGAGGCCTGGATGCATGGGATGAGAGAACAGTGCTAACGATGCTGAGACAATGATCCTGAAGGGGAAAGTCAACCTTTGTCATGCGAAGGGTGACCAATACATGCAGTGTTGGTAGGGAAGAGGAAGGTCTGGTTTGTCCTTGTCATTATTAAGTTGATGAGTCATGTAAACTTCTCTGAGGGGTGAACTGAGAGCCAGGATGATGTCAGGGGAACTGGCTGTAATAGAAAGGTAAATTTTTTTGTATCTAGGAGGTTAATTGTTATTAGAAAGATAAGAGAAACTCAGCTGATATTAAAAAAAAAATAATAATAAAATAAACTTTAAAAATTAAGGGAGGGAAAAGGTTGGAGTGGCAGATTTGGGATGTGATAGATCCTTTAGAGGAGTTCCTAGGGAGAGTCAGGGGGAAGTGGAAACATGCAGACCATTGTGGGGAGCATGCCAAGAATGAGGGATGTTCACCACTAAAACAACAGCCAGTTAGAGATTGGGCCCCTGAAGTTTGGCATCAGCAGCAGATATGGCCCTGGAGAGGCCTCCCAGCACCCAGGGAAAGCATTAGAAATGCTTCAGCAAGCGGCACGTTCGGTGAATTTGATGAATTGAAATCAGCAAGAGAGGCAGAGGATAGTGCCATTCTTTTTATTTAGCAAGAAATACTGATGTGTTTGAATTTGTTCTTGTTCTACCTGCAGAAAGAAGTTAAAATGTCAGCATTTCAGGGAACAAGACAATATTCCCTCTCCTTTACAATTGGAAATACTAACGAAACAACCAAAGAAAGTCTTATAAAACTGAAAAAGTTTCTGAAAAAAATATTTTTTTTTTCTCAAACTTGCACTTTTTTTTTCCAAATTTGCCTCAGCAGAAATCTTGACAAATACTTTAAATAAGTGTTTTGTGGCAATGTTCCTTTGACCAAAAATAAAAGATGGTGATTGAAAGGAAGGTTTCTTTTCCCCTCTGAAAAAGTTGCTAGTCCTGCAAGTATTAAAGCACAGTGTGCTTGAGGATGTTAAAATGTGCTTATTCTGGGAGGGGAACGCTGCCAAAGACCTGGAAAAAAAACACAAGGCCAGGGAAGGCAGCCAAGAGGATGTGGGTAGCGCAGGTGGATAATGGAGAAGGTGGTGTGAAAAATCTTTTTGTGGTGAGAGGGGGAAAAAAGAAAAGGGAGATAATAGCTGCCGACAGTCGTGCCATCATTTGCGTTGTAGAAATGAGCTGGAACTGCAGGGAGAAGGGGGCTCATGGAGCACATTGCACCTTCTCAAGGTGCATGGGAGCGGGTGCGGAGGGCAGCTGGCGGGGCTGGGGTCAGGCAGGCAGCCTCTGCCAGCCCTGGCAGAACACAACGCTTCCCACCATTCCACTTCCTCCAGAGATGCTCAGCAGCATAGGGCTAGAGGCGATTATAAGCCAACATTAGCAGAGACAGGCACGTGAGTTACTTGTTACTCGGTGAATTCAAGAGTAACTTCCCAAACTAACACGGATGATCTACCTTAACTGCTGCTTCCTGGGCGGCAAATGCCCAGGAGGCTACAGATCTTCCACCAGCCCAAACTGAAATGTGGTCTGGATTGGTGGGTGCTGCTCTAGGTTGTGACTTCATTGAGGCATGTGTCACCTGGCGCCCAGCCACTTGTTAAATCGGCGGTGCAGGGGATGCTTGCCACTTTGGTCAGGCCACTTCACATTTTGTTATTTATAACCTGAGCCCTGTGCAGATGTCAGGCACGTGTGTTTCAACCAGCTCCTGCTCTCCTCTGCTCCACACTGATCCGACTGGGCAGTGCACGTGCGTGAGGTTACTGCCTGCTCCCATACCCGCTCTGTAACTCTGGAGAACCCAGTGATTTAAGCCTAAAGCGTTTTTACTACATTTCACTGCAAATTTCATTTCTTTCTGATCAGTGGTTACTGATTAGTTTTGTCAGCCTGTCTATTCTAAATAGAGGCTTGAAGGCTTTTACGCTGGCTAAGGAAGTAATGATTTTCTCTGCAAAGAATCCTGTGGTTTCCTACAGCAGGAACTTTATCAGAATAACATCAGAAGCAGCTAATGGTGGCTGCAGGATTGGTAACAAGCATGTGAGCTGGGATTGAAAGCAGCATTGGTTTTTTTAGTTCCTTAGCTTTGAATTTTTTCCTGGTTCAGTGGATTCTTGTTTCCATTTAGTAGATTCATTTGGATTTTCAATATGTAGCATTAGTCTGAAAGAATAATTTCCTTTTAGAGTTATTCTAAACTGGAAAGCCCCTAAGTGGGTCTGCAGTATTTCTATGTAGCACTGGTATTTTTGCCTGGCAGGACTCCCTCCCCCGAGGCAAAATCCTGCAGCCCCCTACGTGGTACACACAGTACTTTATGGAGGGGAGGGCAAAGCAGAAGACATTTTGAATTAAGAGGTGAATTATTGCACAGTTGCTGCAAAAGCCTCGCTTCGTGGCTAAAACCCTCCTCAGAGCGGTGCTGAGGAGGAGGAAGAGGGCTGCAACCTGCTACTGCTACTGCTCCTCTGCCTCGCATGGTCTGGGGGGCAGTTTCCCCCCCCTACAAACCCAGTTCTGCTGCTCCAGACGGATCAGGGTGGAGAGCTCCTGTTTCCCTTAGGTCTGCAAGAGTCTTGGCAGTTAAATCTTTCTTACAGTTCTTCCCTGCAGCGATCAACAGAAACTTCCAGCAACTGTGTGTGGTGCCTTCAAAGAAGAGGAATTCTGCCTTGTTTTAGACATGTTGATGTTGATGTCTCTGAAACAGTTGGGTCATTTTCTGTAATTTTCCTTTCTGCTGCTGTCTTGCAGGTGCACACGTTCAGGGGGCCGCACTGGTGTGAATACTGTGCCAACTTTATGTGGGGCCTCATTGCTCAGGGAGTAAAATGTGCAGGTAACAATTGTTCCGTGTTCTTTTCCTAAGACATTCCTAATGTTGTAACTCCACCATCATGCTGCTTGGCAAGGGTCTGATCTCACCCCTCTTAATATCCAAGGAGGGAACGTGTCCACTCTACTGCTGATGGTTTGGGGTACCTGTTTCCATAACATCACCACAGTGATGCTGAGCACCCCACAAGCAAGAGCAGAGGAGAAACAATAAACATCATTAAGGGATTCATTCTTCTCACCCTTTCAGCATGGAGGAGACAATAGTTGGATGTATTGTTAGCTTTATTTCTTTTATAACACTTGTGTGTATTGATAGGTGTGAGAAACTCACTGAGAGTCTCAATGTGCAAGGTGGGCAATCAGCAAATTTCGCATTGCTGCTGTGAAGCAGGCATGCAGGTTAATTTTTTGTACAAGCCAGCAGACTCTCAGCATGGCATAGACCCAAAGTCATGTCTCATACTTGCAAACCCAAAAGAAAGTAAGGAAAGGGATGATGAATAAGGGATGTGTTCTGAAATGTTACATAAACATTCAGGTGCTGGTAGAAATGTATTACACGCATGGGTGTCACTGCCGACATTTCTGGGATAAAGCCTCTCCAAAGTAAAACAATTTGACGGTTTTATTGATATAATTCTTCTGAGAAGAAAGGACAGCCAGCTTTTTTCAAAGGCATAAAAAAAAAAAGGATCAAAGTGATCAAAATAGTTTACTGTATTTAAAAAGTATTTTATGACATTCTAGCAAGCAGCCACATTTAAAAAATGGTGCAAAGAAATGTTGATGTATGAAGACCGGCGTATGTTGCCCTGGAAACTGAATTTTCAAGCTAATTTAAGAAAATCTGCTCTGTCTAAAGCTTTCTGAAATCTTGTCTCAAGCAAATAAGAGAGCTTTTTATCACAGAACTGCAAAATAATGTAAAACTTAAAATAATTTATAGCCAGATGTGATTAGAATATTTTAAAATGTTTCCCCCATAATTATTTGAATGAATTATTCTGTCATTATCAATAGGATGTCCAGGATGTATTAGAGAGCACAGCTCTGTTTTAGGTGATGACTATATAAAAATGGCATTTCCTTTCTCAGTATTTTCCCCCTACTAAATATTTAGGATTGCAGCCATGTCCTTCACTTACGAATGAAGATTGTTAGTACTTTTAACTGCTGTCAATTTTGCACAGGGTGTACAGTGCTCAAAGAGAAAGTGGAAGCCTGATTATTGAATTGTTTTCTGATTGAAATAGTCATTTCTTGATGACACGTGAGCCAGTAAGTGTGCCATCTTCCTTCCTCGACTGAAGTAGATACCTCAGTTTGGGCATACAGGAGAAATACCAAGTATTTTTCAGATTTATATTAAGTAACTTTGATCCAGGAAATGAATAAAAATGAACAGTGTAAAGGCTCACAGCACTGCATGGTGCTGTGGAATGAACAAATGACACAGCTTTTAGAATTAAGCCCAAAATGTTTGGGATTTTATACTGCCTTATTCTTTCCTCTCCTTTCCTTTCCCCTCTCTCCTTTCCTTTCCCCTCTCTCCTTTCCTTTCCCCTCTCTCCTTTCCTTTCCCCTCTCTCCTTTCCTTTCCCCTCTCTCCTTTCCTTTCCCCTCTCATTCTAAAATAGACCTGATTTTCAGGTTTTATGCAGATTTCCCCTAAATGGTAAGTTTCCAAAAACTTCCAAAGTCTAGGTTTTTTTCCTCCTTATGAAGATGGTAAAAAGTACTGCATGTCTCCTTTTTTTCCTCTTTGCAGTATAGAGGAACATATGTGTATTAGATGACTTCATAGGTTCAGAAACTATAATTAGGGCTTTCTGTCTTGTGTAAGGTTTCATATCGGTGTTGGTAGCTTCCAGTAATGTAGATGATCTTACTTATGTTTTAAAATCCCATGTTGTACAACCACACTTGCTGAAGCATCAGCGAGGCATGGGGGGAGGTTGAGGATTTTTGGGCCATGCTCAAAGTCACTGAGCACATCCAGACAAGGTGCTGGTGTTGCAGCATCATCAGGTGGAGAAGCAGGTGAGGAGCTGTACGGTGGCAAGGCTGCCAAGCGGCGCTTGCTCAGGCTGGCAAGTCCAGTTGCTGCGTGTGTCCTGCATGGCTTGCTCAGGGCTGAGGAGCAGGAGACTTGGGCTTTCCCAAGGGTTGCAGCTGACCCATCTTACTTGTCCTCTCCTCACTGCAAGGCTAGCTTTTAGTCCCAGGCCAACCTCAGCCATAGCTGTCTGAGAACCAGGGGCTTTCCAGATGATTTTATTCTCATAAATTTCATAGAAATGAGGGGCTGGGTAGAGGAGGGGGATTCCGGGCAGAGCCCCACGGAAGTGTAGAGATGGCAGGACAAGGCTCAGCAGTTCCCCCGTTCTGTGCCTCACCCTCACCCATGTCTACCTGCTCCCGTCAGCTGGGGCTCTACAAGCCATCAGAGTGAGAAGCTGTACAGATCTGGACATATCGAGGAAAGTTGGAGGTGCACAGGTATCTCGTGCGAACCTGTGTAACCAGTACTAACATACTAGTGTGGAGGAGCTCAGGCTTGAGTGCCATGAGTTTGGCTGAGTTTACAGGGTATCTTTAAAAAATAAAAAAGTAATAATTTTGCTTCTGAACTGAACCATTTTAATACAGAAACAATGAGACACAGTAAACAAGGAGCCACGTGAGGCCATTGCTTTTCAGAGTGGGCTCATACTTCAAAAAAATCACAGCTTTTAGCAGGAGGCAGCAGCCCACTTGCATTCAGATGGGGTTCAGTGCCACTCCAGGGAGATCCACCATATCTGTTTGGTGGCCTGTATAATCATTTTATTGAAAATACCTATGAGCAAAACTGCACTGATCATATGTAATATTATAACTTGTAAAGCATTTCCTTCTTGTAGCAAACGGTTGCACGTCTCAAGAGGACACTATTTCCTGTATAGAAGTGCTAAGTCTAACAAATACAAATGGATTACTGCATGGGCTACTCTCAACTGGTTTAAGTCCTCTATTCTGCAGAAGCACAAAAACACACAAGAGAAGTGTGGGACAGTCAAAGACTGAACAACAAAGATAAATGTCACCCATTTCAGAAAGGAAGAGGAGTCAGAGGAAAAAGTGCAACTTATTTTTAATGGCTGATAGATTAGTTTATGTTACACAAACTAAGCCAATCCTTTGAAAAATAATAAACCAGAAGCAAACATTCGTAACAGTATACATGCCATAGCAACCAGCAAGGATGCCTTAGCAACTTGAGCTGCCTTGACTCATGCTTTGTTGCAGTCTGGCATATTAAACATGTCCCTCTGCCAAAATACAGCCTTGAGGGTGTTCAGTATCTTGTCAGGTACAGTCCTGTATGATTAACCCCTCAAAGACGGGTTTTCCCTAGCTTATCCTTGTTCAGGTTTTATGGCAAAGGAGGGTGAGTACATCTTTTCCTTCTACAAAGACAAGAGATGAATGTTTGCCACCTGAAGGGTGGTTGTTGATTGAAGTAAGATACTGGCTGTCATCTTGACTACAAAGGTTTTGGGATTGGTGCAAGCCACCAAACATGGCAAGACTTCATTTTCTTCCAAAATTAAGATTTAGGGTGATGTCCAGGATTTGGATCCTGTAGGAAATGCATTGGTGGATTTAGTCTGACTTCTGCTGGAGGTATGTCTAGCAGAACAGGAATAATTTCATTTTCCTTAAATGTTATTCTCTCAAATTTTATCTTTATTTCATCAACTTCTTTGAAGTCAAATTTGCTTCCTTAGAGTGAAACCCTATATTAGGCATCTGCCCTACTGCCTCGGAGGGTTGTCCTTCCAGTTTTTGCATCTTAGCCACAGGCTCTTAAAATTTTTGTGAGATGAAGACTCATCTGTATGCAAGGAATCTGTCTTATCTGACGGCATGCTCCATCTCCAATGTGCTTTCCTGCAGGCTTTTGCCATAAGTAGAAGCAACTGAAGAAGTGTTTGAAATTATAATGCCACCAGTTTGTGTAAACATTGCAGCTCAGCAGAAGCTAATGAAGACATAAGAGTTTACACCAGCTCAAAATCCAATGCATGAACTTAAAAAAATGTATTCTTAATTACATTCCTCCTATGTAAGGCTCCCCTGTGCTCACAGGGCTCATCCCATTGCCCAGAAAGTGTTCAGGAGAGAAAATATAACAATATCCAAAGGAAATTTGCAGATAAGCACCAGGGAGTTCATTTTATGAATGATACAAACACTTTACACACGGTAGCAGTAACAGAGAATAGTGTGTGTTCTCAGAGACTAGAGCATGGCATTAATGGTGCTGCATTACCCCAGTGGACTTGTAGATTAGCAGGCTACTAGGTTTGTCAGGGTGCTCTGTGTGTCCTCTCCCCTTCCCCACCCATCAGAACTGTTACTGTGTAATCTGCTACTTCCTTGGTACTTTTTTCTTGTTCTTAATGAATAAGTGATTTAATCAGAAGATTTTTATAATTTTTTTGTACAGCCTGATTCAATGCATTAATTAACTTATCTTAAAGGAAAGATAATTTTTTTACTATATTTCACTAGATGCTTTTGCTACTGTTTTGGGCTGCTCCTTTTAACACCAGGCAGCATCACCCTCTGAGCCTTTGCATGAAGCACCATTTCTGCTGCCCTGATAGATGGGCTGTGAGCGCTCTCAACCTGCCGCCCATGTAGCACTTGCCTATCTCTTGGTTCCCTTGGAGTAAGTAATTTATCACTGAAGAACTGATAGAAATAAACTTGTAGCATAACTCTCTGTGGAAGCAACAAGTTGCCACTGGCTGAGCCCAAGCAATATTGCTGCCAGCCCTGACCCCAGCCTCAGGAATTCATTTTCAGAAAAGTTAAAGTACAGTCTCGAAGCAGGATTTTGTGAATTTTTGCTTAAGTGTTTAATTTGTCCATTTCATTCATTTCCTTCTCCAGCAATTGAATAAACATAGAGCTGCCCCGTGTCTTTTGCTGTATTGTTTTGCCTTGCCATTGAATCCTTTGTGCTGGGCAGCCCTAAATTGTTCCACTGGTGTGTAAGGAGACCACAAAGGAGTCTGCCCATCCTCGGGCATTAGTTGTGCAGGCACAGTGCTTGTGCTTTTAGTGCATAGAACAGCTGATGCTCTTGGGGAAGGCAAGGTGCGCTCATCATGTTGTCCATTCTTGAGGTATTTTGTATACCTCAGTCATGACAACTCCCATTCTGCCCACACCTTAAAAACACATCCAAGCTTCTTCTGAGATGTGCAGTCAGATTCTGCTGGTGTCCCTAAATGTGTAGGGCCCAGACAGTCAGCCCAGAAAGGGAACAAAAGCAAGGCAAAACCACAGAGGTCAGGGCTGTAAGAAGGGAACTGTTTGGAGAAGAGTCCCTGCCCACCTCAGACTGGTGGTGATGCTATTGGAGATATGCACTGCCTGACAGGCTGTTCTGTCAGCTCAGGATCTGTTGGTGTTCCTGCAAGGAATGAGCTCCAAAATTTTGAAATGCTAATCAGGCAGCGGAGCTTTACTTCAGAGCCGTTCCCATGGGGAAGCTATTCTGGAGCTAAATATTCTTGAAACTGTAAGTCCTAAAAGAGGCTTTATCTCCAAGCCCACACAGACCTGGAAGCCTTGAGCAAGCCAGAGGCCCATCAGGGGAGCTGATGAAGAGGTAGGCAGGTGTCGTGGCAGGAAGCCGGGAAAGTTTTTGAACAAACTGTCTGTGATCTTTTTAAATTTCCATAAAATCAAACCATCACCACCAAACGTGCTCTGCTGAAAGAACATTCACCAGTGTTTTCCAGCCAGCTTTTGGAGGCACAGACATAGTATTCTTCTGATTTGGGGTAGGGGGAATTTGCTTGTTGGATGGACTTTTTTTTCTTTTTATTTTACAAGCCCTGATTTTTCTGTGGCATTAGGTAATTTTGCTGCCAAGTAACTACTTGCCCTCTAGAAATTCCTCCCTACAGAATAATGTACCATACAGTGCATGATATAGTAGTATGGATGATAACAGGTTTGGGGGAGCACACACATATGTTTGGGAGCAATTTTTGCCATGGTGCTGCTTGATAAAATGGTTTAAGACTCTGGTGGGACCACAGATGCTCTCAGATGTGCCTTGCACGTTAGCAGATGGCACGTGCACAAGGCAGTGTAGCAGCTCCAATGTTGCCACCTGGGCTGGAACAGCTCTGCTGAGGAGGAGGAAGAGGGCAGACCTCAGTACCCCCCCTTGCGTTGTGCTTGGAAGCACAAAGTGCAGCACACGGGGCCAGAGGGATATTACTACATTCATGTGCTTGTTCACACACACTGCATCCAAGGGAACAGAAAGCATTGCTCCCTCTCCTACAGAAAAGAGCATTAAATTATTAAAGGAAAGCTACTAGCTCATGATTGATTTACGAGAGCAAATTCCTTTATAACCTTTTCACCCTCGCAAAGGTAACGATGCCAATACTTTGTGCTTGAGTAGAGCCCATCGTGTCTGTGCATCAGCTTACCAGAGCCAGCGGTGTCATCCCGGCAGGCGGTACCGCAGTGGACCCGCCTGAGGCAGCACAGGGCACCAGAACTCCAGAACTCCACACTTTCTGCCCTCCCACCCTTGCCTTAAACTTCTGAAGAGTCTTCCAGAACTTTTTTGAAGATAACATAAATCTACCTCTTAGTTCTTAAAGCTGCTCCTCAGAATGACAAAAAGCAAAAAATTTCTTGGGGATAATTCAAAAATATAATTAGAGTGATGTATGTTGCATACGGTATCGTTCCGATGGTGCGTGATCAGCAGCCATGTTAGCTAGTAAATCAGAAACCAAAAGAAATCTAAAACTGACCAAAATCAAATCAGCAGTATAAGAAAAAGTGACAGCTAAGTGTTTTTTCGTCTCTGCAAATATTTATAATGCGTGCTCATGGGGCAGTATTAACATCCATATATCTTTTGGCTGTGCTCATGCATTAATATGAACATGTTATTTGTTCTTTCAGCCCAGTGGACTAATGTCAGTATTAGCTGTTTCTAAAACATTACCAAACCTTTTTCTATATATCAAAGGAAGGTATTGTCGAGCTAGTTTTAAATTTAATACCTCTCATAGAAGTAACGTCACAGCCCACCTGAACTCCTAGATCAATATGCTATTAAAGCCAAGGCAGCTTATCACAGATTTTTAAACCCGTCATCTGAAATTACTTTTTTTTTGTTTCTTCCTAAATTTCCAAATTTCCTATAAACTCTTGACTGCGTGGGGTTTTTTTTGTCACATTTGGTATATTTGAAAGGTGGCTACAGTTTGACAACAATATAAAAAGGAGTACTCTGCATGTTTTACAATTCTAGCTCTGACAGATCATCTTTGTATAATGTGAAATTCTGATCAACTGTAGTCAGCAGAAATTTTCCTATTGACCCGCAAAGTTTCATGACTACATCTTCTAAATCTGTCCTGTATTATTATAGGATTTTTAAGCAGATATGATGCTTTAGAAGGATTTTTCTTTAGCTCATCTCCAGTTTGTATAGCCAGCCAGCAGATAAGGTCTGATGAACTTCTGTAGGAAATGGGTAAGGCTCCTGGTTACTTTAGATCTGGAGTAAAGCTGCTGATGCCAACTTAGCTGTTCTGGATTTATTTTGATATAGCCAAAAGTAAATAGATCCTAAATTTGAAATAAAATTAATCCTCTTGGTCTTAACAAACCCAGCCAAATCATGAAGCTTGTGTCTGAACAAGGCAAGCAGTCCTAAAGTTTCACCACGTGGCAGCACACAGGGATTCAGGACTCCACTTTCTTTGTTCCCTCCTAGTTTATTCTATAATAACAGGTTTCAAAGCTTTCATGAAGCATCTGCAATGAGAACAGAGGGCATTTTTATTTAATAATATGCAATTTGCAGCATAATTCCTGTCTTTTAGTACGAACAAGTAAGCTGAGTATAGAGTAGAAGGTTGGCACGTTCCCAGTGCCCAGCGGTGAGGCGGGCTGACCTCTGCTGGGGTGCCCTTTACCTTGTTGGAGTTAGCAAGATAGATGGTCATCCTTCAGCCGTGCGTGGCTCTGGTTATCAACTGAACCAGAGACTGGCGACTGACACACGCCTTCCATGAAGTATTGTTAGCTCAGCAGAGCTGGTAGGAAGCACAGGACTGGCGAGTTTGAGTTTCTTTATTGGAGAAAATACAATTTTTCTATTGCAAATTCACTGAAGTTGTCTAGAAATATATATTGACAGAGTAAACAGCCTTGATTGTTAGGAAGATGCCGCGCAGCCCAATAATGTTGAACGTAGTGCTCATGCATTTTCTAAGCATTAAGTGTCTGAAATATATCTAGGTTTTAAATGTTTCTCAGGAGTGTTTGTAAGCCCTTAAGCAGTGGGCTGGTACCTCAAGTCTAATCAAAAGCTAAGGAAGAACAAACGAGAGGAGGAAAATTGACTTTTGCATTTGTAATTATTATTCTGGTATTAATGAGGTCAGATCCAAAGCCTGTTTGAATCTAAAACATTAGCAATAACACAGTGATTTTCATAAGCAAGGCTTTCACATTGAAAACTTCTCTGTAAGTTAGCTATTTTAATGAAATGAAATTTTCTTGTATATAAGCAAAATTAGGATGATCTCAGTGAATATGATAATCGTTTTAAGTCAAGTATAAGATCCTTGGAAGCGTGTTTTTCCTCTTTTTGTGTATTGTAGTCTCAATTATCCTTGCATTCCCAGAAACATTACTCTGAGCTGTATTGCTGTTTGTGTGAAGCAGCTAATTTGCACTCACAAAATTGCTAGTGAGTCCTCAGGAGCTTGGTGCTGCCATTCCAGTCTTGTAGACATCATTCTTGACAGACATACTAGACATTTGACGCATGTTGGAATATGTGCTTCTTACAGCAATTGTAGAAATTCTATATATAATAATTCTAACATAATAATTCTATATATAGTAATTATATTTGCATTTGCAGGTTATTGCAAAGTCAGTGTTTTGAAATAATAAATTAAGATTTCATATGCGGTCTTAATTTCCTTCCCTTCTGTGTGTGCATTAAGTTCTTGTCTCTAATTATTTGACTACTTATTATTTTTACTCCATGACTTCATCCTGAAAGCAGAATGGATAATACTTGCTTAATAGCACCTGTTCAGTATTTTGTCGTCTTGTTGTTAAAAGTGTACCCATAGGTCTTCTTAATGGCACAGTATTTAAACCTTATACTAAAGATGAGTAATTTCTCCTTTGAATTTCCACAAACAATTAATGGTTTTGTTTCTACAAGACCCTGAGGAGGCAAAACCAGCTCCTCCTTCCCATCTTAAAGCTGAAGCACTGAGACACTAAGGGATTCAGGTCGCGTGTTTCCAATGAATTTGGGTTCCCTGTTAAAGCACAGAGGGACCAGGTTTCTCAAAGTTCAGACAAACAGTAGCGCTGGTGATAGATACTGGAAGTGTAGGTGGAGCTCCCCTTGCCAGCACTGGCTGGTGTGCTCCAAATTTCTTCATTCCACACCCCAGAACCACAGGTAGGATAGGTGCTGTGCCTGAAGAGGTTGTGCAGTCATGCACCTCCAAACTGGGACTCATAGAGCACTTTATTAAATGTGGGATTTAAATAAATGGTCAGGGAAAGGCAAGTGCTTTGGCTGTTACTATTTCTTCTCTGTCACCAAGGAGGCAACTGAGAAAACTCTGGAAGAACCCGAGTGGCCAAACTGAACTTCTCCGTGTCTGGAATGAGCCCAGGAGAGGGCTGCGGGCCAAAGCAAGTGATCAAGGCTGGGCAGGGTGGGGGCCTGTGGTACCCCCAGTGGTGCTGGTTGGTTTGTAGGGGGCTGGCTGCCGTGCTGCTGGCTTTGCCCGAGGTGGGGTTGGTCACACGGAATCACAACCAGGTGGGAGATTGAGTATTCGCAGCTCCCTGTCTTGCACGTTAACCACTCCTCACGAGGAAGGGAGTCACTTCTGCACAGAAATGGGCAAAGAAAATTTTAATCAGCCATTTCATCTGGATCAGGATCTGTGCGTGTTTTTTTGACTGATTGAAGGTGACATGCTGAACTTTAATTGCAACCAGAGATTGGATGTTTTATAGAGGATCCTAAGTGACAAAGCTGGTTGCTCTACAGGCTTGTTAAGTAAACAAAGTGCTTTTAGCAGCAGGCTGCAGCTGACTTAGTGGAAATTAAAGTTAGCAATGAATTCTGGGGTTTAGTGTTTTGGAAAGAAAAAGTCAAATAATCCGTGGAGCATAAATCAAAATATAAGTATTGGCAAAATCAGTGGGAGTGAAATGTGAAGGCAGATAGACGGAGACTCAGTACTGCAGTGGGAGAGGAAAGTACGGATTTTCATAAAGGCACCGATCCTTCAAGCTCCTACATCCTTTAATTTTGCAGAAATCCAGGGGACTCTGTATGGCAGTGCAGCAATGAAGAGGAGCACTTACAGAGCTGGAGCCTCAGTATATACCAAGCGCATGTCAGAGTGTGGCAAACGCCCTGACTGCAAAGTGCCACCTTTCTTACTGGGTACTGGCTCTTTGCAAGCACCGGGGAGTCTCTGCTGCAAAACAGGGAGAATAGCAATGAAAATGGAGTCACTGGGGGCTGCTCTGGCCCCGGGCAGTGTGGGACACTGCCTGATAGTGTTATTTGTAGTATGCTCTTAGCTTAAAGAGGACTGCATTGCTCTTCCCATCTTCGTCGCATAATTGGTGGTACTTTCCTATATTTTTTACCCAGACCCTGAGCGTTATGGTTTTGAATGGTTTTGGGCAGAACAGAGCTTTTTCCATAACCTGATTTCAATTAAGTTTCACTTAAACTCATTCTCAGTATTTTTACAGTAAAGCTGTGGAGTTGTTTGTTTATATTTAAAAAAAAAAAAATAAAATAAAAAAAAAGAATCCCTAAGTAATTTTTAAAGTAAACAGAATTGTTTTGGTGCCTAACAATGCTTTGTTTCAGAAACACCCTGAAACGCCAGAATTGCAGCCGCTGGGGCTTAACAAAGCCCTTTGTAAACTGCTCAGAAGCAAGAAGCCACCAGGCAGCTCGGTGACCCCTGTGTCTGCTTTTCAGCTCCCCTCCCGGGAGCTGGAGAATGGGCCCTGTCACTAGTGACTCTACGCATGGGCTGCCACATCTGGCAAGAGTGTAGAGGTCCCTCAAGTTCAGATCTCAGGGCTGCCTTGCCAACGTGTGCTGCAGAGGGGTCCATACCCTTCTGAGACCCAGTCCCCACCTCCATCTCACCCAGGAGGTGTCTTAAGTGCCACAGTCCAGCACTACATTAGAAGTGTAAGTGTCAGGAAATCTGCAGCAACTTGGAAAGAAAGTTTAGGTCATGTTAGCAAAATATGTAATAGTGGAGGGCAACATAATTGGCCTTTAGATCCTGATTCAAAAAATCATATGGAAAGTTTGTCACTTTGTGTTAAATTTTCTAGGCATAGATCTTCTTGGGTAGAAAATCTCTCTTAACTTCAGGTCTGTCCCTGCCTTGTGTATTTGATGGTTAAGAGGTCTCAACAGCAGTAGTAGTTGCCAAATCAGGTCAGATCCTGCAGGAGCTGCAGGTACTCTGCAGTACTGACCTTGGGATATACCTGTTCACCAAACACCAGCCTAATTGTCTTTTCATTTTCCTCTCAGATTGTGGCTTAAATGTGCACAAACAGTGTTCCAAGATGGTCCCAAATGACTGCAAGCCGGACCTGAAGCATGTCAAAAAAGTGTACAGCTGTGACCTTACAACGCTAGTAAAAGCACACTTCACTAAGAGACCGATGGTAGTAGACATGTGCATTAGGGAAATTGAATCTAGAGGTAAGGCACGGTTAATGGACTTTGGTTGCTTTACTGATAATCCGTTTAGATTGATCTGGGTCATCTGGGTTTCTGCTGAATGTGATTGCTCAAAACAGATTGGCACAAGACATTTTACGACTGCCAATTACCCTGCACAGCTAATATTCTGCTTTGCATTATTTCATGGTTCATACTCATTTATAATTTTATTGATTCTGCTAGAAATTGCTTAATGGACAATTACTGCTTTATAGTTATATATTGGCACCTATCTTTCCAGTAATATTTTTATTTAAAAAACGTAAGTCAATGTGCTAAAAAATGGCAGCTGGCTTTGATGAGTTTCCTCTTGCTAGTAGCCCTAGCCCACACTGAGTATCCTTTTCTAGAATTAGAGTATTTGTTTTCATTCTGAAATAATGACTGAACATCAAGTGTGCTAAACTTGGTTATTTTTAAATCGGTTGTAATTGCATTAGTATGTTCCTTCTGCTCTGAAATCGTTTGTATAAACATAATTGAGTACTGATACAACAAGGCAGCTAGTGTAAGGGTCAGGGTTAAAAGGCCAGGGTAAGATTTCATTCTGAAAGGAAAGCCTGGTTAGGCTTTTACAACATGCCTGCTTTTTCTGCCTTAGGTGAAGAACCTGGCAAAGGAAGAACTGAACAGAAGGTAGCTGTGAAATTTAGACTAATTTTAATCTTGTTAAAATGTTCATTGCAGGTCTTAATTCTGAAGGACTATACAGAGTCTCAGGATTTAGTGATCTTATTGAAGATGTCAAAATGGCATTTGACAGAGGTACAGTCTTTCCTGCATGCTGGATGTATTAAATATACACAGTTTTTCTGCGCAGCCCCTGTCTGTCTCATGCTCCACTGCATCAGTGGGCTGAAGGAGTCCAGCAGAAGGGGAGTCTTCCCCATCAGAAAAGCGTTACCAGCTTCACTTTGGCCTTTATTACCAAAATCTGCTTTCTCTTTCCATCAGTATCTGTGCTTCAGTGATGATGTGTATAGGAAAGACAAAGCTTTCTGAACTACTGCCCTAGTTTGCAAGTAAAACTGCGCTCAGGGGGGTGGGGGAGGGATAGAGGGCAAGCGGTGAAGTGCCTGAAGAGAGCAGTGCAACTTAAATCCATCTTTCTGGATGAAAGCTTCAAAATAATAAGATGAATACAATAGTGCAAACCAAGTTTGAATTACTACAGTCTAAAAGAAGGTCAGTGAGAACAAACTCTTCTCTCCGAGAAAAGGCGGTGGGAAAATTAAAGACTGTCCAGCTGCAGTTCCTCTATCCCAGTAGAAATGAAGGCCAAAATCCACTCTGGAAACTCTCTCTCCTGTTTTTCTGGAGGACTGGACCTATTCAGACATCTGCCAGCTCTGCAGCGTTAGCAGGGCGGGGATGTGCTGGAGAAGCCAAGTTCTGGATCTGTGTCCACTGTGGTCAGGAGTAGGTAGTATGTAGCTAAATGGTGAACACATGTTTTTCCTGTAAAACGAGGCTGTGGATGAAGTTGGTTTTCTCTTTTACTATTTTTTCCCAGGCTCCCCTGATTTCTCATTCAGTGCTGACAAATGTGTTTGGCAGCGCAATGTGTTCAGAAATAGCTAAACTTCCACATGTTTCTACAAGATAGATATTGCTAGATCAGGCAGGCAGGGCTTTTCCCCCCCAAATCTCTGCATTTTTCTGTAATCACTTGGAACGAAGAAAGGGTAGGTTTCTTTATAAACTGCTTGAGGTTTTCACCCTGAAACAATGAACTTCACAGCCCAGTAACTCTCTGTTTTGCTTATAAAAGCCAAAATCTGTAGTTATGTCCCTTTTGATAATATTTGCTTAAGCAAGTTACTATTTTTCTTTTGAATACTGTTTCACATCTGTTTACGTTTCCAAGGTTTTAATGTCAGTGCCTTCTCCACACAGATGGGGAAAAAGCTGATATTTCTGTGAATATGTATGAAGATATCAATATTATCACTGGTGCACTTAAACTGTACTTCAGGGATTTGCCAATTCCACTCATCACGTATGATGCCTACCCAAAGTTTATAGAGTCTGCAAGTAAGTATTACACACTTGCCTCCTAGTTTTCATTCTCATCCTTTTCTTCTCCTTTTTGTGCAGTATTTGCCTATTGCTGTAATAGCTATGCCATCAGCCCTTACCCTGCATGCCCTATTTAGTAAGGATTGCAGGAGTGAATATGCACTGCACATTACAACATGACCACATGGTGCTACGTGACCATGGCTACATTTTTCTTTGCCTTTGTCACCAGGAATGCTTCCTTTTCATCACACGCTATGGATTACATCGCTTTTTATGTCTTGTATGAATCCCTGGTGCTTGATTGTAGCATTGAAACCCTGTTGGGTTTGTGTTGCCAGAAAGAAGGTGATTTATGAAAATGTTTGGAAATAAGAAGTCATTCATTTCTAGAGGTGCCCATTTTGAGTGTTTTCACAAGCTGATATGCACTCGTCCTAAGGCCACCTTTAAGGCCAACCTTGCAGACAGTGAGTCTGCAAGCGCAGCAGTAAGTCCAGCTGGAACATCTCCCCCAAGCATCCTGGCTGCCTGAAGCATCTCTGCAGTGGGGCAGTCACACCAACCACACCTGGGAGGGTGTTAGATAGCCGTGGGTTGAAAATGTGGGCCAGATGCTGGGCTTATCACTCCTCTGGAGAAGGCTTTTTCCAAGCAGAATGGACACAGACAAAAACGCTGATGGCAAAGTTCCCAGTACCTTCTGCTGTCCCAGGGTTGCACCTGTAGATTATTTGTGCAAAACCAGCCCAGTCAGCAAGGATTGCCAGGGGAATTTTTTTAGTAGGCTGCTGGGAATCTCTTGGTGGAGTGCAATTTGCTTTTGGGAGTTTCCTTTGTCCAAAACCTGTCACATGCTGACTGTGCTCCGAGAACCTCCCTCAACAGGCAAATCTTTCACTATGAGGCTTGGATAGGTCCTGGAAATCAGTAATCCAGCAGAGCTGTGAGACGCTATCTGCTCTGCAGGCCACCGTTGTTGTCTTTCTGTGTCTGAATTCTGGCTGTACATGTGGTAACAGTTGAACATCTGTGTTTCAGAAACCACCGATCCGGATGAACAGCTGGAAATTCTCCATGAGGCGCTGAAACTGCTGCCACCTGCACACTGTGAAACACTACGGTATCTCATGGCACATCTGAAGAGGTGGGTGGAGTACGTGGAGAAAACTCTAAGCCAAACTCATTTTTAGCAAAGTCCGTGTTGGGACCTCCAAAAAAGTGTGAGCAAGGCCCACCGAATCCTGGAGACAGACTATGGCAGGGAATAATAGTCTGCACAACAGCAGATACCCAAATGCTGGGTCTTATTCCACTTAAAGCACTCACAAAGTACTTAAAAGAAAGTAAGTAAGAATCCACAGTTTTGAGGCACAAAAGTCATCTGCCTACCAAATTTGCACTGTATCTAAGGTTACAGTGAATATTTATGGTAAAAAAGCCTTTAGTACCCTTGGCAGTAGTAAATCACTCACTGGGCAAGGAACTAATACAGCTATAGACTGGTTTCTTTTTCTGCTAAATCTTATCTACCCTGATCATCCCTGACACCCTAAAAAAGACAGCACAGACTAGGCTTCAACTGATGCCTATTAGGCAGAGTGTTAATTGGCCCCCACACATCTGGTAAGGTCTGACATTCCTCATCAGCGTGGAGCCCTTCATTCCACCTGCCACCTTCTCAAAACTGGAGAAGCATAAATTCTGCCTGAAGTTTCTCCTACTCCCTGGGATATGATTGAAGTTGGTCAATGGGCTGAAAAATTGTTAGAGGGAGGCTGATGGATGAATATCCAGTTACAACAGCACAGGTTCTATTTCTTTCAGGAAAGCAGGGGAAAAAATCAATGTGGTGTGCTAGGGTATCCATTTTAGTTTCTCAAGTAACATGAACTTACTGTCAATATATAGGAACCATTCCCTTTCCTTAGTAAAATATTTTATTTTAGGCTCCCTTCTGCTTTTTTCCTTTTATAGTTCTTCTGCAAATAGGAATACATTGCCTCTGCTGAGTGCCTCAGGCAAAATTCAGCTACAGGGTTTCTGCCTGATTTGTCCATTCATTTCAATGACATTTCTAATGGATGCTTTAGAACAGACACAGGGATGAGAGACCTGGGAACAAAAAAACCAACCACCTTACTGCTTGTGAAGTGTGAAGTTGATTTTTTTCTTACCCAGTTCAAGAGTAGCTGTTGCTGCTCTTGTTAGCAAGAGATTTTTGCATGTAGTGTTTCTTGTATAGGTGAATAATAAGGAAGAAGGGTGATAAAAATCACTCACTTTTAACTTCCTTTTATTACATATGCTAAAAAAAGCTGTGGTACTCGACAGGCCATTGTCTTGCTGAAGTCAGGTAATCAAACACAGCTCTCTTATCTGGAATCATTACAAAGAATTACAAGACGTCCCAGCTTGGAAACATCAGTCTGACTTGTTTAAGAATAACACAAAAGAGAAAAAAAGGAAGAAAAATCTTCAGGTTTTTTATATATGCCACAGGATTGGTTCATATAACACAAGATGCCACAGTGGTGAAAAGAGAAATAATTTAGCTAAATTCTTTCAGTTGCTGTCTGTGAGTTCTTAGTTGTTTCTGAGAATCCTTATTGATTCTTTAAACCATAGTGTGTATTAAAATATTTGCATAATCTAAATCAGTTTCCTTGGGCGAGGCAGTTCACCAGGATAATCCAAAGCAGAAACTCAGGCTTCAAGGCACTTTGAGTTTCGTGTCTGTCATCCATGGTGGTGGGCAGCAGTGATGGGCCATCCCCCAGGCAGGCCATCCTTCTCCTGCCCCTGCTATGAGGGACCCTGTGTTGCCCATGCTGAGGCAGAGCAGTGCAGGAGACCACAAGCTGCATCTGAGCCCATGTTAAGAAACACCATCCCATAACCCTGGAGACCATTGCAGTTGGGCAGCAGTGGCCCTTCTGGCATTTGCTGTGCAGTTGCGTTTCTCCAGAGGATGCTTCTCCCATGGGTATTTCTTGGGCAAATTACATTTCTGCAAACCTGGCCCGCTGCTTTGAACAGATCAGATTCCCGTGGAGCAGCAAAATGTTGCCTCCCCACCTTCTCCTCCTCCGCAGACGGGAACCAGGCAGTGGGAGGCTTCCCTGAGCTTGGGGGCTCAGCTGCTCGGCAGCTGCTGAGGTCCCCAGAAGAGGGAAGGGTGGAAGGGGGCCTGTCCGAGCACAGGTTTAATGACCTGCTCAGGCTGCCGTGCAAGTGAGGTTACAGCAAGACCCTGGTGGTTTCAAAGCTGCCCCAAACTGATGATTCAGGGATTTTTTAGTACACACCACAGGACATAATTTGTCTTGAATAGGAAGCAGGCGTCCAGCCCAGCATGGTTAGCCTGCAGTGCCTGAAGGCAGGGAATTCACATGCTGTGACGTGCTTCTCCCCATTGCCATTGTATGCACAAGAGAGGATCAGTGTGACCACGTGGAGCCGTGCCACCAGAGGAACCCGGGTTGAGTCCCACCTGGGTGGGCACAACAGCACCTCTCTAGTGACCATAAAACTGCTAACCTAATAACAAATACAGTCTGCTCTACTCCTCCTAGGAGTGGCCTCCAAATGGTGCCACTGTAAGGAATGACAGCAAAGTAGTTCTGACTTGTCTGACTTCACCCCTCAGCCCCTTCCCTCGCCACAGAGTAGCAACCCCTCCTGCAAGTAAACGTGGTCCATGTGCCTGGTTGGAGGACAGAGAGGTCTGACTCACCGCAAACACGCACAGCGTTTGCACTCGCTGCCTTCTGAGGGGTTCACCTGGCACCTCCGAACGTATCCTGCTGGAACCAGCGGCCTCTCCTAGGCTTCAGGGAGAGGCAAACATTTCTTTTCCCATCCAGTTTCCCCTTTTTTCAAGCATACGCAGGCATAGTTTGGCACTGCAGGAATGTGAAAAACACTTGTCTTTTTTTTTTTTTTTTTACAGAGTAACGCTTCATGAAAAGGAAAATCTGATGAGTGCAGAGAATCTGGGCATAGTTTTTGGACCAACTCTTATGAGAGCGCCAGAACTGGATGCGATGGCTGCATTGAATGACATCCGTTATCAGAGACTTGTGGTGGAGATGCTTATAAAAAATGAAGACATTTTATTTTGAATATTTTGGGGGTTTTGTAATAAAAAGGAAGCAACAGTGTTCTATGGATGAAGGAATATTTTAAAGTAATTTAATGGCTCTTGTCGCTGAATTCCATATTTGCTAGAGCTTTCGATGTATTCAGGATAAAAATGAAGGAACTCTTTGTCGTTTCTGTAGTGCCATTCAGCCGATGTTGAAAAAGGTTAACACATACTTTCCAGTACTAGTAATCCTGGGTGTTTATCATGTTAAAATAAAAAACAAAAAGGCTAAAGCTATTGCATGATTAGCTCCCTGTTCTCCCTGTTCTGGTGAGACTCATTCCATGAAGAAAACAACTGAACTGGTGCAGCATCTTTGTTCTGGATAGTTTGTGATTGTAATTCAGCATGTTTCTCCGTGTAAACCTGTTGTGAATTTGCTTTTATGTTCTATGTAATTGGTTTCTGATACTAAAAAGAAAGGCGACTTATGTGAAATGGAGCCTCTGGCAGTTTATTGACATTTCATATCATTCTCTGCCACTTTGGGGGCTGCTTTCTCCTTAGATTTCTTTCAGTTTTTTCATCATATAGTAATTTGTTTTTAACAGAAACAAAATGTGTACTTTAAATGTTACTTTAAGTAATTCTCCATGATGTTTATGGTGGCTGCAGTGAAATCTGCAATGCTGAGCAGTGTTCCTTTATTATTATTGCTATTTGAATTGTAATTTTGTATTTTTATCTGGCATGCATATATTAATTTATTAAATTTTGCTTTTAGAACTCTAACATGAAGCTATTTATTTTCACTTAACGAATATGTTTCAAAAATACTGGGTTTTTTTCTTTATTTTTTTTTAATTGTCATTTTAACCTTGAACAACCTCTGACTTAAAAGAAGTGACTTAGAGTTTCACCGGTTTTGACAAGACCATTCTGATCTAAATACTTTGGAGCCTGACACTTTGCTGAGGTTCCTACAAATTTCTCTTCAGTTTGAAAGTTCCTTTCTTCACTGTCCAAGATGCCTCTCCAGAACGCTTCAGAACTCTTAAACAACCCAAGAAAGCACTGTCAAGCCATCTACTGTTTCCTTTTTTTTTTTTTTTTCCTTATATATATAGTTATAATTACCTATATGCACACTGGAATGGCAAATACATCACAGAACGCTCTGGCCTGCTCTGCAGACTTTTCTTAGCTGCCTAATGGTCATCAACCATTACACCACATGAAAAAAAACCCACCTCATCAACAATTTCTCTGGTCACTCTGATAAAGCAATGTCTAAAAAACCCACTTGTCATCAGCCTCACTGTGCCCCCCCCCATGATGGAGATAATCCATCCCTTGATGCTCTGTCCCCAGGAGTGCTTCCCAGTGTGGCAGGAACATCCATCCCAGCAGAGTGCCAACCCCTGGGTGGGTGCACACGGAGCTTCACACTGGGATGGTTTGCAGTCCTTACAAGTGTTAATTTCTCCATTACCACAATTCCTCACACACATACACACACCCCAAGAAAGAAAAAGGAATTGCTGGTGAGTTTGATGTGGCGTTATGAAAACTTTCTGTGCTGTCACCCTCCTAACTCTAAACACTCCCTCTCCTGGTGGGGTTTCTGGCAGCACTGCTGCAGGGCGGCAGACGAGGCAATGCCATTGCTTGTGACCAAACAGTATCTCTGTCACCCAGCTGGCTCTCATTCTTCATTGCCTTGTGTGGGGAAATACTAACATCAGAGAAGATCGATGGCAAGTGGCCCATTGATTCAATGCAAAACTTTTGAGGAATGCTTTAGAGCTTAATTATTTTGACAAAGAATGGGATAATCCTAATTATCAAGGAAAGCAGAGCCCCCTGGCACAAGGCAGAGTGGAGGAACTGGCGTAAACAGCGACATAAAAGAGGTGTGAGAATAAAACAGCAGGTCCCATGGAAGTGGTGAAGCTGCCCCTGGGGAGGCAAGGGCTGGCAAAGGGCCCGGCTAGAAGAGCTAGTGATAAAAGCCAGGAGGAAGGAGTGAGTGTGAGACCTGCAGAGGAGAAAGAGGTAACGAGATGCTAGGATCAGGCAGATGCTTTGGTTAGACACCTTCTCTAACGCCAACACCAAAGGAGAGCAGCCAGGTGAAGCTACTTGGGCAGCTTGGAGGTTTTCCCATATCCCTCCTCCCAGGTGGCCAACACCGTGTGGAGGAGGAGAATGCCCTGGCAAGTGCAACCAGCTGTGGTCCTCCCATCAGTGACATGCTGCTTCCTTGTGGTCCCACCCCTTCCCGTCTGCCCCGCTAGGGGAGAAGAGGGGAGAAGGTAACTCTCTCCTACAGCTCCTGTGGAACTGGGGAATGAAGGATCCCAGGAAGGAAAGGGTGTGTGTTGGTAAGCTCTGGGCTGGGGGGCTGCTGGGGAGGCGGGGGGGATTTAGGAGAACCTGAAGTATCATCCTTTTCTTTTCCCTCACCCCTTTTTTTTTAATCTTCTGTAGTGCTTGAAGTTACTTTCTGCTGTAATTCCTGTGTTAATGAGTACAGATTATCACTTTACTTATCACAATGAACTGACACAGTTGGAAAACCATATGTCTCCAACCGCAGTCTTGTCCCTGCCCCCGTCCCTGCCCAGCCCAAGAGCAGTGCCCCATATGCTCCCCAGTCACATCTGCCTTGCACTCTCCAGCAGCCACATATGTTCACCGCTGCCTTCCTCCAGCCAGCTCCTCAGCATTCTGCATTTCCCACTGCTGCCCCAATGGCGGTCGATGCGTTTCCTCGCTCCTCTGTTGCCTGATGGCCTTGTGCATCCCAGTCCTCCAACCATCCATCACTCCTGCCTTCCCTTCCAGGCTATCTCGTGCAGACTCTGTGGCTCTGTCTCTGCAGTCAGTGCCCTGGCCTGGCACCCCCCATGGTTCTTCTAACATCACCAGATCCATCATCAGGAGATATGTTATTTTCCCTAAATAATATTGGCAAGGTGTCTGCATTCCTTGTTAAGTGCTTGTCCTTGGCACCTAGTGCCTCCACAGCCAGTTATGGCAAAAGCATCCTTTTCTCAAAGCACCTGGCAGTAGCTGATAGAAGGCAGAGCCAGAGGAGTGCATGGCTCTGCCTGGGCAGCTCTGGCTGTGGTGGTGGCACTTGGTGTCCTTTGGCAGCTCGAGCGAGCCAGAGGGGCACTCTGCTTACCTGAGCAGAGGGCACCTGCTGTTCCCCATTGGTACACAACCAAACCTGAATCAGGTCATTTAAGTCCCACTTCTCAAGTGTATAGCAGGAAGCATGTAGTAAATAAGAGAAATTAGGATAATTAAATTATCTCCTTATGTGAAATACCCGGCTCCTCTATCTCAGTGGAGTGCAGATAGGTGCTGCTGATAGTAGTGGCTGCTCCCCTTACTTTACAGATGCTTTCAACTGCCTTTAGAAGAAATGATGACAGGTGCAAAGCTGGATCAGAGTCAGAGAAATTAAAAAACAAAATCGGGAAGCCTAGATTTGCTCTGGGACTAGTCAACCTCTCCAACGCACAGAGGGCAAACAGGGTTTGTTAGTTACTACCAACTCTGGTCTCCTGCTGGAGGTGCCTTTTCTCCAGCAGAGTTTAACAAGTGACTTATGATCGTGGAAGTTCCAGCAGGAAAGGAGAAAGCCTAAATGGGGACCCACCGCTGGGAGCAGAACAGTCGGTTTGCTGACCAACTGCAAACAAGAGAAAAAAAACAAAACAAAAACAAACAACACCCCTCTATGCTATCCACCACAAAATCCCCCAAACCCCCAGCTGAAGAAGCATAGCTTTTCTTTAATGCCTGCACACCCCCTCCCCTGGGAGCTCCCTAATGAGGAGTTACAGCAGCTGGCAGGCACGGGAGCTTAGAGGTCAGGCAGCCGAGTCCCTGCTGTAATAAGCACGCTTTATTTTCCCTGAGTCTCAAATTCTGATGAGATATGAAGGAAACTCCATGCTGAGTGATAATAAAACTTCAGAATATGTTTAATGCTGAATAATCTCAATGTTCAAATAACTAGGGCTGACAACGATGCTGTGCATCCAACATCTGTATCTGTTTGAGTCAAATACCCAGGTCAGGTGTTGATTAGGGACAGGAATGTGGGATGGAGGAGCCCAATGGTCAATGAAAAACTTACTGGACTTTGGATTCCTGGAATCTGTATGCAGTGACTTTTTTTTTTTTTATTCTCTTTAATTTAATTGTGATTTTCCATTAAGTGTGTAAGCAAAGCCTCCATTTTAAGCTTTTGTTAATATGCTAACAAAATCCTGGTCTTTCCTGAGTGCTAACCATTAAAGCAGGTTGTGCAGAAATAAGTAGTGTCTTTGCAGTAAATTCGATACTGCTTTCTGCTAACCAGGAAGATAATTTGAGCACATAAGCAATTAAGTTATATTTTTTCAAATTGTTGATCAAAGTGCAGAAAAGTAGTATTTTTAGTATTTATGTTAGTCAAATGGAAATACAATAAATAACGTAGGTCTCTAAAAACTGTAGGTTATCTAAGTTGACTTGTTCTCTAAATAAATTGATTTCCATGGTGAATGGGTGGTACCGCTAGTTCAGGAGTTGACCTTACTGTCTCCAGTGCCGCAGGCTGCGTGTCTACAGCACAGCTCGGGGCTGGGCAGGCACCGGAGCCACCTCACCGACAACATCCTATCAAAAGACAGTTTGCCACAGTCACAGAGACTGGAAGGAATGGATTAAATGGAGGAAAACTCTTCCTCAGATGTCTAAGGGAGAAATGAGGGACACTGGCAAGAAGTAGGAGTTGGTAGCTGTCAAGGAACTTGCACACAGAATGAGGGAAAGCAAGTCATCGATGTGGATAAAGGAAGGTAAAATTATTAAAAATTATGGAGGTGTGAATAACTGTTAAAAACTTATGTCTAGTGGAAGTTAAATGTCAGAACTGTTGTGGGGGAAAAAATATTTAGGACAGGTCTTGGGGGCATAATTAGGAGCTTTAGGATGAAAAGAGGGAAAAAGGGAATAAAAAATCTTGGGTCAATTTTAGGAAAATGTCCCGGGGTTTAGCACAGGGTTACTTGACCTCCTACCAGCCAGGCCAGGAAGCTGCAATTTGGTGGGAAAGATGTCCCAGCTGGTGGCAGGCTGGGCATGGTGCCCCTTGGTCCCATCCTCCGTCCCGGCAGACCCGCGGCGATGCACAGCTGCCTGGTGCCTGCTGTGCATGACAGGTGGGACGTGTGCACCCCCTGGGAAAGCAGAACACGTGCTCCCCACGTCTGTGGCCTGGGGACAAAGCTGCTTCCCTGGACAGGGGCTGCATCTGCCCCCAGCTCCCTCCTGGTGGGATGCATCGCCGTCCCCGGTTCAGACTGCGATGAGGGGAGCAAGCTGGCTTCTGAAAGAAGAATGTGAAGTTCTGTTTATGCCAGATTAGCTGACAAGGTGGAAAACCCTGTTATTTATGATTTTATGCAATACCAAACTTTTCCTGCCCTTCCCCCTCCTATGGCAAAGGAAGAAGTAAAGGCTTCTAAAAGGTATAGATCATATCCTTGCTCTGTTCCTGACCTAATTTTTACATGCTGATGAATGTTCTGCAATTTTTTTATTATAGCTATAATTATATTGCTATAAGGAAAAAAAAAAACATTTAGTGAACCTAGCAATCAAGGATTTCTTTTTTAGTCATGCAAAATTACTGCTTAGCAACTGCACATCGGCCCTCAAAAGCTTATGTAATGCAAAAGAAGGAGGGTTAGGAAAGGCAGTGGGGATTAAAGCAATTGCTGAGCACACCATGTAAGGGCAGAGGTGCCTTCTGCTTTGGTCACATGCTGGCAGGAGTGTGAGTAACCAGCAGAAGACACGTGTCTGAGAGCAGGGTGAGAGAAGCTGGGTGTGGGGCTTGTCATTGCACCTCCAGTCACCCTCCCCAGGGTCCCCTCTCTGCAGCACTGGGCTGGTTGGTGCTGTGAGCTCTGCCTCCAACAGAGCCCAAGGACCTTGGACTGATGTAGGAGAGAAGGAAGCCTTAGACTGAGGGATCCAACTCTTCTTCAGTTCTCCAGCACCCTCTTCCTCTGATCACAGGCATTTCGGGTCACACTTCTCCAGAGCCCTTTCCTAGACTGTTTTTTTCATGCTGGCCTGATTTGCTCTCTATGGGACCTGGGCCACACCACAGAGACAATCTTCTCAACGCCACCTTCTATATCTCAATTTGGACAGAACAATTCATGAACTTCTCTAATGTCTGTTGCTGGTTTCATGGCCAGAGTATGTTTTTTCTTATTTGATCTCTCCCAAGAGTGATGTCAATAAGCTGTTCAATGAATTTGTTTAAAAGCTTTCAGTTAGGTATCCTTTCCCATTTCTCATGTAAGAATTTTGTCTCAAGGACATGTAGCTCCTTGTATTACTCAGGTCTTTATCGCTATTCTACCTCAGTGGACTGTAGCAAACGGTTCTGAGGCCTCTGGGAGCTTTTGATTAATGTATTTCCTGAGGCAATTAGGCATTGTTTTGAAAATACGTTTGGCAGCCAACCAAAATTCATTTTCAAGCACTATGTTGCCTGTAATTTTTGTTTCTTGCATTCAAACTCAAGGTTTGATAGCAAAGCATTTTCATTTTGTCTCTTTTTTTCCCCATGTTTTATTACTAACTGTATCGGTAATGCAAATAAGATTGTCCAAAATATTTAAAGTACTCTTTTTGTAGATTAATATTCATAAGGTGGTATATCCTAAAGCTTATTTGAAGGATCGCTCACTAATCCCAGAAGGATTTAGCACAGCGCGATGCTGTTGCTCACTTCTCATCTCCAGTACCTACTCTGTTCTCAGAAAGGGGGAGAGATTCCTTTAATTGCTTTTTGTTCTTTTATCCCTTGTTCTTTTATTCCCTTTGATGTTCTTCAGCACCATGATGCTGGACATATGTTGCTTGTACCATGCAATAACTCTCACGTGACGTCTTCCAGTAAACTACTGGAATTCAGGTACACTGTGGTTACTGCAAGGTGGCATAGGCACCACTGACATTTTGCAGTACAAGATATCTCACAAAAAAAAGAGATTCAAAGCCCAGCTGAGCACCTTTATTGAAAGTAGGCAGAAGCTAATAATTAAATACATGTGGAGGAGTCATAGCATCTGTTGCAAGTTGTTCCCTAGGCGAGTTGCAATGACACTTGCAAATCACTTCCCCAAAGAAAACTGTGAACCCCAGGAAGCAGTTCCTCAACCCACACATAATCTTGCCTTTCAGAGGAAAGGCATCATTTCCAAATGCGATACAATATAATGGATACGTTGATTTTCAATCTTGTTAAACAAAAAACCTCCACAAAATCCATATGCAGCAATCCAGATGCTCACCCTTCTTAATCATTTCAAATATGGTGCAATGCAGAGTCTCTACGGCTCCTTCATGCCCCTTCACTGGAGGAAGAGTTGTGGTCTGCCCATGGCTTGCTTTGAAATTTTCTCTCTGCAATGTAAAGCAAGAAGGGTTGGTCTGAAGTTACAGCAAAGCAGGGACTGGGCATTGCCTGGTGAGGGTATTGGCAGTAGAGGAGTTGGAGGTACTGCCATGTAAAGTGTGGGCTGGCTTGTTCTGTGTCCATCCTTGGGTTGGAAATCTCTCCCAGTGCTAGGAGAGATCTGACGTTCTCCTTCTCTTGTGCTGGTGGGAGGAAAACCCCCACTAATGTTCCCTTTTCCATCTGCAGCTCTGATACCAGGTTTAGCCTCACTCTTAAGCCATCATGTTAGTTTGCTAATAGTGTTAATTAAGAACAGAAAGCTAATCTGTCAGTGCACCTATACCCAAATCTCCTTCTGTTACGAGTAATTTGAACAGTGAGCTAAACACCTAGATAACTCCCCCTTGTAAAGCTTCTTTGGGCTCCAGGCAAAGACTCCTTTCAGTATCACAAATGAAGAGATAAATCTGCTTTGAAAGGTGAAGGTAACAGACTGAACACTTTGCTTCACCTCACAGCACCTGCTGAGTACTTCTGAGTGACTATTGCTGCTGGTGGCCAGGGACCAGAAGCACTGTGAGCATCCTGGCACTATCCATTGCTGTCTCCCTTAGTGACCTGAAAGAGGCCAGTACAGTGTCAGTGGGGCATCCAGTCCCACCCTACACATACCCGCTTCTTGTAGGTGTGTTCATTTTGTAATGGGATGGAAGGTAGCTAATCTGTCTGCTGGGGAATTTTTGCAATGTATATGGAAGCTGTATCATCATTGTCATAAAAAGGTTTAAATGGCCCAAACCTCTGCCTTCATCTCCTTGGTTCTTTTTAGTCTGCTTGTATTTACTTAGAGATACTAAGAAGAACCTAGGTGTGCAATTGTTACCTTCTCACAGATGATCTCTTTTGGATGGCACCAATGGTCTGTGTAGCAAAAAGTGACGTGTTGATTTTATTTTTTTTCCTTTTTTTTTTTTCCCTCATTGTGCAATGGAAGCAGTCAGAGAAATGAGGCTCTTGCTGCTGTTATGGAGAGCTAGCAGTCAGGGTAGCCCAACCCCAGTATCCATCCCAATACATCGCCAGAGATCCGCAAGCCCAGGGAGAGAAGAAAGGAGAGGTTTCATAAAGTTTTCAGCATTTATTTCCTAAAGTAGCCAGGAAAACTGACCAAAGAAAGTGGTTGTGTGGAGTATTCTTCTGTTCCTTAATGAAGGCAGTATGGACTGGCTGGATGCTGGACAGAATGACACGTATCCCCTGGACACAAAAGGCAGCTCACACCAGAAGACTGTTTGCCAAGCTGCAGTTCAATGTGCTGTAAGCTTTTATAGGTGAAGGCAGGCTGCTTGAAAAGAAAAATGCAGGCTCAAGGGCTAGGAGGATGAATTTCACCATCACACTGATCTGAAAACTAGATTTTGTTAAGATTCATTAAGCTGGAACTTTGCTCTGTTTGAAGGCCAGATTCTCTTCTGTGGCTGCTCCTTGTCCTGCTTTTGCTCCTGCCCTGCTCATGTTACTGAAATTGCTCCCCATGCTGTGTGTTGTGTGTTTCCCAAGACATTTCCCCAACTGTTTTGAGTGGGGTGTTTTGAAGGCCTGTCAAATCCCAGCTATGGGGGAGCAGGGCAAGCTGGAATTTGGCTTCATGTGCAATCCCCAGTAGTTAGTGTGGGCTGACAGAGGAGTGGGAACCACCTCCCAACTTATGCCCAGTCTTCAGTCCCACCCAAAGGTGCCTCGCTGCTGCAAGCCTCCACCTTCCTGCAGGAACCCAGAGCCCCCACGCACTGCAAAATATACTCTGAAAGCGGGGCTTTCTCAATACTTCAATTAGTGCTTTGAAGGTGTTTCTTGAGTTGAGGGCATGTTTCTGTTTTCCTGTTTTATCAGTTACAAACATGAACTTGCAAGTTCCCTGTCGTCCAACACAAGAGAAACATGGCAAAGATCTTGCAGCCTGCCAAGGAGGCAAAATAAACTTCATGTGACAGGTGAGAGCTACACACCAGAAACCACAGAAGTGAGTATTTTCCATTAATTACCAACAAAATGCTGTGCATGTACTGGCAAAGATCCCAACATAAGCAATAAAAGTGTGTATTTTCTCATGAAGTCAGTCCCGGGTAAAGCACACACCAACCAATCCAAGGGAGCAGAACTCCATCCCTGGGAGCTAATGGACAGCATGGGTAGAGGACAGTGTTTCCTACTCTAAAACACTGTGGTGGCTCAGCCAGCACAGTGAGGTAAATGTTGACTTTTTAAAGGCAACCACTGCAGCTCTAGGTGAGAGGGATGCTTTGCAGAGATCCCTGTTAAGTGTTTTCAGGGATCAGAGAGGGCTTAGGGAGGGGAAGCGCTGTGTGTGAAGGGAGGGAGTGTTCTGCCACTTGGCCTAGCTGCAGAATTAAAAACAAAATAAACTTGTTGTTATGTGTTTATCCAGTTAATAATGCAGAGATAATCTGCACCTCAAAACTAGATAACCCAGGGCTCTCATGGGGTTACAGAGGTATTCTCAGGGTCACAAAAGTTTACCCTAGGTGCACTTACCACAGGTGGGATGGTCAAGTGTGCCTGCCTCTCACCCTGGTGCGAGCACTCCACGGGAAGCAGATGATGTCCAGATGGATGTTTGTGCTCTCATCCTGTAGCCAGGGTTACGTGAGGAGTTAATTGCTTTTTTATTTGGGAGTGATGACATTGCAGAAGGGTAGTAGTCAATTATGTCCTTATGCCAGCAATCAGAGAAGAGCCTGCGTCTGCGAGGAGCTAAGATGTGATTTATGTGATTTTTATCTTGTTTTTTTTCCCCCTTCTGAACTGGATAAAAGAAGCAGATAACCAGTGCAGAAGCTTTTAAGCATTAAAACATACTTCCCACACTACCAGTTCATCTTGCCACTGGCCATGTAGTGGAGCTCTCTCCAGAATGTCTTCAGGAAAACTTTGAATTACAGGGTACTGGCCAAAATGTATCAGACCTCAGAGGAGCTGAACGAATGACCTGCTTTTATGTAAAGATGAAATTGAATAGTTTGCACTGCAATTACTCCAGTGGAGAATCATCTGCATTTAAAAACAGATATGTGTATTTAAACATGTAAATGTGAACATCCAGAGATTCACTTCAGGCTATCTGCTGTCTGTGGTGCCACTCTCGAAAGTCACTGTATGAAATGGGACATGATATGATATACATACATTTCCAGAGGTCAGGCAATGCCAGGGTCTAGTTTCTGCCCTTGTAGTAATTCAGCTATATACTTACAAAAGCAAATCAGCACCAGAATATGTACGTAAAGTACAATATGATGATATAATGACATTTCCAGAGGCAGACACTTCCAGGAGAGCACTTGTGAGCCCAGCAGTTGCTTAAACATTGCTTTGGATGTTTCCACTAACAGGATGTGGCAGAGCTCACAGTGTCCATCTGGGTCCCCACTTTGACACCCAGGCCACTGGCCAGTTCTACTATCAGATACTATCAGATTTTTTCTGCATCTGCAGAGAGAAAATTTCTGCCTGGTGGCTGCAGAAGAAGGTCAGAGCAAACTGCAAGAATAGTTTTGCTGGTGCTGAACCTGTGCTTAGCTTGACACCAATTCGTGGCAGTCATCCAAGTATGTTTAAATCTAGAGAAACCTGGATGTGTTTTCTACTTCACCAACCAAGGCTGTGCAATCATATATTTCTTAGGGTGGGAACTGGTGGACTAGCACTGCAGAGCAAAGGGATGATGGGGTTCCTGGTTCAATTAGAGAGTAACAGTTCAGATCAAATTACTCTTTTCCTGTCTTTTAATATCTCTACGGCAAATCTCCTACATGGGATTTTTTTCCCATAGTAATAGATGGTAGTAGTGGTCTGTACCAGGCTGAGTGTTTTTTCCAGCTGATCATTTGTGCTGCTGAGAAATGAGTTTTCAGTAACTTTAGTATCAGTATCATGTAACTGCATCCAACTACAAGAGATTTTCCTGGCCACAGAATCAGAGTATCTGAGGAATCCTGCTGTGCAGAAAAGTCTTTGTGTGTGGACTGTCCCTTTGCAGTCCTTGCTACTCTGCTGTGGCTCACAGGAGCAGAGTGTGAGTGACAGAGTGGCTCACAGGAGCAGAGCAAGCATCTTGTCTAATGGACTTGTCCTCTTTCGCTGTCTTGTTTGGCTCTCCAGCATGACTCAACTAGGTCCCAGTGATAAGCCATAGTCCTGAGATAGAAGCCCTAGAAGCAGCCTTGTCAGGCTAAAGGCTTGTCAGGCTTGTTAGCCTGATGATAGCTAAAAATTCTTCTACCACTGCTTTATTCAGCAACTTTATTCAGCTCCAGGGCTGGTTTCCTGGAATATCCATAATAGAAAGGCAGTGTGAAGCTGCAGCCTTCTTCCATTTCCTCTGACACTTTGTGCTGGTCAGCTTGTGCCTGCCATCTCAGCTGATCGCATTTCTGGTCTCTGTTCTTGTTGTTGCACATGCCTTGCTGGGTAAATGGATATCTGTCATCAGGGTCATTTTTATCTGAGCAGCTCGATGGTGAGGATTGATTCCCCTTTAGAGGGAAGCAGCATTTCTCCTCACCCGCAATAGTGAGGTGCCACATCACTTGTGCCACTGATTTAACTTCGTATTTTGTGATTGTGGTTTCTGTAGACCTTTTCCCTGCTCTTTCTTTCCAGACTCAAGCCCTTTTTTTCAGAAGCATCCTTCTAATTAGATAAACATGTACCATGTCTTGTCTAAAATATGTAAGCTCTGTAACTGTAGAGGTTAAGATCAACACTGTTGAGTGGGTTTTTGAAGTTTTTGATTCCTTTGGCCTGCACAATAGAAAACAAAGAAAAGAGATGCTGAGAACAAATTCTCTACAAACATCCATGCGAGTAAAATATATTTGCAGGCTGGCTGAGGTGTGCCTCAGTGCAGAAAACCGCAGCTTTGAATTTCTTGATTCATGGAATACAGTCCTATCTGTTGATATGTACTAATGTGTGTATTAATGTTCTTAGCTTAGCAAGTTCTTACAGGGCACTGGAATAAACTGGGGAAGTCCAGTCCATTACCATCTCAAGACTGTCGTTAATTCCTTGAATGCATTTCTTCTTGAAAATATTTACTCCCTCTGTTTTGCTCTTGCAAGGGAATGTTTGGTGTCATTGTCCCTGAATGCCTGTGGTGTGCCCACTGCTTTTTTAGCCATCTGTTGCCATCTGGTGGCAATAGTGTTGAGCCGCCAGCCTCCTGCGAGATGGCTTCCAGTGGGAAATGTGTGCCATGCTGTCTGTAACTAGGGGCAATCTGGTAACAAACACATGGCAAATACGCAAACTACTTGTCTAACCATCTGGTTTCTCTAACCCTGTGCTGCCATAATCTACTGTCACCAGCAATGCCATTTTTCCGATACCAAAACGGATTTTAAAAGGCGTATACTGCGTGTGAAAGCTAAAAAAAAAGCCAAATGAGCACTGCTATGATTTTTCAGCTTTTGTGCCCCTAATTTCCCCGATGTACTATCTACCTTTTCTCTGTTCATTAATTTCACTTCTCCTTCCCCCATCCAGGTCCTGCAGTCCCTGCAGCCATCGGAGCCTCCTGCATCTGCTCTTTCTAGTCAGGCATTGCATTTATGCATTGCAGTTCTGTGACAAAGATTTTGGTGACAATTTTGTACTCCTCACTCTGTTGAAAGCATTAAGGTATTCTGCTCACTTGTAACGTGGCTGTGTGATATCACCCTGCTAAAAAGACTTACCCGCAGTAGTATTTGTTGACAGCTGGCTTCCTTTGGGCTGGGAGCAGGCAGGAGTACCCGCAGCATTTGTTCCCGGTACATGAATGGAAGGAGCAATGCTCTAAAATCAGCTGGTGGTGAGTTCTGCTTCTTTCCAGTTGAGGTGGTTGAGACCTGGTCTGCCAGGTTAGCGTGGTGGGAAGTGGATTTGTGTAGAGGGCCCTCACAAACCAAGCCAGAAAGCTTGGAGCTGAGACTAAAAAAAAATCTCTGAGTACTTTGAAGGCCACCTCCCACCCCCCTCCAAAATACCCTTCTTAGCAATGGATCAAATTCAGGCACTCAGTATAGTTTGTCCCCTCCCCTTGCTTTTTCACCTCGGTCATGACGGGTCACATTCCCCTGTTAACAACAAGCAGCATTCATGTCTCTGTCCATATTTAACTGCAACACCTCAGGCTGCCTTGATTTTTGGGGGAGGGAAACAGTCTTGTGTCTTTGCCAGTGAACATTCCGGAGGCTCCCTGAAGGCCTTCTCCAAATACCTGCTCCTGCAAATACCTCTTCCAGCCTGAGCTCTGCCTTCCAGCCGGTGCGATGGAGCTGGCTCCCAGGTCAGGGGGCTGCTTTCAGCTCAGCCCAGCTGCAAGAGAAATAACTCCAGTGAAAGCTGCAGACCTTCTGGGGCTCCTACGGATTCTGCATCTTGCTGATTCCAAGCAGCTAGACCTTTTTATTTGGGGGGTGGGGCCACAGAAACTTATGTTGCCCAAGAGCTACAATTTGCCAAACTGGTGGTTACTGTTTGTCAAACTTCAGTGTTACTGATAGTACCACTCTCCTACATTAATTTTTGGAGCGAACTTGCCAGCCCTGATTTGGGTGGGCAGGAATGCTTTGAGAGACCCAGAGAGAATCCAGAGGGGCATCGTCAACATTCCTGCCATGCCTCCATGTAATTGGATCTCCACTGGGCACGGCAGCTGCCAGGCCTGGGATAAAGGTTGGAAGCAGCCAGACGCTCGTTTGAAATAAGATATCTGTAACAATGGGAGCTGTGGCCAAAGCACAGGCCAGGGACCGGGCCAGAGTTATGTAGATGGATAATTATGTAGACTGGAGGATAAATGTAAATGCAGAGGCTGAATGCTGAGTTAGTGGAGGGGTGTGAGTGAGGGGGAGTGATTTAAAATTAAAAATAAAACAAAATAATAATAAAGGTATCCAGTAAGAAACACCAAACCAGCTGGCAGACAGCACAAAAGATATCCAGAAGAAATAGAAAATACTTCTGGTGTCACCCAGAGGCAAAACTAGGAAATGTTTTTGTGGAGAATGTTTTTTGGAAGAGAAATTTGGAGCTGTGTGTAAGAATGGTCGTGGCAGGGCACCTACTGCAATGTCCCGCCTCCAAACGGCAGGTGCCCGGGGAAAAGTCCAAGAACAGCTTAAGCATTAGGTAGTATTTCTCCAGGACACTACCCCAGCCCCCTGGGACTTGTGACTCTGGGACTTCTGTGACAGATTTCTCAGGAAGGTGAGGGGCAGCATTTAATAGTATGAAACATATTATTTATCAAACTGATTTTTCTGAATACACAGCAACTTCTGGCAGCCAGAATCTCCTGCGGCACCAAGTGTCACTGCAGACATGCTGTGTGGAGTGCCTCGGTTAAGCCTGCCAACTCTACGTTTCCCTTGACACCCTCTACTTTTTTGCACTGGGACAGCAAGTGAATTCAAACCTACCTTCTCCAGACCATTTGGGATTTTACAGACCCTACCAAAGTTCTCACTCTCCCTGGCTTCTCTTCTAGACTGAAGGTTTGATATTATCTATCTGTTCAAAGACAGTTTGTACCTTGGATGTTGTTGTCATTTTCTCCTGGGCCTTTTCCAAGTCTCCTTTTGAAACCACAGGACTAAGAATGGCAAAGAGAAGTCAGGACACCGTGGATTTATAGTGGCATCTTTCCTGTTTGCTCTATCTCCTTTGGTAGGAAGAGATAGACTTGCTTTTCTCACATTGCTGAGCACTTCACAGGACCTTTCATCTCAAGATTTTGTTACTGAGTGATACCAGTGAACTCCAAGGAGGTCATCATGTATATATGTGTGTGTATAAATTCTTCACGGTTGTTTTTTTTGCTAGCCTGAATAACTGAGTATTATTACCAAACACCTCATTTTTCACCTCTTTTTCAGGTGATTTGTGATATTTGTGTATTTTTTCACTTCTCTGATCCACCTGTGAAGCAAAGGAATCAGCCTCATCCCAGCACACAGTCTGTACACAGGTGAGGGTGCATCAGAAATAAACAACTGGGATCTGTTTTCCCTCGGAGAAGCAAAACCCCAGATCAGCAAGTTGCTCTGGCGACAAAAGGTGATGCACAGCTTCTTGTCTCTGGCTCAGGAAGTTTCTGACATCTCAGTGTTTGCTTACTCTACAGATAATTCTTTCTTATCTTCATTTATATATTTATCTGTTTATTAAGTCACAAATCACGTTGCCATGTAGAAAAAATAACCTGTAAACTGCAGAAGATACTTGACTGGTGAAACACATTTTGCTCCCATTTCCAATCCGGTGGTGCAGTGGCCCTCAGCTGTCATTCCCAAAAACAGGTGCTGGAAATCAATACCTCAGTGGTTATATTTCACCAGCACCCTAGCAGGAGGCAGCACAATGCTCCTCTGAAGAGACCTTAAAGGTGCTTTGTGTGTCCCTCCGTCTGTATGACTGCAGGAAGAAGGAGCTGGGATGATGAAGGTCCATTGCATACTCCTCCTCCTCTCTGCAGGTAAAGGTGGTCCAGCTATTGCCTTGAATGGGGGTTGACTCCTTTCTGAGCGTGCAGGACCAGGGCTTTGTGTATATGTCAGTAAGAGCGAATGTGTGTTCTGGGAGCAGCTTGTCCTGCTGATAAAATTTTATGAACACACTAAAACGTTTAAAGGAGAGCTTTGGGGTACATTGGTAACAAACCAGATATTTGTAATTGCAGACATCAGACAGTTTGAAGTGAGACATTTTTGTGATTAATTGTTTTCCTCTCTGTCATCTTTTTGCTATGCCCCTATTTACTCTACTGCTACATGTATTTCAAAATGTGTGACAGGATCTAGTAAACAAGGCTTGAAATGTAAGAGTTCATTACAAGAAATTTCAGTAAGTTGTGGAACTACTGACAAGGCGGCAGAATTGATTTGCAGCTGCATGTGTTGTACTAGGATAATTCTTTTTAAACTGACCCTTAAAAGAATAAGTATTTTGTGATCCTAAAAACTTTTCAACAAATTCAAGCAGTATACAAAATTCCTACCAAGCCACACCAGAAGGTCGCAATGTGAAGGATTTTAATTGGATTAATAAAGCATAGCAAAGAGCTTGACTTAGATATGGTGCCGTGATCACAACTTAAAAATTGAAAGATGACTCCCTCCCACCCCAGTCCAGCCCTCTGGCAGGACAAGTGAGCAGTGCTTGTCCTTGGCCACCACTTTTCTCAGTGACATGTAAGTATCTCACTATCATCTCATGGTAGGACAAAGCTGAGACAGAATCTTTGGCATCTCAGCTCAATTATATAAATGAAGCTGATGAAAAGGCAGTTAGGGAACAAGGGGAAATCCTGGCTTAGCTTGGAGTCAGCAGCAAAATTCTTGTTGCGTTCAATGGCCCAGGATTCAGACCGAGAGAGGGGAAGGCAAGGGTGAGATCTGCCAAAAATGCTTGCGGTGAGCCTCAGCTGTTCTGTTCCCTCTCACTAACTTTATGAGAGAGTACATACAAAAACATCCCCAAACCAGGCTTCCATTTGCTTTACTCCCTTGTAACAGTGTCTGAGCACATGACGTGCCTGCTGGTTCTGTGACAGGCTATCCAGAAATGAAGTTCATCTGGTTTTCTGTGAGGTGGGAATTTGAGCCCTCACCCCTTGGGACTACAATGTGCTGCTGTAGCTGCACTGAAACAAAGCTGCTGTCTACAATTTTGACCCGTGATGCTCTTCTTCCAATGGCTCTTTTGCATAGTGAAGCTGAGTCACGCTGAGCAGTCTCGGGGCAGAGCTCTGCAAGGGCAGGTTGAGGCCTTCCATGAGTAGAGGGAAACACAAAGAGGGCATTATGGGTGGTTTCTTTCTCTCTCACCACGAGCACAACCTGAACAACTCATGTTGTGGACAGGAGCTCTTGCCCCACATAGACTTCAGACACAAGGAGTCAATATCTGTTGTGCTTGGCCCTGGCCTTTAATGCTACTGCTTAGAGGTGAGTTGGTGGAATTGAAGGTGGAGATGACCACATTAAAAATCTCTGATTATAGGAATTCTCTGCACTTAACTGCCCACAAGTATTGCATGTAAGCACAGTTGCAGGTTAGAAGAGCTTGGAGAAGATTCCTAATGCTCAGTCTGACGTCCACAACCATGGCTATTTGGTGTTGTACATCTGGCTGAAGGTTGTTGTTGCCCTACTCCTAAGCCAACCTCCAGATCAGATAGGTAGTTAGCCTTGCTGACCCTATTTGCAATGCACCTAATGCACACCTGAAATGAGGAGTCACACAGAAGACTCGGCATTAACCCAGCACCAGTGGGTTGCTGTTGACAGTATTTTCTTCACGCCCACCTCGGCCTCACAGTGCTGTATCCTGTTCCCTGTCCCACCTCACTGATGCCACCCCTGCTGTCCTGCAGCTGGGCTGGCCCTGTGCTATGAAGACGAGACTCGCCTCGTTGAGGACTTGTTCAGGGACTACAACAAGGTGGTGCGCCCAGTGGAGGACCATCGGGACGCTGTCGTCGTCACCGTTGGGCTGCAGCTCATTCAACTTATTAGTGTGGTACAGTATGAACGTGCGGTACATGCTGAACCGCTGACCTATGCCATAATGCCAAATGGTGGCACTTTTCTGAGGAAGCAACTTTTCTCCTTTATCCTGATGTTTGCTGCTACTGCTTTCTTTTCTTTTTTAATTTTAAGGATGAAGTAAATCAGATTGTCACAACTAATGTACGCCTGAAGCAGGTAACTAAATATTACTAACCATTTCATTCGATTCAAATAAATGCAGTGGACACAGCCAGGAATTGGTTACTGTGTTGTACTTTTAGGGGCAACTTGCAGAGGTGGGTCAGCTAGCAGAGCATTTCTTCTTTCTGTGGTCTCAGGAACAAAGTGTGCTAGGCATTAAGAGCCTTAGAAAAGGATTTGGCATTGTATTTCAAAGAGTAGAGCTTCTGATATATTTATTTTTTGTATTTTCTCTTTTTTTTTATGTAAGCTTCTTAAACCAAAATTTAACTTAATGTAAACAATTAGCCGGGGGTCCTACTAGCATATGCGTATACTTACTTGTATGTCCCAAAGTAAGGGAGGTATGTGTTTCTAGAAAGTACCATGCCTGCCCTCAGAAGTGCTGGAAGAGACTCTCAGCACCTGAAATCCTCTCTCTTTAGCAATGGACAGACGTCAACCTCAAGTGGAATCCAGACGACTACGGTGGCGTGAAACAAATCCGCATTCCCTCAGATGATATCTGGAGGCCAGACCTTGTTCTTTACAACAAGTAAGGGGTGCCAGCTGCCTGGGGAGGGAGGGGTGACTCTGTCCCATGGCACCACTATGATGGGGCTGCTTTCCCACAACACCTGGGCCAGTGGGTAGCATGCCTCAGCACAGGCTTCTCCAGGAGCTGGCCCAATGGCACCAGGGGGACCAGTTGATCTGCAGCCAGAGAAATCCTTTTGTGGCTTTGTTAATTGTGCTGATATTACTGTTAACATCCTTGCTCCTTTTGCAGTGCAGACGGTGATTTTGCCATTGTTAAATACACCAAAGTCCTTCTGGAGCACACAGGCCTGATCACCTGGACACCACCAGCTATTTTTAAAAGTTACTGTGAAATTATAGTCACACACTTCCCGTTTGACCAGCAGAACTGCAGTATGAAGTTGGGAACTTGGACGTATGATGGTACAGTGGTTGTTATTAACCCGGTAAGAAAGGAGTTTGTAATTGGGAAAAGCAGTAAAGACCTGGATGTATTTTTAGGGAAATCTCAGCTTGAGAATGGAATATTCTCAGGATATGGACCTTGTTTAGACTGAAAGAGGAGAGCTACCAAGCTGGTGAGGGGTCTAGAGAACAAGTCATATGAGGAGAGGCTGTGGGAACTGGGCACGTTTAGTTTGGAGGACAGGGGACTGAGGGGAGATTTTGTTGCCCTCTACAACTACCTGAATGGAGATTGTAGATAGGTGGGTGCTGGCCTGTTCTCCCAAGTGAATAATGACAGGACCAGAGGAAATGGTCTGAAGTTGCAGCAGGGGAGGTTTGGACTGGATATTAGGAAGAATTTCTTTACTGAAAGAGTGGTCAGGCACTGGACCAGTGTGCCTAGGGAGGTGGTTGAGTCACCATCTCTGGAGGTATTTAAGAAATGTGTAGATGTGGCACTTCAGGGCATGCTCTAAGTGGCCGAGATTGTAAGGTGTGGGTTGTGTTTTGTGTATGGTTGGGCTTAATCTCAGAGATCCTTTCCGATCTTGACACAATTCTGTGATTCTGTGAAAAATAAGCAAGCATTATGCATAAAATAGAAAAGCCCTATTTCTAGATCTGGCAGAAAATTTCCTGGTTTGGCTTCTAAAATTCTGCATATGAAGATTCCTGTGCCTAACAGTCTCTTACCTGTCTACCCACCAACAGCTTCACACCACTCCTCATGGTGCTGCGTGTTTGCTTTTGTTTGGGGGGGGGGGGGGGTGTTTGGGTTTTTGTTTTGTTTTGTTTTGGTGTTGGTTTTTTTTTTTAAATGGGAGTGGGTGGGTGTAGTGCTTTTTTCTCTTCTTTCCATTTACAAGGACTCTTTCCCTGTCCCCTCAGGCCTGTCTCTGTCTATAAATATTTAATTGGTCTTTCTCTTTAGTCAGCTATCCCTGACTATTGCTGTAAAATATTTAGTTTAATGCTGTGTGAAGGTTGATATTCTAAGGCAAAATAACATAGACAAGAGTGTTCTGCTCACAAAAAGTCATGATGTGCCTGAGTTATTGGGAATCCTGTTCCTGAGCAACCACCAAGTTTTGATTTTGTTAAGACCACCTAATATTAAGAATTTGGGTTTTTTTTTCTGTCAGGAGAGTGATCGTCCAGATCTGAGCAACTTCATGGAGAGTGGGGAGTGGGTGATGAAGGACTACCGTGGCTGGAAGCACTGGGTTTACTATGCTTGCTGTCCTGACACCCCCTACCTGGACATCACCTACCACTTCCTCATGCAGCGCCTGCCTCTCTACTTCATCGTGAATGTCATCATTCCCTGCCTGCTTTTCTCCTTTCTAACTGGGTTAGTTTTTTATCTACCCACAGATTCAGGTACGTAAATGTATTCATTCTACCGCCATTGAAATTGTTCTTCTAACAAGTTTCTGGGCAATTCTCAGTATTTGAAATCACCAGCTAGCTTGAAGGCAGCTCTTACTAAAATTGGACATTTCAGCTCAAAATAACAGCTCTAAACATTCTGCAAATAAGGGGTAAGCACTGAATGGCAAAACTATTGATATTAATAAATTGGGCTGATTTCCCACAGAAATAACTGGTTAACTATCCAGTCAACTTTTGCTAAACAAAGATTTTAGCTAGTTAACTTTTATGTTTTGCCATAGGTGTGACAGTCCATAATGCAGTAAGGGAGCACACAGGGGTGACTGAGGCCCTTCTTCACCACATTAGAGCAGAGGGGTAGTCATCTGTTGATGCACGTTTACCTCCTGTGGCACAAAGAGTAACCCAGGCCTATTCTGGCCTCCTTTGTCTCTGCTGAGCAACTCTTGCTCCATGCAACCATTTCTTCTGCTTCATTCGTTTTACTTTGTGTGAGCTTTTCGTATTCCTTAGTTCCATTAAGCCCCTTCTGTGAAATGCTTGACATATTTTTAATTGTTTTTCAGTGGAAAACTTTAGGTAAAGTTGAAATAGATAGAAAAAAAAAAGTATGAATCATGTTTTGTGGTTCAGTTTTGACATCCTATATGCTAGAAGATCTCAAATAGCAACTGACCTCCGGTGTCAGATGCAATTTTCATCTGCCCACTGAGCCCAGCATGAGCCTGCCAGAGTGCAAGGCAAGCAATCCCCCAGGAGGCTGTGGAGTAAGCCTTAACCAGGTGCATATATTTAATCATTCAAAACACACAGCCTATGAAGTTCTCCTGGCAAGTAAGCTTTCCATATCCATCACCCATTCCTCAGCACAGTCATACCTGGTGATTCCCACCTTATTGCTGGAGCTGATGCTATGTTAAGATCTCAGGTTCAGCTAGTCTAATTACTGCTTTGGATGCCAGGAGAGATGATAGCACTCCAGAGGCATACACATGTACTTCTGTGAATAGCCATCATCCACATACTATCATCTCAAAGAAATACTCCCATCTGGTACCAAATTATAAGGGCAGCAATGGTACTATCTTCTTCTTTTTTTTTTTTTTTTTCTTTTNGGTGAGAAAATGACTCTCAGCATCTCTGTCCTGTTGTCTTTGACTGTGTTCCTTCTGGTCATTGTGGAGCTGATTCCCTCCACCTCCAGTGCAGTGCCCTTGATAGGCAAATACATGTTGTTTACAATGGTGTTTGTCATCGCTTCGATCATCATCACGGTCATCGTCATCAACACCCACCACCGCTCCCCAAGCACTCACACCATGCCACACTGGGTCAGGAAGGTAAGCTCTATGGCTTTGCATGTGTTCTGGTTTCCACTGAACACTCCATATTTTATTAACAGGTTTTCTAATAAAAGTCAAAAAGAATTGGGGAAGGAAATGCATCACCTTAAATCTCTCTAGGCATAAGAACCAGTGTTTACTACTTAGCCGTGCATGAAGTCATCAAGACTGCTAAAACAAGCCTTTAATAAGGAAATTGTCCACTGGGGTAGAACCTTGCAGGGAGCAGATGAAGCAAAACATGGGCAGCTAAAGGTAGAGGGAAAATAAAATGTCCAGCTGGACTCAAGTTACATTTCCTTGTCTAATTCTCCATCTGACTGCAAAGCACTGCTGCCGGCCAGTGGCCAACTTTTCCAGCCTGTGTGAGTGCAGGGCACAAGGACCATTAGGGATACCTGTGTTCAGCATCCCTTCTTGCAAAAGACAATTTGTCAAAAAGCTATGATCTTCTCTCTTTCCAGCAGAGTTGCTCTGCAGTCCTTGGGAAACAAGGAGATCCTTGCACAGTGCTCTAAATGGTAATGACAAGATGTAGAAAAAAACTGGATATCTGTCATTACAAGTGCTTTGCCAGGGATACAGTACCAGAGAGGACCCATTCAGTTATTCTTGCCTTTTTCTGAGCCTGCCTGGGTTCATATTACAACTTGACATAAATAGGAGATTGTTCTGTGTATTTCTAATTATACTTTTAAGGCTACAGCTTACATCAGAATCACTCTGCAGCACAAAAAAGCCCTGCAGAAGGGAGACTTCAGCAAGGAAACATTGCATGTGCTTAAAATTGCTCTGGCATCAAGACTCTGTTCCTCCAAAGGAAATTACTGTAAACCTTATACGCATGTATAACAAACATTTGTAATAAGTAAGTAGCCAAGAAAGATTCTTTGTAGCCCATTCTTCAAGCCAGATTCATCGGGAATGTGTTCCCAATTAGATGAGGTCGATAGAGCTCTGTCAGCTCCCACCAGCTGAGGGTCTGCTCTGGGACATCACACCCCCCTTCATGTGTAGATGTGTATATGGCAGGGGGAAATGGTTTCCAGAAAACAGGCCTAGGGGTGACTCCATCTACCCCGGGACATAAGACTGACAAAAGCTCCACTGTGGCTGAGGCGTGAGCTGTGACATACTCCAAGAGGGAATCTGTAGCTGATCCAGGGCGGGAAGCGATCTGGGACCGGAGAGGCTTGCCTTTGTTCAGTGCACAGCTGCATCTGCAGCACAGTCTCACAAACCAGCAACTGTCCCCCTCTCCCACTTTGTTTTTCAGGTCTTTATTGACACAATCCCAAACATCATGTTTTTCTCTACGATGAAACGACCGTCCAGGGATAAACAAGAAAGAAATATTTTTTCAGAAGATATTGATATTTCTGAAATTTCTGGGAAGGCAGGTTCAGTGCCTGTCAACTTCTACTCCCCGCTTACCAAAAATCCAGATGTGAAAAATGCTATAGAGGGAATTAAATACATTGCAGAAACGATGAAATCGGACCAAGAAGCCAGTAATGTAAGGCATATTTTGTGCATGATTCATTGCTTGCTTTCAGATTGCTACATCTTATTTTTTTGGCAAAATATCCCCGCCTCACAAAAACACTCCAAGCCCTGGCTTGGCTTTAGCAAGAGACAGTATTCTCCTCTTGATGCAGTCAACAAGGAGCGACAGATAATTGCTGCAGATGGTAATTGACTCTTGGCTGCAAAAAAAGAAAAAGGGGAAAAAAGTACCAGTGCTAAGGTTTTCTAAATGTGGTATGTGAAGCTGTATAGATGGAGTGTCTGTGAGTAGCAAAGCAGTTTCGAGAACTGTAAAAAAACTTCCAAAACACATTCCTCCCGTCTCCCACTCGGGCATCTTCCCCCTGCAGTAAGCAAGCTCCTGTTGCTTTTGAGGAGCCAGGAAGCAAGCCAAACTCCAAAAGCCCAGTAGTTTTATCTGAGAAGTGTTAAATGATAATTCCAATTTCGATAATGTTTTGTTTTATTCCCGAATGCTACAAGTAGTCCCTGGAAGTGAAGCACGTCATGAGCTAACTCTGATTACTGACTTTTTCCACATTGCAAGCCAAAGGAAGGATAAATGTGTGTAGAGTCACATATGGCAGTGTTCCCCAGGAAAACCTAGCTCTGCCGCCTTCTAGCACATTCAATGCAATTTACCCCCTCTTTCATTTCAGTTATCACAGCTCCCACAGCTTTTGCAAGGGTAATTCAGTCCTGGTACTTAGCCTTTCTTAATGATCTTAGACCTTTCCTGTTGAGCTGCAGTCTAGCCAGAAGACACAGAAAAAGTTTTCCATGACAATAATTTGGCTACCCTCTTGAAAAGGAGGCGCCTTCTTCCCACAGGCAGGATTTACACCGCAGTGTTTGTTCCTGAGACCAAATTCCTGGAGCATGTGGAATGGCTCTGGCTGTAGTCTCATGTTCCCCATGACTCCTGTGCCTCTTGCAGATAAAGTGTTATCTTCAACAGGGCTGGCATGGCTTCAGCGCCTCTGGGCTACACTTCCTTCTTGGCTTACAAGGAGGATCTTCAGGTTACTGGCAAGTGCTCCCTTCAGAAGTAGAGCCTAGCTGCTTGTGTCATCTGGGCACCACTGATACCGCTTTCAGGGGGTTTCAAAGTCAAGTTTCCCAAATAAACTGAAGGCTGCAGCTTCTGAAGGCTGACACTTCATTTTGCTCACCTATGCACCTATGAACCACCTCAAACCAGAATTATCAGTATCCTCTAGATACTTTACAACAGCCTTTTCTACTCATAGGGAAACTCAGGCAAAAGTAAAAGGTGTCTCAGGCCCAGTACATGTCACTCTGTAAAGCAGAGTTAAAGCGTGGGAGTCCTGAGCCCCACTGCCCTTAGCACCTCACACTCTGCTCACACTTACAGTGCTGGGTTCCCACAATAACATCCAGTGAAATTGCAGTCACGGAGCAAGAAGTTCACAGTGTCCCATAACTGGGGGGAAAAAAAAAAAAAAAAACGAAAAAAAAGAAAAAAAAAANCAGAGAAGGTTTTCCCAAAACTTAGAGTGCATATGAGGCATGGAAAGCAGGGGCTAGAGCTAAAATAACAATTGCTTAGAAAGAGAATGAAAAAGCAATATATTTTCCCAAAAGCCAGTCGGGTCAAAATAAGTGGTTTGCTTTCAACATTGTAAACTCTCTTTCAAAAACAACCATTTGATTAGAAATTAAAATTTTCACCATTTCTTTTTAATGAAATTGTTTACCAAATTACCAGGGTTTCTAACAGTTTAGTCTTTTAACTTGCACTTTTAGGTAGCTTAGGCTTTCTCAACCACTTTCTTGCTTTTGAGAAGAAAATTACACAATAATAGTGGAACTTAAGGAAGAGCTTTTCCCTTGTTCGAAACAGTAAATTACAAGAATACCCATAACAAGCATAGCTCTGCAGAGATTTTACCATCTCCTTTGTTTCTTTCCTAGGCTGCAGAAGAATGGAAGTTTGTCGCCATGGTGGTTGATCATCTTCTCCTCGGCATATTTATGCTAGTTTGTATTATAGGAACATTAGCTGTATTTGCTGGTCGCCTTATTGAATTAAATCAGCAAGGATGAACATCAGCTGGAAACTATTCGCTACCCTGGTCAGCATCTGAAAACATCTTAACCATCAAAACCTGGCCAGCCTCCGAAAGTTTTACAGACAGGAATTGGTCCTTGCTGGGAAAGAGCAGGAATAATAAAATGTAAGGCTCCATACTTAGCACTTCTGAGCTGCTGCTCAGTGGCATTTCATTGCCAACAAGAAAGACTTGTGTTACTGGTAGACTGAATGGCTGTCAGCCAGGTTTTGATCCATTTTGCTATTTATTAAAAATGTTAATGTATTAATAAGACTGTCTGACTTTGTAACCCACAGATAGAATTTCAGTGAAATCAATAGCAGTGTAATAAGCTTTAGCTGAGCTGTAAATCTGTATCCAACTTTAGCACTCAAGCTGGTTTCAATATCTGCTCTGTGGTTTTTGTACTGGCTGTCAAAAATGACTCTTCTTATAACACTAGGTGTAACCAGCAGAAATATCTCAAAGTCCAAGCTTAAGCATTTGATTTTCATGCAAACATCTGCAATAACTGTCATACTTGACAATACCTATAGAAAGTCTTGATGTAGCAAGAGGAGGGACTGATCCTTACTGTGGGAAGGATCCAGCCTCAGCCATTTGGGTCCCACAGATATTTTTTGCTACCGAGTCCTATGCTAAAGGACTTTTAGACGAGAGTTTTTTGCCCTGTTTTGTCACTGAGCCCTGCTCTTTGACCATGAGGCATCCCAGTGACTATATTGCAGTTGCTGACCTCTTATTGTTACCTACTAATACTCATTATAAGAAGCCCCACATTCATTACTTATTAATGCTTGGGATTTTCAGTTGTTAATGGAGGTGTTCTGCGATTGCATCCTCAGGAAAAAATTTAGGCCAGGGGGAAAGCAGGGTATCCATAGGATAACCTTTGGACTCAGCTCTTCTGCTCGAGGAAGGTTGGTGTTTACTCTTCATTTTGAGTGATGCCTAATATGGGGAGAGCTTCAAATTGGGGTGCTTAGTATGACATTTTTAAATACAAGTCTTTCTGTTCACTGTAAACTGTCCCCTGCCCTGCTGAATAGATCATGGCCATGAAAGCCAGATGCAGTATCACCAAGATCATTCCTAAAGCAGGTGTGGATCTCGGTTTTACCTATACGTGACAAAATGACAGGACACCTTCTCCCCCGAGCAGTGCAAATAATCACCCAAACTTTATCCAAATGTTGAGCAGCAGCTCTCTCTAGTGGCTAAAACAAAGTAGTGCTGATTTTGGCCAAAGACCTTTGGGTTTTAGTTAATACTCAACGTAAGCAACAAGCCTATGTGTGTTTCAATGAAACAGCATGGAAATACTAGCAGTGCTGCTTATTTTTCTCAAAAATAAATAAGGAGAGGTGAAGCAACTGGTACAAGTTACTCATCTTTCCCAGCTGTTTGTCCAATCCAACAGGACTACTTTGCTAACAGCTGTAAATAATTTGCTGTGAGTTTAATAAAATAATTTGTATTATGGTAACGTTCAACAGGAATGTGTCATGTCTGTGGAGAGCAGGCACTTGAAATGCTCTATAGGGAAAATTAGGCACTTGTGCAATAGTTCCACCATTGCGTAGTGTTTGTTGGACAATGTTTTGGTGAGCTGCAGTCCTAAGCAAAGCAAACAGTTTGTCTGGGGCAATCGATCACTTGTAACATGGTGCTCAGCTCTTACTGTTTAGATGATGGTAATCTTTGCCTCCCTGGATGATCATTAACCCAGTAAACAATTGCTGAAGATGTATGCTGGGCAAAACCTCAGCTGACAGATGGAGTGCTTGCTGCAGCGCTGTTTATCTTCAGTGTAAGTTTTCGGCTCTCAGCTCTTGGAGAGAGTCCTGCAATTCCCCGGCTCAGGATGAGCTAAGCTGCAGCATAATGGTGCCTGGGACTTAATTTGGGAGACTGAGATTGGCACTAAAATTGACAGAACAATCCTCTTAGAGCAGCATGTGGTTGAATCTTAGCATTAAAAATAAACATCAAGTAACAAGATTCATGGTGAGCATCCACAGTATCTTTGTTTAGCTTCCTCAGGGCAGATCTGGGTCTTGGCCTCCAAATTCTACCTATTTGTGTGCCAGGGTGCATGCATTCACATGTGCATGCCTGCCTGCTTGCTTCTCCAGCTCTCTTAATACACAGCCATCTGCCCCACTGGAGTGTTGTCCTGCTACTTCCTTAGAAAAAAAAAATAATAATAAAAATAAAATTATTTGAACATTTTTATTTGTGACAGCTTGCTCTGTCTTATGAGCACAGCAAATCATCTGCCTTCCTATCGCTCTGAGTCTTGATGAACTATTCACATCTCAAAAGATGTGACACCAGGCAAAAATAAATGCTAACAACTTCCCTTCTTAAGTTGCAGAATCCAGGCATTGTACTCTGACTCTCCAAACAGATGATCCTCCGAACATCCAATCAACACACTTGAGAACACAGTTCATATGCACCTTTTCTTTTTTTTTCTCTCTGCTTTGAAAACTCAGACTGTCTCAGTCTTTATTCTCCGTTCCTAGCTCACCTCTGTGATACATTTTTCTGACATACCACTAATATACCCCATTACCAGTATCCGTCTATTGAAAGAGTTTCCTTGCCTACATTCAGGTTAGTCCTTCTCATCCGCTACTGCTCTTTTAACATGCCAATGCATCTGTTCACCTGCTAAAATAGTAGCTTTGGAGGTTGTAAATATGCTGTCTCAGTCACTGTCAAAGCTAATTTGCTGTCAGTGTGTAAATACCTATTGTCTAACGATTTCTCATTTACAGCACTGTAGTCTCTCCCTGCAGTCTTAACACTAAGCTCTCGTCTATGTGGGTAATACCAGCAAGCCTAGGGAGGTGGTTCTGGATGGGTAATACTCATGTGACCCACACATGCATTGCTGCTGCCGGTTGCCTTCAGCAGGCAAATTTTGGCTCTGAGCTTCAATTAACAATTTTGATTATAAGCAAAACAAGAAACAGGCTTCACACACTCATTGTTAAGTTTCTCTATGATGTGTGAAAAATAAGGAAATGCAAGCACCATGGTGATGAAGTAAGCAGACCTCATTTCAATGAAGGCACAACAGGGTTCTCTGGGTGAGAAGGTGGCACTTTGACAGTGATGGTTCTCCAAGCAGTTAACTTGTCCCTCTTTCAGTTGCCATCTCCTTGCTACTAAAACTACTTTTATTCACTTTGCATTTGTTGAAAACACTCTATTTATGTCCTTAATCGAAGAGCTGTCTGGAACATCTCCATCTTCTTATCTGATTATCTTTCCAATTTTAAAACAGTTTGGCAATTACCTTTCCCCTTCTCACCCTTTTATCTGACTTCATCTACTTTCTACTATGCCATGGTTATTTTGCTCCCAGCAATGTGGTCACCCCCAAATCTCTTTTCCTCATGGCACCCATGGCTGTTCAGGAGACCTGACCCTTCTGAGGAGCTTATTTGAATTTTTAAAAGTCCATTACTTTGTACCAGCTCCAAGGGAGCAATTTCACCTCTGCATGAGTCTGTAATTGGAACAGGCTGCTCTTCTCCAATGTCACCAGGCAGATGAACTAAATTTGATGGCCTTATTCTGTCTGTTTAGCCAGTTGCATCTCAGCTTTGTAAAACATAGTCGAGTTGATAAGAGAGCAAGCAGAAAAACAATGTTCACTGAAGTCTAAACTCTTGATCATGAGCTTGTGCCAGGTATGCCAGGTGCTACCACTCACTTGCAACTTGTACTTGGGCCCTGAGGCCTCCTTCAATTTCAGAGTTTTTAAGAAATTAGTTTGTTGTTTCTGGCAGTTGTAAGACAAATTAAATACTTTTTTTTTTTTTTCCCTCCAGAACATAAATTGCTTCTAATTTCCTTGCTGTGTCTATCTCCCCAGAGATGTGTGAAGACAGTCTGAGTTTCATCAGCATGCTGACTCAGCAGTTCCTGTTTCCAAAGCTGAAGCAAACCACAGTGGGTAGGGACAGCAAGGCAAAAGAGTATCTGGAACACAGGGCTCACAAAGTGCATAGACATTGTGCTGTTATTGGAGAAAGGAAGCACATTACCTCCCTGAAAAGTTTGTTTTCTGGTATGATGGCATGTGAGGTGTCACCTTTAAAGTCACTGATAGTTTAGCATATCAGATACACTTCTGACTTTGGATGATTTGAGAATGTTGCTGTGCTTGGATCCCATTGCAAGACCTCACATTTTCACGTTTACTAGTGCTAGATAAAGTCTAGCACAGCCTCCATGCCTCTAGGCACACACCATGGTGTAAAATTCCCTCCATCCCTCTTTTTCTTCCTGTAAAGTCATTAAGTTGCAGTCCCTCATAAAGTATGAAAGACCGGCAGAGATACGGAAAGAGCCAGCATGCAAGCTGCCATTTCCATGCCCATTCTGAGTTCTGCTGGCTATAGGTGGGTTATTTACAACAAGGACAGGGCAATTTCACTTCTGTGGCTACCCACCCANGTTGTGTGCATGCATCAGAAGAGGGTGGAGAGAAAAAAAAATTGTACCTGTTTTTGTGTCTATCTTGTAATGTTCCAAGCATGCAGTGACACAGAAACAGGGAAATGACCTACATAAAAGCCTGGCAAGGTTTGAAACCCTTATACTGAAGGCAAATCAGTAATGCCATTGCTCTTAGGACAGTGTGTCTCACCACAGTGCTGTTGTCTTTGAGCAACTGGTCATCTCTCGGTCAACGCATGAAAGTAAGTTGTAGCGAGTTAGCTCAACACGCAGGTTACTCAGTCTTTGACCTTGCTGGAACATGTTGCTTCAAGAGAATCAAGAACATACTTAAGTTCCCCAGGAAACCTGTCCCTAACATTCATATATTTTAGACAATAGTGTTATGTAGCTGCTGGACCGGACCATGTTCATGCATGCAGTAATAAAAAATTAAAAATAAAAAACAAACAAATAAAAAAACCCCATTCAAATACCTCCAAAATGTGAAATCCTGGAGACAAAAGCATGTAGGACCTATGTGTTAGCTCAAATAGGTGCTTGGGACACAGCTCTCACTCTTCAGACTTTGCTTCTATCTATCTTTGCCCAAGCTACTCCATTACATACACTTTGGGCATTTTTCCATTCAAGACTTCAATGCTGGACCCAAAAACATTGATAGAAGTTTTGTTTCTAGAAAACTTAGTCAAGTTGAGAGGGAAAAGGAAACAGAATCTATTGCTTGTCTGGCAAAGTAATCTCTTGCTCACAAAGCATGAGTTAATTGAGGTAAGAAGCACAAATGCCTTTTGGGGCATCACGTAGAGAGGGGTAATTGACCTACCCATACCTCGGTACACTGCAAACCTTAAAAGGGAAAAAGCAAGTACCTTTTTCCTACTGCTTAATTACGTTTCTACACCACTGTGTGTGTCTCTGCCTGCTGCCTCGCCATTCCCTAAGCTCCGCTACCCCTCCCCTGCTGGTTGCTATCAAGGCCATGAGAGGCAGGTAAGGAAAATTAAGCATGTTGAGAGCTCTGTGGGGTACACAGAACATCAGGAGCTGGGGGGAGAGGAGACTGCTTAACAGCCTTGTGCCTTTCCCAGGTGGCCGGGGCAGTGCTAAGCAGGAGGGTGCACTGGAAGCCAAGAAGTTACAGGTAACGGGTATAAAGAGAAAACCGATGAGGGCTTGGAGGACTGGAGAACCCCTGGAAAAGCTATTGATATTCCAGTTCAGGGTGTTTACAGGGGAAGCCTTTCCCTGCAATGTGGTTATCTCATCAACTCCCATTGCTTTTACCTTCCACTGGAACACCTGGGGCAGCAGGACCTTTGCCATCACTCCCAGCACCCACCGGGGAAGA
>VZRU01020920.1:204833-236028 GCA_013398155.1 Pedionomus torquatus
GGTACAAGGGGCAGCGGCTGCCGGGTCTGTCTTCCTGCCTGTTTTCTCTTTCTCTCTTTTCTTCCAGACCGTTTTCTCTCGGGACGCGCTTCTCCTGCCTTCTGAAGCCGTGCCGGCCCGGGGCTGGGATCCCTCTCCCTCTTCCCTCTGGCTTTTCCCCCCCAGGGTTGGGTGCGTGGCCAGGATGGGAGGGATGGTGGTCGGCCCTCTGGATGCGCCTCTTCGGCCCCGACCCCCAAGGAGGTGGCTGGTGGCATCCGTGTCCATCCCCAGCTGTGGAAACGCCGGCTTGGCGTGGGTAGGGTGGGGAGAGCCACGCTGAGATGTTGGCACACACTGTTGCCCATGTCTGTGGCACCCAGGCAGAGCGTTGTTACAGTTGCTTGCTCGCAGAGGCGTTTGCTGCTGCAGCCTTCCTCTCCTGAGTGCTTTCCTCTGCAGCAAGTGTGGAGGTGGACCTTGTAGTTGTGTTTCACAGTGGAGGCAATCAAAGTAGGTCTCTGACCTCCAGAAGAAAAAGAAAGCTGAGGGCTTCTTCTTTCTTTTTTTTTCTTTCTTTCTTTTTTTTTTTTTTTTAAGTGAAAAGTTTTAGCTTGTCTTCCCCTTTGTTTGCCTCTGTCACCCTAGTGGCTGTGCTTCATCTTTTAACAAACACCTTCTGTGGTGCAGGACTCTTCTCTAAGAGTAGGTGTTCTTCAGCTGCTACAGGGTGCCCTGTTCAGCCCTCTTATTTAAAACAAAAGCAATATAGCGCTTGTCTCTGGCACTGAAGTGAGCTTGTTCAGGAACCCACAGTGAGGTACTCTTAAATTGCCCTTTCATTCTTGAAAAACTTCCTCAGAGAGGGCTGTAATAAGCAGCTGTTCTGGGTTGTCTTGACCTCCAGAAGAGATGGACAGTGTGTTTTGTTCCTTGTTCACACCTTTTTTCTCTCTCTCTCCTTTTCTTTCTGTTTTTCTTGTCTGTTAGCTTCCCTAAGCCAAATCTGGGATCCCAGTGCAGAGGCCCAAGAGGTCATGAGGAAAAGAAGAGGTCCTCAGACTCTGCTTGGCATTTGTATGTTACCTGCAGTGTGTCCTGCTTGGGAGCCTTGCCTGCAATAAGGGCAGGAGGGGCAGCTGCCCTGCCATGGAGGGACCTGCTCTGGCAAGGCACCTTCCCAAGTGCAGTGGAGCATGAGATAGGCTGAGCTGGCGTGTACTTTCCCTTCTGCCATAGCAGGCAAGAGGAAGGAACATGTGAGGAGGAAATACAGCTGTTGCAGAGCATTTCTGCCCTCTGTGCAGCAGGAGCACGTGAGGGGAGGACAGATGAAGAGAGTCCAAGAGAGAACTGGCGGGGGGGGGNGGACAGAAAGCTACAAACGGAGAGGAAAAGCTTCTTATGCGTGCACAAGTTCTGTTTAAACATCTGTTTAGCTAGGGCAAGAGAAAATATCCTAAAAATTAGATTGTATCTCCTGAATCTCTGTTACTGCTCCTCCAGACAGTATTGTTTTTCATTCCTTGGGTATCCTGTGTGTCTTTCTCCCTCATTTTTCTAGCCTCTTAAGTATCCTCTGACCTCAAGATGCACAGGATGTTGCCCTTAGCATCTGCCTGTCAAATGTGTAGTTCTCCACATTGTCCATGAAATGATTATTTCCATAGTTGGTTAAGGCAAGTTTCTGAGGAATGTGAAGAGAGACTGCACGCCAGTTCCTGTGGCTGGCCTTGGCTGGGGTGTGAGCTCTTTGGGGCAGGGGATGCACCCTGGAGGCTGCGGTTACTCTACACGCTGCCCTTGGAAGCCTAGGGATTTCTGCCTCTGCTCCTGTCCCTTCCACCCCTCTTATCTCTTGTTGCTAGTCACCTGTTCCTCCCTCTGTGCTGAGGCTCTTTCAGCCTCTCCCAGTTATCTGTGGGGTTGTGCTGTAAACTGAATTTCTGAAAGGTTCAGCAATCTGGGTTAAAAACCTCAAGAAAAGGAGAAAAAGGAGCAGCAGCAGCTAGTCCCCTTGCACAAATGTCCACGGTCAGCCCTGTGCAGCTTCTCTGCCTCCTGCTTTGAGATTGCTCACCCCAGCAAATGGGGGTCAAAACACTTTAAGCTCTCTAGCTGTGTCCTAGCTTCTGCTGCTGCCTTAATATTTCAACTGCAATTACACTTTTCACTTTCTAAAGCATTACATTACTCTCTCAACAGCAAAAGGTAGCAAGGTGCTGGTGCTTTCTTTTCTTTGGGGGCTGTGTTGCTATCAGGTTATTAGACCTTTCTTTTGACTTCTCTCTCTCTTCCCCTCCCCTTCCCCCCTCTGATAAGAAACCCAGAGTTATCACAAAATTGCTTCAGGGATTTTATTTGTGCGATAGAGTCAGAGCTGAAAGAAACAAGTGTTAGTTAAAAAGGAGCAATTTCCCACCTGTGACAACAGGTATAACCTTTATATTGGGTGACATCCAGACCCCTTCTAGTGGAGAGGCCACTGAGAAGCAGGAGCAACACTATTCCCTTTGTGAGGGAAACCCACTGCAGAATTGCTCTACGTTACCTACAGTGCATAAAGTACTAACAGTAGTTTTCTGATTTGCTGGTATAAACACCAGGCTTTTTTCAGAGAAAGGAAGGACTGTGTATTGGTGCTATCTGACAAATGTGACATGAGAACAGGAATTCACAGGTTTACTTTAGAGGCTTTTATATTGTTCTTGGTATCCATGCATTTAAGTAGAATGTCTTTATGCAACAGCCTTTATAAATGTTCTGTGCATTGAATTTCCACCTGGGTCATGGACTTAGGTATAGAAACAATGGGAAATACTGATGCAATGGAGAGGGGGGAGGATTTCTTGAAAGCTTATGCTTTTGCCAAGGCAAAAATACTTCAATTTGTTCTTCACAACAACGAACTGTTATCAAAATTAAAAATCTAATTAAATGCTTTTATGTTCTTTCTACTGACTTCTCTTTATTCTTGGCTCAGATGAGAACACTTCTTCCTTTTACTTCATGTGGTGCACTGTAACACTTGGTCTGTTGGATCTGTTTTAAAAAGGGACTGTTGAGTATCTTGGTTCAAAATCCATGGTTCTACATGTAATTATGCAGAGGTGGGGAGAGTGTTCTTTATATTGAGTGCTAGTTAAGTTCTGGGTTGGTAGAATAGATCTCAGATACTGGATGAGGACACTGGAAATGGCCACAAATCTCCAAGACCCCTGCCTGTTCTCTGTACAGTTGGGTGTGCAATTAACACATATTCACTTATCTCCTTGCTTCAAAGATGTATGGGAAAATCTGCCTGTTATTGAATAATAACTGCTGAACTGTTAGATGGCAAATGGCCCAGAAAAGGGATTATTAAAAACTAAATTTAATAAAGATGCCTAGAATCATGCTGTAGTAGAAGGTTCCATTTAAAATATTTTGGAGACTTGTGGTGACTGGTACAATAGCAGGTTAGTGCTCTCATGTAGCACTAGCTATATGATTGTGTGTCCCTATAGCTGGAAAGGAGCAAGGGGAAGGAAATCGGTGAACTGTTTACTACATTAGTACTTGGTTGTGATTCTCTTCAAGCACTATGTCACTGCTGCTGAGTTCTAAGTGAAATCTGAACTGTGAAAAGATTGGGGTTTTTTTTTTCAGTGGAAATAACCCTGAACATCAGGGCTCTGAAGATACTACAGTGGCTGTTCAGCCTTGCAGGCACATGGGTCTGAAAGAACAGCTGTCCTTGGGTTTCATCCAGCTCAGTTCACAAAGATCAGTAAAGAGTGTCTCTGAGGCTGAAGATGCAAGTGGCAAGGGAGCAGTTTTGACTAAATCTGAGAGATCAAAGGAGTTCAGAGTAGAAAGTTTTTCCTTATTCCTGGAAGGAGATAAACGGGAAGCGCAAGCACCAGTTCGAGAGTCTGTTTTGTAACACTGAACTGCTGGAACCTTATTAGTGTTATGCTACATTTGATTCCAATTATACATAAGTATACTTTGGAGCTAAAATGTATACTGTTGTAACTCCTTAACTATTACTGTTGCAGAAGGAAAAAGTTTCTAAGATTTAAACTGTTTGTGTGACACCACTCATCTTTAATCTCTTTGGTGTGTGTATGCGTAGCTTTTGCTACTTCCTTCATGGGACTAAGTCCATGCAAAGGGCCCTCCTGTCCTCTAGTGCGTGTTTTTATGAGAGGGCTCTCCTCCTAATTTGAACTAAACTTGAGTATATCTTTCCTGCTGAAGAAACTACAGGATATGCTTTAATGGGAAGTAATACAGATGTTAAAATAAATGTTCTTGGCAGCTTCAGTGAGCCCAAATAGCTTTTGCGTGCTTCTTTTGTGATAACTTCAGGAAATGGGGTGATTCCCTCTTTTTCCCCCTCTTTAATTTTTGATGAATGCTGTCTGAGTGCTGAAATCCTCTTGCTGTGAAGAGTGGGTGGTGTGGAGCAGGCTTCTCTCTGAACTTTCCTGAACCCTGACTTAAGAGGACCCAAAGTGAACCCTAAGAATAAATTTCATTCCTCTGCTAGTTGTATTGTTTCTTATAAAAACCGCCACTAAGATCCTCCATGGTAAGGGTGGGTAGCCACTGGAGCTGGTTGTCCAGAGAGATTGTGAAGTCTCTGTCCTTGAAAATGGTCTAAAGACTGGACTGGACAAGGCCCAAGCAATCTGCCTTAAACCAGGTTAGCCCTGCTTTGAACTAGATGAGATCCAGTAGTTCCTTCCAGCTGGCTGTATGATATGTTTCTTTATTATTGGATAAGTATGGCTGCTTTTGTCTGTCCCAAAAATATTTGGGAATAAAAGTATCTCAAAACATCCAAAAAGGGTCTTAAGAAGTCTGAATAAAGACTTCAAAAATTGGAGTGTATAAGGAATCATAGTGTGGGGAAGTGACTTGCCCAAAGTCTCAAAGCAGCAGGTCAATATAGTGCTGGGAGAGGATCATAAATCTCCTGGCTAGCAGACTGGTTCTTCAGTAGCTAAAAGATGTTGTTTTTAAACATAAAACAATCTCCTTTCCCTACCAAACTACTTTCAGATCACTCAGCCACAGAGACTACTGTTACCTTCCGAAAGACCTTTCTTCCCCCCACTCCCTTTTTCTTTACCTGTCATATTCGTAGGGTTTTTTAGTATTCAAGAAGAGTTTACTGCATTGACTTTTTCAGGAAACACTCAGAACATCAGATCTGGAAAATAATTTGGTGAAATAAAGACGAGCTGCAAAGGAAATTTTTATAAAGTGATGTTATTCCCAGTTTGCTGCATAACAAATAATCTCTTATTTTAAGAGAGGAAAAGAGCAGAGGAAGATGTACACTGAATCCAAGTTTGAATCTCTCTTTGTTTAAAAGAGGAAAAAAAAAATCACTTGAAGAAAACCTTTTAAAATCTGGAAGCTGAGAAGAATACAGATCAGAATTTTAAAGAGTACCATGGAAAGAGTTAAGCTGTGAGTTAACTGCATCTGTGTTTCAAATCCAAATGCTATGAACAAGGCACCATTCAGATCTTCAGTTATAGGTTAGGCTGCATTTATTATGCTGTGTTTGTCTGAGTTTTGTTGAGAGGAGAAAAAGAAAATCATGGCAGATTTAAAAAAAAAAAGAAAGATTATTCTTGCTTTGGTAGCTTGTTTCTGAAGTGATGAAGCAGCTCTTCCCCACTTTTTTTGTCTAACACTTATGCAGGTCATCTGCTAATTATTAGCAGCTGTGAGACTATGGAGTTACATAAGCATAACTAAAAGTCAGTGGAGCCTTGCATCATTCAGCAGATCTGCCCATCACTTATTCACTGTAATAATGGGTTGGTTTTGTAACTCACTTGACAGGGGTATCTAAATGCTAAGAGGGTATCAGCAGGTGTGGAAAGTTGGGAAATCCTTTAAGTCATAGAAATTGGATATGATAATGGATTATTTTATTATTGCCACAACCTGTTGTCTGATTATATTATACATGTGCATTGGCACGTCCTGAGACAAGGGCTGTGTGTCAGAGTAATGCCCTGTAACAGCTGAGCCTGCCAGCTGTATAAAGCTTAATTGTCTGGGTGACTTTGCCTGGGAGATAGGTATGGGTGCTACGCCTGGCTGCCATGGAAGCACAAGTGTGAGTGCTCATGAATGTCTCCCAAATTAGCCATGCTCAGCAAAACACAACAAACTGACTTGAGCCCTAGAAAAGGCATCTCTACAATGACACATGTGTAGAGCTGAGGACTTGGGATTTCTTGGCAAGGGAAATACCTGCAGTGCACACAAGAGCATGCTGGTACCAACAGCCCAAGACTGGCAGGGTCAGACTCAGCCCCAGGTTTATAACAGTGGCTCAACACACCACAGGGTTTGGTTAGCAGCACCTGTTTCTTCTTACTTAACCTTCAGAGTATATGAAGCTTAATCTTTTGTAGTTCTGGGTTTTAAGTCATAGACTATACAATGAATTTTCAGATCCAGGCTCTGGTTTTGTTTTCAGATTTTTTTAATTTATTTATTTTTTTGTCTTCTCTTGCTGGTTTAAAGATCTCCATATGCAAGAGAAACAGTGAAATGGTGAGTTCAGTGTTATCAAATGTGCAAAATATAGTCCTTACTATACTTGTTCTGGAAAATTAAGAAGGTAAAATTAGTTTCAGCAGACCCAATGTCCCTCCAAACCAGTCTGTAGACCCAGTGGCTCAGAGTTGTGCTCTGGACCCTTTTCAAGAAGTAAAAGAAGATATTTTTTTATTTTTTATTTTTCCTGACCTTCCATACTTTTTCCCCAACTTTTTTTTTTTTTTTTTTTTAAAGCAGTGGTGTGAGCAGTTAAGTTTGAGAGCTGCTGCCCTAAATCAGTGATGTCTCTGCTATGTCTGCTGGGGACAACACACAGTGCCTCATTAGCTCACCTCACCAGCAGGCTATGAATGTGGTGGGGCATTATAGCTGTCCTTAAATTACCCTGGTCCCTGAGGAAAGATGTAGGTGTTTGGAAGCAGCTTGCAAACTCTGGCTGCTGGGGTAGCACTCTAGAGGTATAAGAGGGTGTCATGAATCAGGAACATTCCTTTTATGTGTAGCCTAAAGAGGATGGTAACTGGTTTTGTAATTGGAATCAGCTAGGTAGCTTTTTAATAGGAAGTCGTGGATGATGAGAAATGCTCGGTGGAGGGAGGATTGGTTATTCTCCCCCTCATGTCCTACCTGAGGAAATGTTCCTCAGCCAGTAATTCAAGGCTGTCAAATTCAATTTGACACTCTTGAGTTAATTTGGAGTGCCGTTTGGCAAACATGAATAGCATCAGCCATGCAGTATTACAGTCTTCAGTTTACCTCAACTCATCATTCCCTCCATGGTCACCACATCAGTCACCATTCTCCTCCTGATTTATCCAACATTGACTGACCTGTTTTGCCTAATGCATTTCCAAAAGTTGGGTTTTTATTCTGGCATGGAAGTACGACTGTTTCAGGTTTAGAGAGAATGCTATTCATCTGAGGCCACAGAGGCAACATCTAATGGTGTATCATCATTCCTGTCTCCAGGTTGCATTTTCAAACTTATACTGCTTTGAAACTGAGAGAAAAATATTCCTTAACTGTACAACTTTTCCAATCAATAATTCTGGTGATGTACTGGAACCTGAAACTCTCAAATGGCATCAGACACCTCCCCAAACTTTGTTTTGATGCTAGGCAACAAACCACAGGGAAATAATTCTTCCTTGGACCTTCCTACTGTATTTTCAAATACAAATTCTGCATTTAATCTGAATAGGTGATTTAGGAAGGGATGGAAAATGTCTTTCATGGCATAATCTCACAAAATAGATTACTCTGAATTGACTAGTGTCTGTTGGCCAACTCGTATTCTTGTCTCATTTGGTTTTAATTCTAAATAATATTATGCTTTTCAAAGTGAAGCATCTTATTCTGAAAAGTAGCTCTGTACTTACACTTATTTATGCCCTTAAGTGGAACCAGAGCAATACTTATTTCCTCATTTATTTGTTATCCTTTTCCTAGCAGCTCTCTGCATGATCAGTGTCTCCAAGTTTATTATAGCTTTCTCTTTTTTTCATTTGTGAGTCCTTAAAAATGTGTGTATACTGACTGAAGTCAAGAGGAAGACAAATTAACTTGAGCTGCTATAGGGAACTAGAAAATGAAGTGTTCTATAAGTAACAGTTTGAGATGACTGGGCAAGTTCCCTCTTTATTCATCTAAAATGTGCCAGTTGTATAGCAGAACATCCCTGATAATGTGAGTGAATTGCAGGGTAAAACCCAGTTGGATGTCATCATGTGCAGTACTTAAATGAGAACACCGAAGGATTTTGTGCTCCCGAGGGAAAGAACTGTCATTGTTGTCTTCTGGTTTGTGTTACTTTAAGTTCCCCAAGAAAGTTCCCTCTTAGGAGGAGTAACGGAGTTCAAAGTTGTTTACAATAAGAGCAGTATATGACTTCTCTTTTTAGCTTAGACTGAGAGCTTTCAATCCTTCTCACAATCACGTTTGCTTGCTATCTCACAAAGCTTTTTATTCTTCTCACAAATATGTTTGCTCACTGATCAGTGAGGCTGGTGAGGTTTTATAGAAATGCTCCAGTCCACCCACTGTGAGGTATGGACAGAAGAAAATGCAAATAAAATGGAAAAACCCTGCAAGAAGAGAAAGCACACCAAAAAAAAAGTAATTATATACATAATGTGTTTTCACCTTCTTACCTTTATATAGAGATAAGTAAGTATCTCACTGCCATTTCTTAGCTAGGCATGACTTTATGCCCTGGGAAGTGAGAACAGAGACACATACAGACACAGAAAAAAAAAAAATAAAATAAAAAAAAATTAAAAAAAAAAAAAAAAAAAAAAAAAAAAAAAAAAAAAAAAAAATAAAAAAACCCCAAACCCCTCTGGACTTAAAAAAAAAAAAAAAAAGGGGATGGGGGGAGGGAGCTGGTAGGTGTGAGCTTGAGCCCAGTCCTGCCCTTGGTCTAAGGTTGCTGTGGGGGATCAACACTGAGAAGTTAGACTTCTGATTGTTAGAACAGGATTGTTCCAGGCAAGGTCAAGGTGGTGTTCCCCAGGCTTTCCTCTGAACTGCTTTCCATTAGGCTTCTGGAGATGCTCTCTCTTCTCTGGAGGAGATTGCTGGTTATTTTTGGAATTTGCCATCCTGAAGGTAGGCTCACCCTTTGTTCTGCTCTTCAGTGCCTATGACATCTTTCTTCTAGAGTTCTGGATGGTTGCTGTGTTGTGACTGTACCAGGGAGGGGGAAAAAAAATAAGAGTATCCACAGATGTGTTTGATGCAATAAACATCAGTTCTGTTTAGTCATATTTGCATTTGTTACAAATTACAGTTTTGCTTCTCTGTGTTTAACTACGGCACGTTCAGGTCCTGGTTTCTTCATTTCTCATGGAGCAATTCACCCATGGTATCAGTGTCCTTTTCTGTAGTGTGCATCAGTGCAGGTTCTCAAATCCTGTCACTAAGGAATCCTATCCAGTATAAGGGCAAGTATAAAATAAGGGATTTTGCTTAATAGTTCTTAAGGATATAATTATGAAAATAGCCTTATGGACAAAGGCCTTCAAACCGGAATTCCCAAGAGTGCCACAAGTGCTGGCTTTGGCATTAGAAGTTGAGAGAACAGTCCATGTCCCATTTAGCAGCAGAAAGACAAAAGTTAAATATGTCACAAAGTTTACTTAAATCCAAACTATTGACATCATGAAATCTCAAGTAGGTATAAAAGAGCCTGTATCACAGCTGGTATAGCTGAGCCCCTGCTGGCAGCATGTAGCGACAGGGAAAGTGGGTGAAGAAACACCTTTAGACCCCTGCAGTGTGTGAGAATGCTTCAAGGCATCACTGATGAGAGCCAGGGAATACTGACTTGCAATTCATCCTCCATGAGGGACCATGCTGGGATGTGCTGGCTCTACTGGGACATGGCCCACAGATCAACTGGAAGCGTGGGCTCTACCAAAATGCCTGTGACTAATCTTTCTGTCTCCTCCAAGGGCCCCAATCTGTAGTCATTCCCCCACCTTACTCTGGGGCAGCCATAATTTTTCAGGCCGAGCAGGAGGGTTTTAGGAGGCCCCTGCTGCTTTCCTCTACACTGTTCTTAGGTCACTGCTGTGGCACAGCCTCGCAGGGGAGCCAGCCAGCTTCCCTGAATAGTTAGGAAAACGGACTATAAGGCATTTCTGCTCTGTTAGCAGCAGCTTTTCAGACAGCCATGCTTCAAAATACATAGAGCCAGGGGTTTCTGTTGTGCTTAAGTAACATCCTCGGAGCCATAAGTGATATACGTAGCTATAAATTTAATTATTCTGTTCTTTACTGAGTACCTGGCCTTTTGCTGTTGGGAGAGGAAAGAAGAAACAAAGCACATGCAGAGTGGGATGCACAGATGACTACCAGTTCAGTTATGTTCTTGTGTGAAACTTCTACTCACAAGGGAGATCTGGTGCCACATTGTTTTGAGCCAGAATACCAAACTGCTGCCTCCACTCTCAATATCAACCTGTACATTCCTGATTACCAGTTCCAGTGTGTGTTTGGGGAACTTGCATAATCAAGGCATCAGAAACCCAGCTACTTTTATTTGGCCAGCTATGGTGACAGCAGGGTATCTCTGTATCCTTGTGAGGTAGTGGTGTTGCTTTGTGCTGTGGGTGCAGTCTCTTGGTAATTGACTCTGCTTCAGCAGTTGCCAATCACAAAAGTCTTGTTTCATCAACATAGGGCATTTTATTCTTATATCAGTAGTTTACCTCTAAGCCAGGTGAGCTGTGATTAAGCATTGTTTTCTGTCAGTTTTAATGTAATCTAAGTACAAAGAGTCAGTAATCCCAGGTCTACAAGACAGAAGTTCCTGCTCAAAATGATGTTGGCTGACTTCCATGCTGAAAGCCATTGTGAAGTAGTCAGATGATGAACGAGGACTAAAACTGTTCCCAGATGGTTGGCAAGTGAGCCCTTCAGATCAGGGCCAACACTGGGCATGGTGCAAGCAATCTCGGTTTGTGTCCCATGTAGCTACCCCTTACGTATGTGTGAGATGAAACGTTTCTTAACAGGTCTGAATTTTTCACCGTCTAAGGCAATGGAGAGCTTTAGTCTCTAAGGCTGTTGTTATCTGGATGCTTTCATGGACCCTGCAATTCCCTGCTAATTTCTTAACTACTGCTCTCCTAATTCATAGTAATTGTATAGATAATTAAATGAGAATGTGGCATGCTGTGGCTATACATATTCATATACTGAGACTACCTTTCTCCTGTTTATTCTTGGGAGAATATTGTTTTCAGTAAATATTAATGGAAATAAAAGTGCATGAGCTGATCTTGCACATGAGCTGATCTTGATACCTCACTCAGACATAGTTCAAGTAAGTATGGGATTGCTGGCACTGATACTTAAGCAAGGAATAAAAGATCTTATCCACTGCACAGCAGAGAAGCTACTTCTATTTTATAATTGCCCAGCAAGAATGCATAGACTCCGATCTGTGTCTATATTTGGCATCAAAATATTCCTGATGTGGAATATACCACCCATGGGAAGAATGCAAGAAATGGACTAAAGTTTCCACTGATTGGGACTTATTTCCACTGGAAAAAAAAAAAAGGGGTGGGGGTGGGGGAATGAACTTTGGATAGGATGCTTCTACTATAAAATGGTGCATGGCTCTTTTGACTCCAGTGAAATCATGCCAACGTATACTTTCATATTATCCTGCTTGTAGCTAGCTGTCTCTCTCATGCAAAGGTTTCAGTGCTTCTAGTATGAAGATTGAGATCTTAAAGGGGAAATAAACAAAGCAGAAGTAACCGCTTGGAACCATATGTCTTAGGTCAGATGTAAAATTGCTCCCATCAATGAATATTATTTTTGTGGCTTATAAATGTGCGGATGTTGTGGTAGGCCTTGATTTCTAAGGTGCAGATTTGTTTAGCTTTTTTCACTTATATATGCATATATGTATATATATGTATACTAACACTGATGGGGATTTTAATTAGGTAATATTACTCAGATTTAAGTGTGATCTTTAAAAACAGTTGATGCTTTCTGTTTAAATAACCTAGTATATAAAACCTCTTTGTGTTGAAACTTTCTGAACTTAAGACTCATGCTAATACTAAAGAAAAATTGCTCAATAATAAATACCTTTTAATATCACTTGAAGACTAGACATGCCATTGGCAAGGTATTTAAAAAAAAAAACAACAAACAAACAAAAAAAACCCAAAACAAACAAACAAACCAAACAAACTGCTCTAGAAAAACAGCTAGGCAATTTTTACCAAGCAGAAGTTGCTGAAAATACACTCTGGAAAGATAGCATATGTTTTTTCTTATGTTGGTGGACCTGTTGAGTAATCCCATTTTCTTTGACCGGGTCAAAGAGAAGCTGCTTCTTAAGCTTACTGTGTAAAAAGGCTGCAAACTAAGAAATCAAGCTTTATGTGAAAGAAATGTGATTATTAGTGTCATTACTTTTAAGCTCTTTTTTGGTTCCTGAGAACAAATTATGATTATTTGAAATATCTGTAATGGTATGGAGAGACTTCCACAAAGATAGAGCTCTCATTTTAGAAATGTGTCTTATCATATATTTCATAATACATGTGGAGTACGGCACTTTTCTTTGGGAGTCAGTTAGTATCTGTGTTATTCAGGCAGGGAGGACAAGTAATTTTCTGAGAGCAAGGTTTGTCAGTTCAGCAGTTTTCACTCGAGTCAAGAAATTTGTAGGCGTTTCTAGGCATACTACGTGGTCTTAGTAATGGCTTTTATTTATGTGGCTGTCATCTGAAAGGGTGACCTGTGGTAACCAAGGGCAATAGCTGAAAATCTCATGGTTCATACACTTGTAGCTGTATGAAGGATGTTGTCACAGAATTTTTTTCCTGTTCCAGACAGGACTGGAACAGTGTGAAAACTCTTCGTCTTCCACACACTCACAGCTTCAAAGCGGGTATTGCCAGAAGATTTTTGACCATCAGATTTTGTTTGTATCCTGGATGAAGGTCAAGATAGACTCTCTGTTTTATCTAATATGATTCTCTCACCCCCAAGGAACGTGTTAATATTTCATTGTTCTGAAGAAACATAGTGGGCGACATTAAATATTTACATCTCTCTACCAAGTCACACAGATGCCACCAGGATACCTAGCTCTACATCACACATGCTCTAATTCACCCCAAACACCCACTGTTTACTAATCTTCAGCCCCCGTCTGTGCCGATAATGAGCAAGAGGAAATGGAAACAGCAGGGATTATATGCTACTGAGAAGTCCCAGTTTCCATGCCTGGTTGTAATTCTTTCAACAAACTCTTGCTGACTGTGCTCCTGCTTTGAAGTTTGAACACCTCTGTATTAGTGCTTAGCTCTGGTGATTTGGCAAACAGATTTGGGTTGGGTTTTGTGTGGTGTGGTGGTGGTTTTTTTTCAGTTTGTTTTTTTTTTTGTAGTTGCATATTAGCAGCTCCACATGATACACTCCACTCTTGCACTCGCCTGTGTTGTGCCCGCTCAGGGTCAGGAGCAGCACAGATTTTTTGGTTTTTTTTCTGTCCAGTCACTAAGATGTTAATTGCTCATATTTGCTGGTGACAGGTACCAGATAGAAAACAGTCCCCACTATAACCATTATTCTGTGCGTGTGTGTCTCAGCTATATTGGTGAAAGAGATGAGTTTGTGTGTCTCAGCTATATTGGTGAAAGAGATGAGTTTCCATATAATGAATAAACAGGGCCCATTTCTATAAGGCAAGTGGTATGTGTGGGTGTGAATGTTAGGATTCAGCATGTTTGGTCTATCGGACGTGGTGATCCAGGCTTACCCAGACATGTGGATGCAGGGTATTACATGCTTCTAAACTAGGCCAAAAGCCTCAGAGCCTGTGATTGCCATTTTATCCCCATAGCACAGGACAGCAAACTATTTGTGTAAATAGCTCTGCGGCTGTTATTATTATCATCTCAGTGTAGCTTATCCGTCAGGCCACTGTGCAACTTGTTATTGCTGCTGGGGTGGTCCTTTATCCATAAATCAAACACTATTTGATCTTGTGGCAAGTGAGGGGAAGTCAGTTTATAGTCTTAAAAACAACTTGTGCCATCTGCAGAGTCACTGCACGTGTCTCCATTAGGTGCCCAGGTGTATGTAAGGAAGAGCTTCAGGTATACTTTTCACTCAGAAGATAAAGAGAAGGGTTTGTCTTGTGTATACACACGGTGAGATACAGCGTTAGTTACAAGCATTTGGCTTATTGTGTGAGATTACTGACTGTAATCCTTTCAAGGCTTTGGTCCTCTGGCAGGTGCCAGTCAAAAGATTCCTCATCTGTGACAAGGATGGAGAAATAAGCAGTTTGTTTAGAGAGGACAGAATTTATCCGGCTTCAGATGTTTCCCTTCAAGTCTTAACAGGCCATGGTCAGAGCCAACAGACCCTCTGGTGTCCATGGTGGCTCAGCGAGCCCCACTGCCCCGGAGCTCTGTGGATGCAGCCGGTCCCCCCTGGTGTTACTGCAGCTGTCCCCACTGTCCCTGCATCTTCATGTCTTTAGCCCTGCTGAGGTGGTGCTGCACTCCGGCCTTGGCTGGAGCGACACCCTGGGAAGCCGTTTTACTTGGGCATAGCTTAAAAGTGGCTGGGAAACCGCTGCGAGTTACCTGCTGGGCAAACACATTCCTCCTGTCTTGAACAACCCTGGAGTATCTGGGGTGGGGGGGATAATAAAAGTACACTTGCCCCGCCAACGACTCCAAGCACAGCTCTGGCACGCTCCAATATACACCGCTGGATCCTCACACCGGGGCTGATGCATCAAAAGTGACTTTGTAAATGTAGCCCCTTCTTCAAATGGAGAGAAATAACCCATCTCCTGTGAGGGAGCCAGGCTGTCAGAAGGCGAGCAGCGGGGGGAGGACAAAGAGGCAGTGTGCTGACAGCAAACATGGATGCTTCCTGAACTCTTCAACTTCCCCTCGGTGCCTCTGAAGCCTGGGGTCCGGCCGGTCGCCTCTCCGCACACGTACCGAGGGGAAAATAAATGCTGAAGCCCCATGCCCCTCACAGCGCTCTCCAGTGTCTTCCAGTGTAAATAATACCTTGGCCGTTTGGCCCAAAACTTTTAAATGGGGGCAGAGCAGGTGCATCTGCCGATGTGTTTGCATGTGTGCTCCTGCTGCAGCCGCGGGAGCTCTGGCATATCCATGCCCCAAAAGAGTCTTGATGCAAAAGCATCCATTCTGTGGAGTAGCCTTTTATGTTTATTTTTTTTAAAGTCATGCATGGATTTTCTTTTTGTATGCAGCATCCTCTGTATGTTTGCACTTAAAATACTGCTGTCTCTTCTTTGATGGGTGTAATTTGATGCAGACCTTAAAACAGCCTTCCAGTATCTGAAGGGCACCTGCAAGAAAGCTGGAGGGGGACGTTTTATAAAGGCATGTAGTGATAGGACAAGGGGTAATGGCTTTGAATTGGAAGAGGGGAGATACAGATTGGATATCAGGAAGAAATTCTTTAGTGTGAGGGTGGTGAGACGCTAGAACAGATTGCCCAGGGAAATTGTGGGTGCCCATCCCTGGATGTATTCAAGGTCAGGCTTTGAGCAACCTGGTCTAGTGGGAGGTGTCCCTGCCCATGGCAGGGGGGTTGGAACTCAATGATCTTCAAGGTCCCTTCCAACCCAAACCATTATATGATTTGTACAATACTTAGCTGCTAAAGTTCCTTGACTTAAGAAGATTTGGGCTGTTCTCACCTTGCCAGCCTGAACGGATCCTCCCCTTTCCTGAGCTTGTCCCTTTATCTGGCAACTTTTTATACTCCACTTGCCAACTTCCAGGGGAGGCGAGATTATCCTTGCACAGCTACTCTTGCACAAGCATAGAACTTGGCACCCTGTGACCCTGGCAGCAGGCATGTGCTGCTGTCTGATATCTTGTTTGTGGCCAGAGGTCACTTCTCCCCCATCTCTGTGGGTAGGAGGGATCCTCGAAATCGTTGCTGCTCGATTTCCAGTGGGATTGGTTGCGGTACTTTAACCCACTGCTAAGAATTATTGGAGCTAATTTGGCTCATTTGATAGTGCTAAAATAGTGAGTGGTGGTAGGAAGCCCCGAGGCAGCAGCCAGGGAGGTAATTCTATGCTGGTGGTCACCAGGTGGCTGCTCACAACACTGACATCTTGATCTGGCACAGTCTAATTTAAAAGATGACATTTTTAGTGGAAACCTCTTAATTTATGCAGAAATTACATAGAATGCATCAACCAATGGGTAAAGAAACAGCTCCCATTGGTTTGCTCTGAGCCTCTAGCAGTAAGCTGTGGTTTTGTGTTACAGCCTGGATAGCAGCAGACCCAGCTTCATGCTAGCAGTTGTCCCCTGCTGCCTGAGAGTGGGAGGAAAGGAGGAAAAATAACCTCATAAATTTTTGCACACTAGATCAGTTCCTCAATGCAGTCCATGGCACAGGCTGTGGAACTGCTGCACCAACAGACCTGAAGGCACTGTGGGGCATGGAGGGAGAAATGAATGGCAGTGGGAGGACTGCTGCTGTTGAAAAAGGAGTGCTGCTGTTGAAAGCCTTGCATCCCAGATGTGCAGCATCACTGTCTATTTGCTCACACTCTTCTGGCTTTTTGGGTTCTTCACACCCACACTTAGGTGCAGATAACTCCATCTGTGCCCCAGCACAGATGTTTGTGATCAGTCTCCAAGGGAACCCCTCTGCCTGTGTAACTCATCTGCCTTCACTCAGTCCTTGCCAGGCTGACCCATGCCTCAGGCAGTGTCTGCTGTTATTTTAGCTCTTACCCTATAAAGGGGTGTTTAATTGACCTCTCTCCCCCTGCACCCCTTAGCCTAATTGAAGGGTGTTTAACATCCCCCACAAGAAGTATCCTCCTGCTCTCCTTGCTCACCCTGGTAAGGCCATTCTGCACCTCCTCTGACATGGTAGTCTTCAAAGTTTATCACCATGTTATGTCAGGATTAGATGACCTTTCCAAAATTCATGTGTCTTTAAAAAAATATCTTGCAAAATAGCTACCTGGTGACTAATCCTATAAGTATACTCTTCTAATCCAGGACTTTACTGTCCTCCTTCCTACTAAGACATATATTCAAGCCTGTTTGTCCTATCACTATATGACAGTATATGGATGCATACCACTACAACTAAGAGGACATCTACTTTTCTGAAGACAAAGACTTTTTTTCATAGGAATTAAGCTCCTGTGAAAGCTGTTTGCTACATTCAAACAGAAAATATTCCTGAAAATTGCCAATAAATGCATCTATTTGGATATATCAATTCATTTACAGCACTGAAAATTGTAAACACCAGTATCCTGCAAGTGAAATTTCCCACTACTGCAGTATAATTACATTCTCCACTATTGCATCCTTTTCCTTTCTTAAAGGTAGGGGGACACTGAGCATACTGTAACAGAATCACATTCAGCATTTGGTATTAATACTAAGAAATAGTACAAAAAGGTCCAATGAACAATGGAGTGACTCAGAAAGCAATAGAGGAGTGCTTTTTGGTTATGTAGAAATGTCGGTGGTTCAACATGAGAGCAGAAAGCTCTTAAACTGTAATGTAACATGCAATTAATTACTTCATCTGGTTTTAAAAGTGAGTGAAGCAAATCTAGCAAGGTGCGGTAAGGAAGTGCGGTGTCACATGCAGCTCTGCAGGAAATGAGATTGAAGCTGTTGGGGAAGTTCAGAACTGGGTGACCTTCAACGGATTCAAATAGCACAGGTTAGTCCTCTTAAAATGTTTCTCACCATCATACTTGGGGTTCTGCATATGTATTTTCACAGGTTTGTGGTGGGGCTGGGGGGAATCAGAATTGGTCCGTATGGCACTTGTATTAGCGGGTAGCAAGTGACGTGGGCTTTCAGAGCAGAACCTTACAGAGCAAAAATAGGAAGCTCTTCTGTGAGTTAGCCTGGTTTGTGAGAAGCTTGGAGCGTGTCTTGCTGTACAATAGCAGTGTGGACCTGTATCACATGAGAAGCGTGAATGAGATCTTCCCCGTCTTGCTAAGACTTTCACATAATGAGCACAAGGTCTGGATTTTTTAATAGAGGCGTTCAGTGTTAACAAATACCAGGAAGTGCTTTTTCAGGCACAGGTTAAAGCTATTGACTGTAGTGAGAACTTCACTTTGTTTGATTTGGCTGTACCAAGTATATAGCTGTTCTGTTTGATTTTATTGCTATAGTCTCTCGTTAAGAGTTTCTCTCATTTCTGGTGATTTCTGTTGAGAAAATCTGTCCCAGTTTTTCTGTACTGGAAGGTTTTGGCTTGGGAATGTGCCATATCAGGAATGAATTGGCACCAGTTTGGTGCTGGAGAACTTGGGAGCCCTCAGAGGGAGGCTATTTAATGGGATATACATTTTGTATTCCTGCACAAAAATACATCCATTACTTTTAAATGTTACTAGGTAATTGTGGCTAATTAAAAGTTATAAAAGAGTGAAAGTTATAAAGAAGATGAACTTCAGGATGATAAAATGTGGAATATTGTATCGTGTATTGCAGGATCTGAACTAAAACTAAATTCTAGCCTGGGGCACATGTGGTGCTGGGAGTGTGGGGCGAAGAGGATGTGGTGGCTGTGCAGCCTGTGCTGGCAATGGTGCCTGATGGCAAGGTGCTTCCCCTGTGCAGAGGCTCCCTGGTCACACACAGTGACCACAAGGTCACAGCTTGCCAGGCTGGACAGTGGAAGTGGCTGTGATGTAGCACGAAATGCAGCTGTTGGGAGTGACAGATGCTGTACCAAGCACATGCCAGACATTAAAATCAGATATTTGGGCGTTAGCAAAGTATTCCTAAAACTGTCCATACTTCTTCCCAAATATTTTTAAAAATGTTTCCCTGATTCTATAAAAAAGCAGATTAAGTTGCACTCGTGTTTTACCTTCCTCATGCCACCTAGTGCATTCATTCTGGTCTCAACATAAAAACATCTACGTAAAATGAACATGGCAACTGAGGAAGGACTAGGCTGGGTGAGCAGGGAGGTCCTCACCTCCGCCTGTCTGGGGAGACAGATGCTGGGTCTGGCTCTGCTGGAGTGTACTGAAGGTCTCAGCAGTTTGGGAACAGCAGTGTTCTGTTTCTGGCAGCTTACAGCTTCACAAATGTCACTCTCCACAGCCTTGCAAAGATTACTCTCAGGTTTTGAGCTTTGGAGTTTCACATGCAGAAGGCTTTGGACTTTGCTGGTCTTCTCTGCTTCTGTAAAAACAGCAAGTTTTGCAAAGAGAGCAAAGTTCTGCCCGAAGCCAGACTTTCTATTTTGTTAAGGTTTATGGCTTTTGCTAGAGCACTGTAAAGCTCAACTCTGTTTAACTAAGAATGTGATTTAAAACCAATTTAGTAAAATCCTGCTGCAGACATTTTCATTTCAGTATAATCCTGCCTTATAGTGGCTCATCTCAAATAGATTGAGTTGTTTTAAGCTAAGCATAATGGCTTGTAAATAACATGTTTGAGCCTCCACACAGTAGTTTGCGCCAGATATTTGAAACTGAATTAAAAAATAAACTGATACACTGTCTTAAATAAATAAAGCCTAACACTTTTACTGTGCTGCCAAGAGTGAGCACAGAAAACCAAGACTGAATGAGGAAAAGAGCAGTAGAGGGGGAATTTCTGAATGGGCCAGTTCCGCTAGCTTCCATTATGAAAACCAGAAAAAGAATGTTTCTTTCCCAAACAAATTAAAAAGAAAATCTGCAGAAAGAGGAAAGGGAGTAAAGAGCACAGACTAAACAAAAGGAAATAAATATGGATTGGAATGAGAGAGAAGGAAACCAAAAAAAGAAAATAGTAAAAAATGAAACCAGATGGGGACAGATTCTGTGCTCAGGAAAAAACTCTCCTCTCTTACTGAACTTCAGAAGGAAGGGAGAATGTATGTATGTGTTTGCATGTGTGCATAGCATCTACAGAAGAAAATTTAATATTTCTCTATTTTAAAAAAAAAAAACATTTAGTTTGGTTTCTTTCCCTTGTGCAGGATTAAATTTGGGCAGTATAAGATTTTGCAAGTGTGATAGAGCTTCGAAGTTAGGTGAAAGCAGCTTTAAAATATCCTTAATTTTGCAAGCAAACAGAATAAACCGCTCAGAATGCCGCTTCAATCGTTGGCCTGTTTTGCTCCCCAAAAGCTACTCGGTTGCACTGCTCTGTTGACTTTCTATCCTCAGTGTACTTGGATCCATGGCACAGGGTTGTCCTATTCTCTGCAAGAGTAAAAAAAACAGGAGTCAAGATGTGCAACACCAGTGAATGCAAACATGAGCTGCGTAGACCAGCTTTGCAGAATTTATAGCAGGATCTTCTTGTGGGTTCCATTTCAGCACATAGCATATGCAAAGACTTCACACCAGTGAGGCATTGGAGAGAGTTTGATCTCTAAATAAAGCGAATTCATAAAATTCTGAAGAGTTACAATTATTTTTATTTATTTTTATTTTAGCATATTTTATTTTGACTGGATTGTTGAAGACATTCTGTTTTTTTAATATTTAATACATCAAATGGACAAGGTTATCTCTTGCTGGGGTGTTAGTTGCAGCATGTCTCTGTCACGTCTTGCTGGTTATTCCTTCCCATTTTCTTCCCCCCACACACACTTGAATGCAAGTTCTGCAAATCTCTTCTGTAATTAGCTCTTAAATGCATCTAGAGGTTGAAGGAGGTCGGTTTTACTTTTGTTTAGTTGATTTCTTTCAGCTTTTGCATGCATTTTTCTCTAGCCTACATTACAGAAATCTCCTTATTACAAAGGTTGTCAGTTGACCGTTGCTCTTTTAAGAGGAGCAACTGTAGCAGTGAGTAAGTCTGTTCAGTTTTACCCCCACATCCATCCATACATTTTGAGGCTTTTCTGCTTTCATTCCACCATTTATATTGGCTTTTACTAAGGTATGCTGAAGTTGAGGGAATTACCTTAAACTTGTTTGAGAACAAACTGGGCCCCTTGGCCTCATGGAATGATATGGTGAGCACAGTCAGCGTATTTTCATATTCTGATTCCTCTTTAGATGGAGGCGGGCTCCTCTTTACACACCACGTGTTTCTCTCACAGAACTTCTACGTACATAAGGAAATGCATAATAGATACGTACCCGGGCCCTGTGGTCCCCAGCGTTTCAGTTTCGCAATTAATAGTTGGGCTTTTTTCCTTCCTTACAGGAATGTACAGCCTGGGAAATGTTGTTGCAATCTAGCAGCAAGTGTATTCTGGACTGAATACAGGCCGCCTCTTCTGTGCAAGCATCCTGTCTGCTGGTGACCAGGTACACTGCCCACGGGGTTTGCACCGGGAGAGGGATGGGAGTGGGGAGGAGACACTGCGTGAGCAGCGGCACAAGGAAACACGTCTCCGGCCTGTGTCATCCCTGATCTATAAGAGTCAGAAGACACAAAACCATCTCATGTCTTGATTTGCAATGTGAAAGTACAGGAGCCATTCTTCCCTCAGGCAAGATTAATGGCAATGTCGTTTACTGGCATGCTCTGATGTGGCACACCTTCCCTTTGTGAGATTTAGGTGCCTTTGGTTACATCAAATTTTCTGTCAAATACATAAGCTTTTAACATATGTAGTGGTTTTGGTTTTTTTTCATTCCAGTAACACATGGATAACAGTGGAAGGGTTTAAGACTGCACAAGTAGGTCAGGAGATGTAAGATAAGATTTGATCAGGCACTGTGAATTTGTAGTTGACCTGACTTTGAGCAAATGGTGTTATACTTGAAAGCTTCACATTGAAGTCTTCAATGTTCAGGGTTTGGTGTTAATGAACAGAAATAGTATGAAAAGTTTCATTGAGACACATAGCAAATCAGAAATAAAGAAGTAACAGTGAGTTTACTTTTTAATATTTCTTTTTCGTTGCAGCAGAGGCTGAAGCAGAAAGCATGTGCTGTAGGTAAGCTGCAACATGCTGACCTAGAGCTGGTGCAGTTTAGGAGACCAAATAGTGCTTCCCCTCTTAAACGCACTGTGTGTAAGCTCTGACTGTGGCTTCTTTGTGAGTAGTGGGCCACATGGAAACTGATTCTGGGAGGCTCCCAAAACTGTTTGGGATTTTGGGTCTCTGTAGACATGAGCACAAAAATTATTCTGGACTGCTCCTTGATCAGGTCTGTTGCTGGTCCCTGTGGGCTGATGCTTTGGTGCAATTTCAGCAGCATGCTTGCTTTGGATACCACAGGCTTGAGAAATCTGGGTGCCAGGCTTCTGAGAGGTGAGAGCAAAGATGTAGCTCTAGGATCAGACAAATATATTGCTTCATTTGTGGCTCCACAACTCATACTGAGCATGATGAACTGCTGCCAGGACAGGACTGTTGCAAAGGCTGATGTTTGGAGAGTTATTCCATATTAGAGGACCAGAAAAGGTGGTACTACTGTGTGATCAGGAGATGGACACACCGGTGTGGACACTGCAGGTTAGAGAGGATAGCCTGTTTGCAGGAGAGAGATGTGCATATAGGGAAAATATGAGTATTTTTAAATTGTCATTTATATTTTATCTCAAATTAGTAAACTGGATGCTGCCAAAGAACATACAATCCAATACTGAGATAAAATTGGTGAATTGGGTCACCCTCACTCATTTCAAGTACAATGTGGGATTACAAATGTCCTAGGAACACAGCAGTAATGATGAGAGACAGATCAAATACAGCCCGTGGGGAAAGACAGGAGAAAATATGATCGCTTAGCCTAAAGAAAAGATCATCAAAGACTCATGTAAACAGTTTTCAAATAGCCATGAAGAGGAAATGAATAAATTACTCTGCACATCAGTTGTAAATCGGATGAGAAGTAGCAAATTAAAGCGCAGTAGAGGAGATTTAGATTAAGTACTGAGAAAAACTTCATTAGCTCTAAGGCTAACAAAGTAGGTGGCTGAGGGATATTGCAGAATTTCTATTACTGGAGATTTTTAGGGAGAGAAGCAACAAATACCTGCCAGGAACAATATAATTGATAGTGACTCAGCTGAAGGGCTGCAGTCTGTTGTTCTGTATTTCAGTCCCTTGTTGACAATGACTTTAAATTTTTCTGGTTATTGATGAAAGCTCAGTAGTTATTTTTTAGACAATAAACACTTCCATAGGTATGTTATAGTATATCCCATACTCCAATTTTCAGGGATGGAAGGTGACATGTTGTTCCTGAGTTTCCTGAGGAGATTTTGTTCTTCTCATTTGGGAGTCAAAAGATAAAATGAGTGCAAAGTACTGTGCACTGTGGGGGAGTATTGAGTTATCACTAGTAACTGGCAAGGTAACTGCTCTGGCATAAGAGGGAGACCTGAAAAAGCAGGCTGTGCTGCTTTCTCAGGTGAACAGTTGTAGAAGACAGAAAACTGCTCATTTTTATCATGGATCTGAAAACTCTGGTAATAATGGCAAACTTCAAATTCACTCTGGCCACTCAAACCAGTTTGCTCTGCATGGAACAGAATTTTCTAATAGCTGGTTCTGGTGGATCAGGATTCTCCTGAAGCAGCATTTGGCTGCAGAGTTCAGGCTTTGTTCTGAAGACAGCCCTGGTGCTGCTGTGCCTGTTCTGTGCAGAAGTGGGGCTCTTTCTCTGGGTAGTGGTGCCTGGACCCAGCACCACCTGTAGCTCAGCCCTATGTGAGCCAGCCTGTTAATAAGGGCAGATACAGAAGAAAACGCAGATTCTTGCAATCATTTGAGGACTGCCAGGCACAGGGACTGCAGTTTAAGAGAGAAAGTAGACTGTGAGATTAATAATGTCTTATGACATGATGAAACCAAAGCATAGCTTCCTTTCAGCTGTGGGTTTGATCCAAATACAACAGCTTCCTGAGGATAAAATTTTCTTTTTCTCTAGAAGCTTGTGGCCTTGGATTTGAAGTGGTTCTTAAACTTTCTGTTTAATTACCAGCTCTAGTTTTGAAAGCAGAGATGTGAGGAATCATAGTTCAGTCTGCTATATGCTAAACTTAGTATTCAAACTGACTTAAAATAAAACCCGTTTGTTTTTTGCCCGTGCAAGCTAGTCAACCCAATCAACCAGTTTGATCAAGATTTCAGCCATATTTAGCAACACATCTGCTGAATCCTGTAACTTTAGCTAGAGCTTAACAACTGTGACAACCAGTCTTATTACAAAGAAATTAAAGGGGAAATTGGCTGCCACCCTCTAATACCTGCTGTTTCAGGGCACCTGCACTGAGCTCTCCAGCCTGTAGTGACCAATTTCTTTTCTCCTCTGAGCTTCTGGTAGGTCAGCATTAACAAGATTAAATTTGAGCAGTCCTGTGGAGTAAGAGGACTTACCAATGAATGTTCTAAAGAGGAAATGCAAGTGTTGAATGATGGTATGTGGCTGCTTCTGGTTTTGTGGGTATGGTTTTTCCTGGCAGTATTATACCGTATGTACATGTATTATTATTTTTTTTTTAAGATCAGACAGCACCAAACTCCTACCTTTTATGCAAAAAGCTACATGTGGAATACCAGCAGAAGCTCAGCTAGACCTGCTGTCTTGCATGGAGGCAAATAACCTCCAAAACCAGCTGCTCCTGAGGCTCCCAATGAGCTCCTGCATGGCCTGTGGGGCAGGCTGGCTTGGAGCTGCCAGCCAACACAGAGCTCTGACGCTGGCTGGGCACCAGTTCCAAAAACCTGTTGAGAACCAGAAGCTGCTGCCAACCCCTGAGCAGCTGGCCAGGGCGTATTGTCTCTCCTCAAGTAATGACTTGCAGCTCCCACTGAGTTCAGGCAAGATGCGGATTTGTCCCTCTTAGACTATTTACCTGCCTAGCATGTCCACCTGGGTCTGAACTCTGCAGTCAGCTAGATAAGACCTCATGTGCGAAATCACTACAGTCCCCTGAACCCCTGGTAAACATGTGCCCTCCAGGGCAGGCACCAGCGAGGCACATTGCCTTTGTCTACACTTTCTGGAAACACTTAATGGCCAAAGGTCACAGAAAACGGTTGGAGATAAAAATATCTAAAATTTTAAATAAAATGTCGTCGAATGGAATCACTTGGTTTTAACTAATGATGACTTGGGCAAACATCTGTTATTGTATGTGCACTTTGCCAGCTTTGCAAGTAGAAAGTGGGGGATACTGCATGTATGCTGCGCCGTTTTCCTTCTCAAGAAGGCAACACAGGACATGACTCCTCTTTGCGCAGGGGAAAATTGACTAGGTCTTGTGCTAAGCTGGGAAAGGCTTTACCCTGCCTATTTTTTTGGCAGAATCCATTAATAATCATTCTTTCCAGCTTCTCTTCTTCATTCGCTAGCTAAGTACTTGCCATGTACAGCTGTAAAAAGTTGTTTCCAAAGAGAAATAAATTGGAGCAAAGACTTCTGTAATCGGAGACATAGAGGAAAGCAGAAGGGCGTTTTCACTTTGTTGTCCTTGGTTGCTTTTGATTTGATTTGTGCCATGCTTTAAATTAGTCCCCTTTCCAGAACTTTGGGCCTCTTTGCTTGTCTGCTTTGTCCTCTCAGTCTTAGCTCTAGTGGCACTGACTTGTCCTGTCTCCTTCCTGGGACCCAGGGGTTGACCCAAGGCAGTCAGGAGTCAGTAAGATAATCCCCGTGCTGGGTCAACATGTCAATATACTAGCAAAGCTATGAAAACAGAACTCTCCAGCAATAGGATTGAGAGGCCCAAGGTGGAAAATTTCTATTTGGGTGTCAAAGTCAATAATCACAGCTACAGTTTTTCAGTGTATTTTTATTGAAAAGCTTTTCTAATTAAAAATTTATCAAATCCTTAGTATTTCCTTTCTACGATCAAAGGTAAATTTGATACAAAAGTTAAACTTCAGATATCAAAAAAATTCTAAAATAATCTTTTAAAAGAAATATAAAATACCTAAAGCAAATGTAGGCTCTGGTGAAATTTGTACTTCTAAGACCCAGACTTTGACAGAATATAAAATTAGTTTCACAGTTCTCTCTATTTCTTTCCCCCAAACCCCACGTTATTAAATTTTGTAGTATACCAACATACACAAATTTTAGTACCTCTCCAGCTAGAGCAAGGAATCTAAATTCTTAGACTGAGTTATTCTTTCATATAATATTAGAATTGCTTTGAATTTAAAAGAACCACAGGCTGATGCAAAACAGAACTTGTATCTTGCTGTCTATTAGATAGTTGCCAAAACACGTAAATAAATTTATTTCATAAATGAAATCTTCGTAAGCTATCCTTACTTATAGGGCTTTCAACTGAACAATGCAGACTTGAGATTAAGTATGGACAGCTTAACCGTGGGCCTTTACTGTAGGTCTTTAAATTTATATCATCTGCTGCAGATGTGCATTCAGATGCATATGTGAAAATTTCATAGTCCCAATATCAAGGCCGAGACTTTGGCTAAAGTGTCAGTTATAAAATCTGAGCACTCTGTTTCAATGTTCTCACCTATATTTCATAATATCTGTGTTTCATAAATATCAAGTCCTGCTGCAAAGGTAGATAAAACTGCTAAGATTTGTGTAAAAGTGGCTTAACAAAAATTCAACTCAAAATTGCTTTGTAATAGCTCTAGTCTGGCAAATTAAATTTAATTGTAATTGTTGGTCAATACTTTGGTCTCTGCTTGGCTTATAATGGTGTAAGTATGAAACATATTACTATTGCTTGAATTTTACTCTTTGCATTTTGGAAGCTTATTTATTAAACAATTGAAACATCTCTTAGCTGCACCTTTCTTTTCCAAGTGACTTTTGACATTTTTTCTTGCCAAAAGGCAGTGTTAGAAATACTTAACAGAAAAATTAATCTTTATATTACTCAGGATGTTTTCCAGAATAGACCAAATGGAAATTGTCCGTGATAGGAACAGTGCATGAGCATTGTGGGTGACTTGAACATATGCAGACTCAGATGCTGAAGGCTGAGGTCTCTCCTATTACATGTGGAGAGGTATTCAGTGCACCGTGGGTTAGATTTTTACTGCTTCATAAAGACCCAAACTAAATCCCAACAGAGGAGACAAAATCTCAGGTCTGTTCTTTCACAGCTCCAGCCGTGAATGGGAGTCTGATATAGCAGCCACCAGGGCACCAAGCTCCTTGCCTGAGGACCTCTCTGAAAACCACTCCACTGGTTCCGTTTCCGCCATGTGGTTTCGATTCAGGAGGATGATCTGGAGCTCACCTGCAGGCTGACCAAAGAGTGAGGATGTCTCCAAGAACTGTCCCGCCTTTGCTCCTTCCTCCATCCCTCCTCTTGCCCCTGGCTTGGCAGTGACCTGCTGCAGGGGCGCTCACCAAACTACTAATTTGCTCTGAAGCAGCTCTTCCAAAAAAGCGAGTCTAGAGCAGGAGATCATCTGCAGGTTTCCTATATGTACTTCCATTAGATAGCACTTGTTTCACCCGGTAACTGGTCTTGAGGCAGGGAAATACTTGCCAGCTCAGAATAAGGCATGTGATGGATTCAGTGGTTCAGTATCCCAGGAGGAAAAGACAATTCCTCATCTTCCCTACCCATAGTTTGCTTTAGCCCTAGAGCTTCAACTGGCAGCCCGCATCATTTATTATACAGATTCACATTGATGTTTTTTGACCATATCTTCCTCTGGTAGAAGACTTTAAAGATCTGGAATGAAACTAGGGTGGTTCCTATAAGCCAAGGACAGCTGATACACTTCTTACTCTTATTTAAAAATTAGACTTAAAATTATGCTTCTCTTGCTGTAGTAATAAAGGCAGTGTATCAAGACAGCTAATATGGGTATGTTAAAATCTATGTATTTTTAGAATAGAGAAAAAGATGGTCTGACTTAATAGATTTTATGTACGATACAAAGAACCAAACAATATCAAGATAATGGCAATCTTCAATCTACTTTACTTAATGGTTATCTGGTCTGTTAGTTTCATACAAGCTATCTAAAGATAGTTTTTGAGTTGTCTTATTGGGCATTTTTTAATAGTAATAATGTATTGCTTCCTCTATCTATTTCTCTGAAGTAAGTTGCAGGAGAATTTTCTTGCTGGATTCCAGCCAGGCAAATAATCTGGTGATGCAGGAACTTCTGGACTTGTTTTCAGTCTAGATTAGTAAAAGACATCATTTGCCAGGATATCAGGTGATCATGTAAATTCACATGTGAAAATAATGTGTTTTCAGTAACACTGTTGCTTTTCTTCATTGTTTTTAAATTAGTCCATTTCAAACCAAAGTATGTACAGTAGGGTATTTAAGATTAATCTCTTAACCTTAATTCACCTTGAGTTCGGGTTGTTTTGTTGGTTTTCTGTTGGGTTTTGGGTGGGTTTTGTTATTGCTTTGGATGCGGCTTCTAAAGTTTTGTAGATCCTTTTGAGAAGATGATCACCTTTTGGCCACGATGTTCTGAGTAGTCGGGTGAGCTGAGGTTGGCTCCAACATGAAAAAGGGGCAACTGAAGTCCTGGACCTTGGGGAGGGGTTGTTTGCTGAAGCAGACCCTCTGTTTGTTTCAGATCACTTTATGCCTCTTCTTTTCCCTCCCCTTTATTATTTCCATCCTGCTTTTCAAATCTTTTCCACAGATTTGTTTTTATATTGCCGAGAACCTTTAAAAATAATTACTGAAACCATAGCAGCCCATCTGAAAGCTTTCCGAGGCGCAGTATGAACTACGCAGCAGGCCAAACCTCAGAGGGCAGAGGCCCTCTTCCAAGTGAGCAGGAACGGATGCTGTGAGTTGCTTTGATTGCTTGTGCAAATGGACACTTTGTCGTCCAACTCCCTACGTGTGCAGATACCCAGCTTCACGTAATTCAGGGTTTTCAAGCTTTGAAAGCGATACTCGTTTTTATTGTAAGCTAGTCTTTAAATAAATCATGTAAGAGAAAGTTTCATTTTGTAGCTATTCTCCGATGAGGACCTATGATAAAATACCAATCCTAGTAAAGACTAAAACCTCTTAAATGTGCAAAGTAATGGTATATTTTGTGTCTGTTCTTTTCTACCTCAGAAAGCTGAAAATTTTCCATTGCTCTATTTGCAAACTTGCATTAATTCCTTTGGGAATGTGAATTATAAAAAATGTAGTTGTTTTGTAACAGCTCAGCAGAGTCTACAAAAACTTAACGTTTCCCAGCCATGTTACTGAAATAAGTATTTAAATGGCAGATCAAATACTAATTTATAGGTTTTTGTACCAGAGGTCAGAAGGTCTGCTAACACAGGGGATGCAAGTCGTATGCAGAATAAGTCCTCATTTAGGATCTAGCCAGTTAGTAGAGCCTGATGTGAGTTTCTATTCAGTTTGTGGTCTGTGAGCAGGGCACAGAGGGAAACTTATGGGGAGTTTTTCAATAGGTCATGGTCCTTTGAGACAGATAATAGTCTATCTTGCCAGTTGCTCTCCTGAAGTTCATGAAGCAAGATGCCAGCAGTGCTGAACACAAGTGATGGTGTCTCTGTGCAGACTGTGGCTGCGGTCCTTGCTCCACCAACTTTCTGCATCCAAAAGATTGTGGTGTGGGAGCCAACGCCAACCTTGATTGCTGACTGTGACACTCCTCAAATTCATTACTTATGTGCAAATATGATTCAGTGCCTCACAAATGATCTGGTTTTATGACTAACACTGAGCTACAGTGAAAATCCCTGCAGAGCAGAGAACATCAAGGGACTTTTAATCTTAATCTCTAGATCTGATCATCCCAAATAGTTCAAATGCTTTCAGTGAAGTCATAAAGAACAGTCTCATCCAGCCCCCTCTGAAAACTGACCTGAGCCTTTCACCAAACTCTGAGAGTAAAATCAAACTCTCCATCTCCACTCATTTTAGTGGAGGTTTGGAGTCTCAGTACTTTGCAGCCTCCAATCATCCGAAGTTAACTTTCAGAATGGAAAATCAGATACTATTTTTTTTTTTTTCATTTTAATTAAAATCTCTACCAGACCTGGTTGCCGGTTTCTCACAAAACTGATTTATGAGTCTTGCTGCACTGAAGTGAGTTTTTTATTGACAGTAACCTGGCGCTGAGGTGGTATTCGTGGTATTCGTTTTTCTGAACTGTCTTTGGCGGCGCAGGCTGCCTTACATTATACAGCTCTGGGGCTGGGTTTTGTTTTGTTTTTCCCACACTCCGGGCAGGTCAGTCTTTGATTGCTCCTCTAATGACAGGTATTCAAGTTACTCTCTTATTCATGTCGACACCTGGGCTGTAAAAGCTCTAATGCACTCTTGCTTGTGTAGTTGCTCTTTCCCTGCTGACTGCCCAGGCCACTTAACTTTTTGTTCAGGCTTTTGATGTGAAATATGAACTAATCTCTACATGCTGTAGTTTTTCAACATTCTTATAGGAATATTGCAATATTTACAAGAGAGAGGGATTGGAAAATGGTGTTTTAAATTCATTCCACATGTCTGGTTTTTATATGCCTCAGATTTCCCCTTAAGAAGTAGTTGTTATTTTAATATTATTTTATAGATGCTGGCTTTAGTAAATCAGTCACAGCTCACTGCATGTTTAGTAAGACTTAGCTCATTGGAATGAAGAAAACTCTGTTAAAAAAAGCCTATTTGAGCGCTAAAGCCAATTGAATTCTACACCTCCGGCTAGTGAGAAGTAAAATAATCTGACAGTCTGTGAGAAACTTGTAAAATGCTTTTGACTGTAGCTTCATGTCATCCTGTTGGTCAGAAGAGAAAAGTGAATGAAGATGGCTTCAGTCGTGGCATTAAGCAGGTCACAATGTTGTTAGTGCCCTGGACGTGGAAAGAATGCAGTGCAGGGTGTCCCAGAGTTCCCACCATGTAACCTGTGGCTCCAAACAAGCTCTTTTCATCCTAGCCTCAGAATCTGCAGAGAGGAAAGCCCTCTCCTTACAACCACCGATGTGAAGGGGACCCACGACATGCCAGTGGGTCAGCAGAAGTCGACCAGCAAAATCCCTGGGCTTGCTCATAAAATTTGGCTCCTTATGACTTCCTTCCACACTGGCTGAAATTCGCAACAGCTCAAGCCACCACAAAACCCCATTCAAACTAATTTCTGATACTTTTTGGCCTGTTATGCCATAAACCAGTGGAGGGAAGGGGAAAAATCCTCCAGATTTGTCAGTTCGATTCAAATGGCAGAAATGGTTTTATGTTACACAAAGCAAACAAGTGGTCAGACC
>VZRU01020920.1:236053-250769 GCA_013398155.1 Pedionomus torquatus
AAAAAAAAAAAACAAAACAAAACAAAACCAAAAAAAAAACGTGGAGCAATAGGTGGAAATGCAAAAGGTAGGGACTTCAATGTGAGCAAAAGTTATTTTCCAATGATAACAGGCCAGGGGCTCCAAGGGCCAGCCCGCCTTTCCATCCCTGGGTCACCAGGTGTGGGGAAACATCCTTTCCTAAGGGAAGGGTGGCTGCCTGCCACCCTCAGGCCACACATGACCCTGTCTGGTCAGAGAAACGAGCTGTGCTGTGCTGTGAGGACAAGCTGGTGTTCTGCAGGACTTCTTCCGACTTTGTTAATGCAATTCTTCTTGTTCTGCTTTAGGACTGAATAAGCCAGAGGCAATACTCAGAAATCCCTAATTTCTGAACTAGTCTGTTCACCCTACCAACAGCTCCTGGAGCTTAAGACAGCTCAAGTTTTGGGGAGAAAGCTGTGCAGTGAAGTGCATGCTGCTGAACAGCCACATGGCACTGAGTGATTGCCTCTGCCGTAATGGGACATTGGAAAAAGCAGCCCCATCAGAGAGAAGCTCCTGGGCTGTGTATTAGAAACAGTATTTTGTGAACACAAAACTTTCACAAGGAGGAACAGGTGAGGGAATAAGATGGAGAGATGTGAGGTCCTTGTTGCCCCTGTATATTGTCCCTAAGGGAGAGATTGTCCCAACAGCCTCTCCAGAGCACCGTAACAAGGGTCCCTTTCTTTAGGACTGCATGCTGAGATCTCCTCCAGCCTGGGTGAATCCCTCTTTGGCTGTGTTGGGCAGTGTGCCTAGGATAACACAGCCTTGGATTTCAAAGATTCAAGTTGACTGAAGGTGGCCTTGAATGGTGGGTGATTGAATTCTGCAGGCAGCTGTGTTCTGGAGAGCTGAAGTAAGAGCTCTGGTACAAACAGGTTGGTCTTTATGCATGGCTGGGAGAGAGAGTGAAGCTGTTTGCTGTAGGCCTGTTCTTTGTGGAGGGGCTGGAGGAAGGGACTTTATTTTTTTGTCAGGGAGGTGGGAGTGGAGAGGGAGCTGTAGGAGTTGGCAGTGTCTCATGTTATGTCCTCCTGCTCTGAGGGCTGGGATATAGCCCAGTAACTGTAGATTTCTCTGCTGCATTTGGCCCCAACCACCTGCTGAGGAATGACACACACATGCTTGTTTTAAAAGATTGACAAGGCTCCCTCCTGCCGTGCCTGGTGCAGGGGCTTCTCTCCTGGTGCCGTTAGCAGAGATGAAGTCCTGCTCCCCCGGCAGAGTCACTGTGGTGGGGATGGTGAGCCAAATCAAGGAGTCTGAGCAAACAGGAACGTTTCTGTGCATCTCCTCTAAAAGCATTGGCTCAAAGAAATGATAGGACCATGGACTAGATGGAAGTAATTTCTGTTTTGAGTTAGACAGAGAGATACTCCCCGCTATACTGTATTTGCTCTTAAATGATCAGCTTTTCTCAAGTCAACATCCAAACACCTAACTAGTTGACTATATTGGTGACTGGGAACAGTCCTCCAAAGCTAGCCATTGCTTATGATCATCTGCAGATCTTGAAAAACGTGTCACTGAAAAGAAAAAAAAAAACTTTTAAAAATACTTGGATTAAAACAACATTCTGACACCACAGCAGCCTATTTCTTAGCTGTAATTTTCCATGGATGCAGCACTGCTAGCTTTTCACCATATAACTCCTGGTTGCCTTTGGCAGATGAGGTTTGCTGGATGCAATTTGCCATGGACCATGAATGCATCTGACAGTTAATGCTCTTCATGCCCCGTGGTCATGTGCTGGCTCAGTGGCCTTGATAGTTCACTTATCACTAACTTTGTAACTGTAACCTGCTTTATTACTGTTTTCCTGTGATGGTAAGAAGTAAGTTAAAAGTCTTCAGGGGGTTTTAGGACTGGGGATTTGCCCAGTGTGAGCTGCAGCCAGTGCTGCCTGCAGTATCACCGTGCTTGGCTGGCTGTTCAGGGGTGAGAGGTGAGCCAAGGGGTGGATGAAGATGGAGATGCTGTGGGATTGACAGGGCACAGGTGCCTGGGGTAACATACACAGAGGCATGAAAGCACCTCCTGGCACCCTCTCATGTTGTTGTGGTGTTTTCCAACTAGTCTTGCACTTTGCTGTTGTCGTTATTTATCTTACTGCTCCTCACTAGCCCCTCCACCCCCCAGAACTTACATCTTTCACATACCTCAGTTATGCTGCTATAAGAGGTAAAAATTAGAACTCTGAAAATTATTGAAAAGGGTATGTCTAAAACAAAACTTTTCTCTGCAGCCTAAGTAGGACTGAAACAATGCTCAGTGTGATATTGGCTTGATATGTGTTTCTTCCCCAAGAACAGCCCTGTGCACTCCTGCCAGAGACCTCCAGACTCTTGCTTTCCTTTTCTCTCCTTTTTGTCCCCTGACTGCAGTAGGATAGTGTGGAATCCCCCAAGTCAATCACTGATGAGTTTGTAAAGCTGTGGTTCCCCATCGCAGATTTCCTGTCATTTACAGCCCCTGTGTGTCATTCAGATTGGGCTAGGTCCTGTTTTAGGGTGACATAGACTTCATCCGCTTCACCTGTGTGCCCCTAAATGAAGACTATTATCTGTCACACCTCTGAGGGCTGCCTGTGGAGAGAGAAAGGAAGCTCTGATTTGGGGTCTGGGCAAGAGCTCTTCAGCATCACTGGTACCAGCCACTGTCTCTACCCTGGCATTTTTGTGTAGGAGGTGGCATTTTTCACTCTGGATGGAAAGGTATACCACTCATTTCAGGTACTGTGGAGAGTTTCTTTGAAATGTAAAAAGTCCCAAAGTTGGCTTCCCCTCTCTGTTAGCAGCAACTACCCAGAATTTCCCTGGGTCTCATGCATCCAAAGTAACTTCTCCTCTGTTGGTCTCTTTTGGCTGTCCAGTTCTCTGCAAGTGGTTTTAAGGGTGAAACGTTACTGCCTCCTTTTGCTACCACAACTTCTTCAGGACAGGACAATCTGCATTCTTATACCCTTACGTCCTTTCCCAGGCCACAGTCTTGAAAACCCTGCAGGAGTGTTGTTTCAGCCAGAAGCCCTCCTTAAAAGTCCAGTCACTGATGTTAAAGGACTCAAAAAATACTGAGAGTAGTGTTTTAATGTCCCTTTCCTTCTTCTGAGCTCCTGGACTTTGGAAAATTTATTTCAGTTAGGAGGAGTGCTGAGCATAGAGAAGTTATACAGCAGTCCTATTGGATCTCAAGTAGATCTTGTATTGGGTTACCTTAGCGCCTGTCAGAGGCTTTGCCCTATTTCATGTGACTGAGGCCACAGCATCTCCTAAATATTCTTTCTTCACCCTGTAGGGGAATTCCTCTTCAGCATATTCAGGCGGCTTCATGCTGCACTGGGTTTGGTTTTGTGTCCTTATTGAATGCTTTGGGGGTTTAAAATTATCTACATACTTGTTCATAGTTTTCTATTTTTTTAGAAACATTAATAAAAACCGAAGAAAAATATCTAGTATTTTTCAGATGGGATTTATTGGCATGGTGTTTGTTGAATGGGAGAAATGTTTGCAGCATCTTCTAAAACCTCTCATTCATGCCTTGCCACACTTCCACATCCAACTCTCACAATGCAAACAACCCCTCTGGCCTTTTGAATATACCGTGGTGGGACATGGGACATGGAGACTTACTAATGACTCGGGTCCATCAAGGAAAGTGGGCGCAAGGGGGCTCAGAAATTTCATAAGAAAACGCAGTAACTTTTTCTTTTATCAAAATAGTTTAATAGTTCTGTACTCTGTTAAAACAAACAAACAAAAAAACAGGTCATGAGAAAAAAAAAAAAAAACAGAAAAAAATCTGATTTTAAATTATGTTCCAACTACTTTGTAGTGTATTTATAGTTAATTGCTCTTTTTGTTTTGAGATCTGATTTACTAAAGCACTTGGTAATCCAGCCCATTTTCCTCAAATTCAGATTTTTAAAATTTTCCTTTCTTCCATCAGCAGGAAGTAATGCATTTTGAACAAACTAAATCAGTATCAGTTTGGAAGTTAGGTCCTTTTGCACAGAGGGCCAATCAGCATTTTAATTGGAGGCTTTAGGGGCTTTTTTTCCCCCTTTGAGTTCTATCACTTCTATTTTATTTCTACAGTTGTTTGTTTCTTCCTCTTTTTTTGCTTGGAAATTAATCATGCAGGAAATGATTAACCGCAGTGAGCTGTCTGTCTGCCTCTGACTCAATGTGTTTAAGAGGGGGTGCCGCAAAGAGCTCAGAATGGCAGGATGGTTGCAAACAGTGCACTTGCTGGCCGGTTTCTCGCACTCTCCATCCCACGTTAAACATCACCTTTCTTTTCAGCATTTGTCATGCTCCTGAAGTTATTTCTGAAGTACCAAGTTAAACCTGAAATGCCCAGAGTTTGTATTTCACTGAGTTCAGCATAGTGACACTTTTCCTTATTGCTCTTTAGGAATTGCTTTACAAAACGAGTGGCTCTTTGTAGAACACATCATACATTTTCTCTTACACTCTGGATTTTGAATGAAATTAGTTTTTATCACAATGTGTTGCATATCATAATATTTTAATATCATTTCTGATAGTGACTGCCAGGTGTGCCTGTTGGCTTGCAAAAATCAGAGCTTCCTTCTGTGACGTAGAATCATAGAATGGAGAGAGTTGGAGGGGACCTTAAGGATCGAGTTCCAGGGCAGGGACACCTCCCACTAGACCAGGTTGCTCAAAGCCCCATCCAGCCTGGCCTGACAACACAGTTTACCTGGGATGAGGTGTATGTCCCATTTGCTAACTGCTGTGATGATACTCTGAAAAGGCAACAGACGCGGGCTGCATACACACCCCTCTCAAGAAGGTGGTGGTGGTGGTCTGCAGGGTGGCTGCCCTGGCACCGGGGGGGCTATAGTTGATGGGGTGCAGAGCGAGGGTGAGGACGGCGGTGAGGTGCTGGCTCCCAGCAATGGACCCCCAGAGGAACCGGTGGCATGCATGGTGCTGCTGGCGCCTGCCCCACAGCGGGAGAGCAGCTGCTGCTTCCAGCTGTGGAAATCCTTCTCTCTCACTGACAATGCAGGGCTTTGTGCTGGGGGCTGTGGGGCTGACGCTGTGCTGTAGGTGTGTGGGTTAGTTACCGTAATTCTTTCTACCACACCACCAATGCTCATCTAGATATAACATTTCCATATAGTTGCTTAAAAGCTGTGATATTTTCTAGGCAGTAGTGTAAATTCTGCAAGCATGTGTGCCCTCAGTTTCAAAGTACCAATATGCCTTCAGCCTTGATCCTTTGGCACTGGATAATTTTCAACACCCTGCAGCACTGTTATAAGCAACTAGGTTATTAGCAGATTTGGCAGGTAACATTTATTACTGGGTGGGTCCATTTCTATTTCAGGTATTTTATAGTGTCGGTTGTTTGCAACTGAACATACAATCCATTTCTTAAAGCTAGCTCTTTCCCACTGACCAAGAGCAAATAATGAACTGAGTCCATTGTCAAAGTGTAGGACGGTAACCAAAGCTTCCCTCTAACTGCAGAATTACGCTTAACATCTCAGGACATCTCAATGGTCTGTGCAAAACAGTGCTCCTGAGAATTAGTGAGGAATGAAGCAGCTGCAGAACTCAAATTGGGCACTGTGCTGACTCAGCTGCTTTGCTTCTGCAGCCCAAGAGGTGCTGCTCAGCCCAAGGGTCAGCCCCAGCACTGTGCTGCGTGGGCAAACCCCTTGGTCGCTGCATCTCTTCAGTACATCATTATCCGCCTATAGGTTTAAAGTGATCAAATTTAAAAAAAATGGAGTGTGCCAGATTTTTTTGGCTGACAAAAAGTCAGAGAAATAGATCATACAAAACCTAACAACCAAACAGCAAGGGTGAGTTAGCTCTTCCACAATGGAGGTGCCATTTCTTGCTGCAAAGTTTTAGCTTAAGTTTTGGAATTCTCTCACAGCTGCAGGACCAGGGTCAGAGTGTGACAAAAGTAAGAGTGAAGTGGTGTTGTAACTTATGATTTAAGCAAAAATTTGACAAACTGGGGTGTTTCATTGGCTCTCTAAGTGTATTCAGTATACTTTTGTGCATGCGCATTTCTGAGTCATGCCATATGGTCCCTTTTCTGATGGCTCCTGAGGGAAATATGTGCTCTAGAATACCATGAGTAAACAACTCTGCAGGATGCTTGCATTAAACTGCAAACCAGTTCCGCCTGAGATTGGCCTATTACAGAAGCTTGTCTTGTGCTTCCAAAATACCATTTTCCAGACCCTCCTGGTAACTGTCCTGGGGGCTGCAGGGCTTGTAAAGAAATAGCTAAATGCTAAGCTCACCAGTGTGCAGCTGTGTACCCAATTTCTACCTCTGTCCTGTCAAGAAATCCCTTTGGTACCAGAAGAGGTACTAGTGTGCAGCCAGTGACTTCAGGTACATCAGAGGATATCATCCCTCTGGAAGACGGGATATGGAAAGAATAGCTCCCAGTGCCTTTCTCCCTCTTACCTCCTTGCAAATAATATGTGCAGGGAGGGTTTTGGAGAGGCTGGATGTGTCCCAGGGTAGGAGGTAGCTCCTGCTTACAAAAGTCAGGTTTTGGGCATTACCTCCTTTCCCTTCTGTCCCCACCAATTCTTTATGAAGCTGATCTAAACCAAACCAATTAAAAGGGAAAAAAAAAAAAAAAAAAAAAAAAAAAGTAGAACAGACCAGCACAAGTGTGCAGAAAGCTATTGCTTAACTTAGAGGGAGGTAGACAGGTTACAGCATTCACAAAAGTACTGCTTCTTAGAGAAAGCACTTCAAGGACCATCTGTCTCACTTGCTGCATTCAGGTCTGAGTTGCCTTAAGGAATCAATTTAAAAGTCTGGTATTAAACCAAGTTGTATTCTGCCTGCTCCTGAAACTTTCCCGTGGCACATGGAGTGCTGAGGAGACTCACCATGCTTTATTCAGACTGCTTTGGCCTCTTATCAAAGCAGTGCAGAAAGCAGAATTTCTCTTTTTATATCAGCTGAAGGAGTTAAAAGCTTGGTGAAATAGCCTAATGGCACAGTTAAGCTAGAGACAACTGCAGCTGTGAAAAGACTGTGTTAAGAAACAGGATGGTTGTGGTCTGCTGTAAGAAATAATTTTCCTGTTGACTATTTTTTTAAACAGGAAGCTGAAGAACAAAGCAGCATAGTCTTGGTGCTTTTAATAGGCTTCAGATTTCAAATTTTAGATTTAGGATAAGCAGATCAGGAGAGGATAAGAATGCACAGAGTTTTACATAATGACCGAGAGCTAGAAATATGGAAGACAGAAATATAACTGAATTCAAGCAAATCCTCTGAATGTGAAGCTGGTGCTTCTCTGGAGACGCCATAAGACGCACAGTAACACACCAGATGACTGATGAGAGGACTTTGCGAACGCATGTGTTTGCACAGCGTTGCGTAGGCTTGGCTTCGCATAGTTTCCTCTTTGTCATTCAGTCTGTCCATCCGCCAGCTTCTCCTCTGCTCTGCTTGCTCTTTCGCAGTAACTGGAAAGAGAAAGAGTTTCTGCAGTATGGGAGAAGAAAAGCTGCAAACACTAGAGACAGTGGTAGTGCCTCACGCCACTTTGAACTCCACGTTTTTTTTCTAGGTAGTCAGCAAGAGCTAGGAGTGACGTGTCCGATTCTTTTCCAAGCCCTTTCTTTAAAAATTTTAGAAAAAAATCCATGAAAGTCTAATTTCAGAAACCTTTCTTCTGAAGAAGGTAGCTCAGCAATTTATGTGTGTGTTTGTGTGCGCGCGCATGGGGGGAGGGCTGTTACAGCTGTATTCAAATTCTTTTGAAGCATGAGCATCCAATGAGATAAATCTGTACTTCTAACCATTCTTTCTCTTGCACATATATCATGGATCATCTAAGAGCCAACTGTCAACTTTGTAGGTGGTGACTCACCTCAAACCCTCACTGCAAATGCCATTTTGTTCCGTTCAGAACATTTTCCTAATGCTCATTTAAACTGTAAAGGGTACTGTACTGAAGTCGATTTGGCAGATACTGTGCTATTACAGTTCTCCTTGATTTTATCAGAAACAATTAAGTGATTTCAGAAAATAAGAGCTGTGTATTCTTGTAAATAACTGCCCTGGGGACCTCAACTGTCAGCCTGGGGTTGTCTGGAGAATAACCTTTATTTCTATTCCCACTGTGTTTACCTGTCTTGTGCAAACGTTTTATAAGTGGTGGCAAATCCCTTTTAGTAAAGCTGGCTCAGGCGAATGGGCAAGAGCAAAGCACATGCTGAAATTCCATAGCACCATTAGAAAAGCCCTGAAGCCTCTGATAGGCACAGTTCCAGTAAGCAGTGTGCCAAGATGCCACAAAAAGCCTTTGTGACTTGAAAAAAATTCCTCAACATTTCTCCTTTCTTTGTTTTCTTTAATATTTTCATTACAATGAAGTTCCACATCTCAGGTGTGACCCTCTTAGGATTCCTCTAGGCTGGAAGTTCTGCTTGGGATGGGGACAAAGCAGGAGCCTGGTCTCCATCAAGGAAGCTTGTGGAAGTCTGAGGTTTGGCAGCCAGGCTTTCCCCTTTGTGGCAGCCTGCGGGTGAGAGGCTGGGCTGCCTGCTTGCTCTTCCTCCTCTGGGAAAGGGCACAGAGCATGACTGTGTTCCTCCCGAGGAGGAGAAAAGTGGATTCATAGATGATAATGGAGCTTGGAGTCTTCAGAGCAAGCAGGGAGAAAGTAAGAAGCATGAGTCTTTCCTAGAGCTCTGCTCTTCCACCCTACCCGTAACCCTGTATGTGCAGGACAGGTGGGGGAATCTTCCAACAACTTAAGGGCTTTAAAAGGCCAGTGTCTCTTTCTGAGTATGATCTTTAAGAGATGGTGCCTTCTTCCAGTGAGGGTTGGTGGTGTAGCTATGGGATTATCCTGAAGAACTTCTGCAGGAACAATATTGTTAGATTAAACAGACTTCAGTTTTGTTGTTGCATTTTTGTGCATTGCCATAGCAATATGTAGGCTGTGTATGTGTGCAAAACTGGATATGTACGTCTGTGAGTTTTTATGGCAATGGGGATTGTGTAGGGAGTCCCTGTTTAAGGATGCAGTTGGCTTCCTTGCAATGAAACTTTAAGTGCTGTTTACAGATTATTTAGACTTGGAATATGTAGCAGATAAGAGTGTTAGCTACAAGGATGTTTTTCAGCTGAGTAGAGATTTATTTATTAAAATCTATTAATCTCTGGGCCTTGTGTGTTTTGTGTTTTGCTGCACAGGTTTTCTTATCAAGACCAGACGGAGTTCAGCCTTCCACCATGCCTGTGCCTCCCCCACCAGCTCCCCCTCCACCGCCAACACTGGCCTTGGTAAGTTTTATAGTAGGTAAATGTATCTAATACACTGTCCTCTGTTACTGCTTGTCATGTTGAACAGGCTGTTCAGAGTCATTGAGATGTGGATGAGAGTATGTGTGGTATTTGGGGAAAGCTCTGTGAAAACTTGTTTATAGTTGCTGATTGAACCTACAAGAGGGACCATCACTTCAGCTCCCTTCCAGTGCCCATATGGATGTCAGTAACTACATTGACTCTCCATCCTCCTCTTCCTTCCACACTGGTGGTTTGATCTGGTGTAAGGAAACAGAGTGGAAAGGCACAGCTCCTCAAAAGCTTGTCTAAGTTAGGAGAACTGAAGTTTTGCTCTCCCCTTACCTTTTTCCAGCCATGTATTCTCACCTTCTCCTTTGTTCTACTTTACTTCTTCCCTGACTTGAAAAAAATCAATCCTATTGTTTAAATTTGGTAAGGATGGTTCTTAGCCCCCTCAGCCAGTGTATGGCATTTGAGCACAGGATCCATTGCGGGCACAGCATGGTGAGTGAGACTGCTTGGGACATGACTTAAGTCAGCCTCAGCTGGAATACAGCTTGTGCTGTGTTTGCCCTCCAACAGTCAGACACCTCACTGACGAGAAAGCAAAGGCTACTTGAAACGCTGTTGTAAAGCACTCGGGTACTTCATAGAAAAACCCTAAGTGGTTACACAGATAGGTTGGGTTGTGCCACTGAAGAGTCTTTCCCTCACTTTCCACCACAAGCAAGATAGGGACTTGATGCTTGGTCCCTCCATGGCAACTCTCACTACCTTTCAGGAAATTTCCATAACAGTGATCTGATAAGTTAGAAAGCTTTTCAGGAACTACCATTTTAAAGAAGAAATAAGCATATATACGTGTGCGTGTGTGTGCATATATATGTATGTTGGGGTTTTTTTGGTTCTTCCTTGAAAAACTGTGTCCCCAAAGTGTAAACTGGAGAGAGAGGACCATTGAGACAAGCCTCACATTTCTAAAGGCTTTTTTGGGTCTGTTTGAAGAGGTCTCTATTGTTGAGGTAGTGATTGTCATTTAAAAAATTTACCTTAAAGCTAAAGTAGTAGATAAAGCTCCATCTTTCTTCTGATTTATCCAGAATATTAGGAGCCTTCACTACAACTTCAAAGAATGTCCACCTTTTTGTGTAATCAAATTGCATGTGTAGTCTGTTCTTTTTCAGTCTCCAAAAAAGGAATTTGCCACAGTTTTGCCTTGGATTAAAAAAATAATAATAAAAAATCAGAGACTCTTAATCTTGAGTTAAAATAATATGAATTCACATTAAAATGTTCTGTTTCCAGTGAATAGTGTGGGTTAGACTAGCAGCAGTGGTTGGGGCCTTGAGTCAGTAATCAGGCTGGCTACTTATATAACACCATTCACAAAACCAGACGTGGCATGCTACTCGCTCCAGTATGTCAAAACAAAAATTGATGTCTCAAGTAACTACCATATTTAAGCAGAAATTTGTAGTGAGAAGTTGAGGTTTATTTTGTCTCCTCATTTTCAATTTCATTTTGCAGGCAAATACTGAAAAGCCATCCCTAAGCAGGTCAGAACAAGCCGGGCGAAATGCTCTATTATCTGATATTACTAAAGGAAAAAAGCTAAAGAAGACTGTTACTAATGACAGAAGTGCTCCAATTCTAGACAGTAAGTATGATTCTACGTGTTGGACTTTCTGTATGTGTGAGTGGTTGGACATATCTGAATACAGAAAATTATACTATACATCATCAGATGAACTAGCATGAGAGAAGTAGGTAAAATAAAATGCCAGAAGTTGGCATGCATAAAAAAAAAAATATTCTGTTCATTGTGGGTTAAGTCATCTGAGAAATCAAGTACTGCTTATGAAATGCAAGTGTTACTTTCTTTGCTTGCTCTCGTAAAGCAGTTCATTTTCTCATTTGCTGAAGTCAGAAAACTATGCAAACACTACTAGGAGCTCTGCTGAGGAGCTGCAGCAGACTGGGCAAACAAAACCCCCATCAGGACTGAGGGAACCACAGAGAATAAAGTGGAATTTCAGACTCTACTTTTGTACAAACACTATAAAAATAGAGGCAACCCTGGCACACCATTGTGTTAAGGCTTGTTAATGGCCCCAGTGCTTAAAGGAGAGCCAGAAGCCACAGCCCCACCTGGGTGTCACTCTGCTGCACACAGTTTTGCCACTTCTGGAGTGACGCAGGGGTGTTACCTTTTTGGCTGCACGTCCTCGTTCAGCCTGCCCCAGCTGTGCGCTGGCACAAGGCAGCAGCTCCGCTTACCTGAACGCAGACAAGGTTTCCATCCAGCTGTGCTGCTGCTGTGTCTCTACATCTCGGCAGGTGCTGAGAAGAGGCTGGAAAAGCCCATAGTATCAGGAAGACAGAAGAGAAACAGGAGAAGAGCAAGGTACAAGAGGAACAGCATTTATTGCCTAGGGAGAGAAGACACCCCTACAGACTTATTAGCAAATGTGGTAAAACTCAGTCCAGGTCTGGCCATGCAATTAAAGGCTGGACTGTGATAGGAAGATGATGAGGAAAGAAGGAAATGCCCAAAGGATTATGGCCAAATAAGAATAATAGAAAAAACATATACAGTCCTGCAGTCAGCTAGGTACTTAGTTTTTAAACACTTGAGTATTACCTCTGAAAGCAAAGTCACATGTTCTAACTATTGTAATGAGCTAGATAAAAGCATTAAGTGGTTTAAAGGGGGGTGAGGGATGATAAACAGTAAGATTAAAATGATTAAAATATTGTCTTGTTTACATTAATTAAATAAGCATGATGAAAGACCAAACCATAGTAGCAGTATTTCTCCAGAGGTTCACACACACCCTGTGTGAGTCAGAGCTGAGCTGAGTTAACATGCTTAAGAGAAGAAGAGGTGATATATTCCCTCATGAATGCATTCTTCCTCCTTTTCTCTGGGTGGGATTATTAGAAGTGCTTTTCATCCACAGGTTTTAATTACTTTGAAGTCAATGAAATTTTTACCCACCCGAAGTTGTGGAAATCAAGATGCCAAGAAATTAAGCAACTGATCCTCAGTCATGTAACCCATCATCTGAGAGCTGATCTCCACAGATACCACCACTTGCTCATTTTGCAGTGATGCTCTGAGTAGGGCTCTTCCCTGTATTTGTAGTTGTGGAAACACTTTCATTTTACTTTTAGCATCTCAGTGTTATCACAGCAGAAATGCTGACATTAGAGAGAAATGGGAGAGGAAAAAGGGGGGATGGATGATAAAATAATTCCTGCCTAGTGAAAAAAATAGCAGCTAATGATCCTGTCACTACATTTCTGGACCTACAGGAATGAAATCTCTTTCCCTACTAGGTTGTGTTTAAATAAGTAGATAATTTGCAATATCATCAATAGTGACAGAGCTCTGTTCATTCTCAGAAGTGATCACCAGAGCTGCCTCTAAGAAGTGACACCTGTTTTCCTCTTTCCTTCCTCATTTCCCATAAAATTGCCCTCCCTCTCAGTTTGCTTATAGAGAAGTGGAGGGGGAAGGGTAAGAGAGCAAAGGTATGAAGAAATGGGAAGCAGCTACAAAGATGCTAACAAAGACAACATGATATTCTCAGAGGTGACTCTCATCTATGCTGTTCTGAATTCTCCAGAGTGACTGTTTCCTCTGCTTTCCAGTCCAGAGCAGACTAAAAGAAAGTGGTGGCTTAATAAAACACAGTGACTACGTTTATTGCACCACTGCTTCCGTGGTGCAATAGTGGTGGTGATGGTAGCTGAAATGATCCAGCCTGAACAAGGACTCCTGTGTTTTGAAAGCTTGTCCATTTTCCCCATTAGAGCATTTTTCATTAGAGCATTGCTCTAATGAAAGAGATTACTTTGTAGTATAAGTCTTGTTTCTCTGCCTAACATGGAGGATTTTTTTCCCAACAGAACCCAAAGGACCTGTTGGAGGTGGTGGCGGTGGCTTTGCAGGAGGTGGCGGTGGCAGCGGTGGGGGTTTTGGTGGTGCTGGTGGTGGTGGACCACCTGGCCTTGGAGGCCTTTTTCAAGCTGGAATGCCAAAGCTCAGATCTGCTGCGAGTCGAGATGCCGGTAAGAAAGACCTTGCAGTTCCAGTGTGAAAAAGTAAATGACACTGCAATACATTTCTTGCTGGGATTGAAAAAAAAAAAAGGTCTTCAGATATATTTAGCTCTTAGGAAATGTAGTCTTCAGCATGGATCTCGTTTTTTCTTTTATTTACTCAATATTGAGTTTTATGAGGGAGAAATAAGGATCCTCTTTCCACCTATCCTCCTAGGTATTGATGAAAACTAAAGATCTCAGCAATGGTGAATTTCTAACTATGAAGTACATCACGCAGACTGGTCTGCACACCTACTGCTAAGGCAGGACCCAGAGGGGAGCATAAAAGCATTCCAGGTTAATCCATCCTTGTGCACCAGGAAAAAGGATCTACTTTCCAAATGGAAAGTACATCTGCGTCAGCTCCACAACAGCATGATTTACCACTTAGGGAGTGCATGAGGCATCCCAGCTGGCTGGTACACACACACAGCAGTTGGAGGCTTGTCTGTGGCATGCACTGTATTTTTCTGGCTAGCAAAACAGCTGCCCTAAACCTCATGCCCCTTGAAACTAAGAAAATCTGGGGCCAGTGAGGTTCATAAGGTTAAGGACCTACAATTTCACGTTTGTTGAAAGATGACTGGGCAATGGGAGTTGTAGGGTGTTATGAACCTTACATATTTTATAAACTAATGTAATTTTTCAGCACATGTGTAGAAAACAGTCTCTTAGAGCTGGTATTTTCTATTGTGTCACAGTCTATTTTGGGAATATGTATTAATACAAAAGTTCCTGGCACCACAGAACAGTACTTCTTCAACTGCAAGGCTGGCTGCCTTCTTCCTGACGTTCACAAGTACATCCTTAGACAACAGCAAGTAGAATAAGTTGAAAAGAGCCTTCTGCAGGAGTGTTGTTGTCAAATGTAATTTAAAAGCTAAGATTTCCTTGCTTTCAGGTTGATGGTACCATACACCTGTTCTTCACCATTTCTTCCCTCCCAGTGGTACTGCTTGCTGCGCCGTGGCCACATCTGCAGTGTTACCTTGCAGCCACTTTGGTCTCTCATGAGCTGTCTCTCACAAGCATTATCAGGATGTAACCCCCTACTCTGGAGGAGTTCCCCAGCGGTACCAAAACCTGGATTCCTGTGCGCCAGGCCCCGAAGGCTTGCATGCCCCATGCCAGGGCTTGCCCCCTTGGTTTTTGTGGCGCCTTAGGATGCAGCCGGTTAGCAAAGTGCTGGGCAAAACCAACTGCTGGTTCGTCGGGATGCTGGTGCGCGGGCCAAGCCCCCGTCCGGCGGGATGCTGACGCTCTCTCCTGTG
>VZRU01020920.1:251718-267678 GCA_013398155.1 Pedionomus torquatus
TCTAGCAGCCTTCCAGTATCTGAAGGGAGCCTACAGGAGAGCAGGAGAGGGACTCTTTGTCAGGAAGCGTAGTGACAGGACAAGGGATAATGGTTTTAAATTGAGGAGATTTGGATTAGACACTAGAAAGAAATTCTTTACTGTGAGGGTGGTGAGGCACTGGCACAAGTTGTCCAGAGAAACTGTGGATGCCCCATCCCTGGAAGTGTTCCAGGCCAGGCTGGATGAGGTTTTGAGAACCTGGTCTAGTGGGAGGTGTCCCTGCCCATGGCAGGGGGGTTGGAACTCGATGATGTTCAAGGTCCCTTCCCACTCTAACCGTGCTGTGATTCTAAGTGACAATTCTTTACAGAAAGGGGAAACTTTCATTTTGCCCAACAGTAGCATTTGGCCATACGCCTTGGAGTGGAACCCAAAACCTTTCAGCTGTCTAGCCCCAATACAGCCCTGCAGGTGCTTCACCCGCTGTCCCCCAGAAGGAGCAGCATCAGATGGCCTCAGCTGGGGTATCACATTTTTGTCATGTGGGATGTATGATGCTGGCTGCTGCCATGCTTTGCATCGGCACAAAGCAGCAGTGCTTGGACAATGGATCCTGCATTTGAAAATGAGGGCTCATGGACATCACAGTGGCTTAAGGAAGGTCACTGTGTGTCACCAACCTGCTCACATCTGCTTCTGCAGATATCAGCAACTTTCATTATAATTACTATAATTAAAAAGGCTTGCAAACAGGGGCTTTCCCCATTATGTTCTTTGATGCAAAGAAGCTGTTTTATCTAGCTTCTGACAGGTGACAGCATTTGCCTTCCTGAGTCAACCGGTGTGACTTAATGATGTTATTCTCATGAATGGAGGTTTGCAGAACCCCACCTCCTATGTGTTGGGAGACACGAACACTTACAGCCAAATACAAATTACTTTAATAAAAGACCTAGCCAACAGTTGTTAAATATAATGGTAGTTGTTACAGCGGGACTAACTGCTGTTACTTACCATATGCAGATTTCAAATGAGACTAAAAATAGAATAGTCTCCTTTAGGTTATTTCACAATACACACAGTTCTCTGTGACAGCTGTTTTTCATAATTTAAGGATTGCACTTTGTAACTCATCTCTCTTAATACCTGATGGTTCTCTGTTTGGAGATGAAAGGATTTAGCCACAAACAGCCAGGCACTGTAACGTCAGGAAGGGAGAAGCATTGCACAGAAGCAAATGGGGCTCCACAGACATGCCTTTCATTTCATCCTTTGAAATAAAAATCTGGAATCATCTCAAACCCACCCAGTCCTGGACAATAAAGAATGTCATAGGAGCTCCCACAGGCAACAGCCATCCTTGTTGCTTTCCAGCTCCTTGAACGAGCCTGGATCTCCTGTAACACAGCACCTGCAGCAGCCGTGCAGCTACAAAAAATACTAGCCCAAAAACTGTGCTTTGCTGAGCTGGTTGCCAGCCCAAAGGATGGCACAATGCCAGTGCAGCCTGAAGTAAAAAAAATCAGAGAAATCTTGTCACGTTTGACTGTATCAAATATGGATCTACGTGGATCAAGGTTGCAAAGAGCATCTGCAGTTATTCAGACACTTCCAAGAGCTGCTTCTGTGATGGCCTCTGCTTTCAGCGGTGCTTTCCTGGTTGGCTCTTTTCTGAGGCAGATGGTGCAGATTTGCTAAAACTATCTTTCTGTGGGCTTAATAAGTAGAAGGAAGTTGAAACAATAAATTATAAATATAAATACTCCTATTCTGCAATGGTTCAATATAAATGATTCGGTTTCAGTAGCTTTAGAGAGAGAACAAGCAAAACTATTTGGAAAATTTGCTGAATGCTTCTTATTCTTAGAAACTGTTCCCTGAAGGCCAACAACCAATTTTTAAAAAAAAGAAAGGAGAGGACAACTCACTATGTACAGCATGTTTCAATGCTTGTTGCTGGAGTCACAGTGTTCTGCTGGTCTCTTTTTCAAAACGCACGGCTGTAGCTAGATTTCATCAGGACAAGGAAGCATTCCGTAAAAGTAAACACAATTGTCAGTTGCCCAACTTTGCCAAACGGAGGTAGCTAGACCTTTGAACACGCATAACCCTCCACACCCTCTGCTTCATCTCCTTGTGTCCTAACCATGGCTAGCTCTCTCCCTGGCAGCAGCAGCAGCAGCTTTCTTGCCTGTATTTACCCACTCGTCTCTGAGAAGTGCCCTTCCCTGCCCTTAGGACAGGCCTCATACTCTGTTATGTGGGTTTTGCCTTCATGTTTGACCTGTCCCACACCAGTTACTCAGATACACAGACACTAGGAATGCCAGTCTATGTGTGAGGTCTGTTTCTAGTTTAGCAGGACGTGGATATCCTCCAACTATCAAAAAACCTGGCATGCAACACGTACATTTATAAATGAGTGAGGTGATGCCACACTGGTTAACACTGCCACTCCTGGGCTGAATTCCCCTGTGTACCACCACGTATCCTGGCTGTGACACCCAGATGGGGCTACCCCTATGGACAAAGAACCTCTGAGTGTAGCAGAGCTCTTCTGCTACACGTTCTCTTGCCTTGCAATAATACAGGGAAAGGAGATGGGCTATGGTTTAGACCTTCACAGTACCCTGAATTACACCTGTAAGTTCTGCTCATTGTGGCCAACATAATTTAGAGTGATTTAAAAGCAGATTCAAGGACCAGTACCTCTACGGAGGCTCCTGTAGCTGAGGGAAATGAAAATATGGGCATCAAGGTGTATTTATGCTCAGATATAGCCTGTTTTCCTGATCTCCACTCTTCAAATTGGCATCAGTTACCTAGAGAGCTCTGGAGATCAGGGAGGTGGGTGCTAAGGACAATTCTCCCTTAGGGCCAAGGGTCCCAAGCCAGCCCACCCTCTCTGGTTTTTTAGCAGGAGGTCATGGGGGACAGACAGCATTTTACCACCAGAATAACCCCTGGTGCAAATGGTGTTTGTGTGCTTGCCTCTTGTCTTGCTCCAGGCCTCCTCCCACCACCTCCTCCCATAAGCAGGAATGGAAGCACTTCAAGAGCCTTGCCCACTGCTCCTCAGCTGCCCTCCCGGGCAGGGCTGGAGAACCAGAGAGGTGGACCACGACCACCACTTCCCCCTGACCGGCCGGGCTCAGCAGCACCGCCACCACCACCACCACCACCTTCATCAGCTATCAGAAATGGCTTCCAGGATTCAGGTGATGGTAAGTCATCCTCTGAGTTGTTTGCCCTTGACAAGAGGCTGCGTAGTGACATTTGGCCTTAATATATCAAAAAAAGCTTGAGAGAAAGGTTTTGGTTCTAGTGCAGACCTTTGATTTCTGAGCAACAGAGGTGTCATTTGGGTCTCAATTGACCCTGCCAAGTAAAAACAGAGTAAAGACACCATACATAGAGCAGAACGGTCTCCAAAATAACCCTTTGAAAAATAGCCTGAAAAAAAGAAACGTATTCACCATGCTTTGCTTTGCTACAATACAGAAACAAGGCCTAAGGGGATTATTCTGACTCTATTGCAAATTCAAACTTTAGCTACACTAAAACTTTTTGGAAGTCAAGACAAGTTAGATGATGAGTCAAAAGCTGAAATACAGGTGAGGGAAGAGACTGTCAGAAAGCTGCTGAAAATCTGAAGTCTCTTTTTGCTAGTGTTTATTGAAAAGGTGAAGTCTGAGATTGCTGCTTTAAAGATTCATCATGCTTTTATTTTAATTGTTCTCTATTTGCGAAGGACAAATAAATCTTTCAGCTAACTATGGAAGGCCAAAATTGGTATTTCTGACATTTATAAGGTTTGGAAAAACAAGCAGAAAATAAAAGTGTAACTCATGCTTTTGAAGCATCTTCACACATCAGATAAGGCAGGTGGGTTAAAGACCTATTTTTTTTCTATGCAAGTAATTTGCAGGGTCCAGAACTTGCAGCTTGTTTACACACTGGTTTCTAATTGCAACCATTGGGAGTAAACATAGAAAAACTGGATCCCAGCAAATAACCCCATGTAGAAATGCCAGGCAAAACTTACTCAGCTGTTCGTCACATTATGCAATAAAATATAAAAATATTGCAAGAAAGTTATGGTTGCAAAGTCCTGAAGCAACCAGGTGAATAAATGGCAAAGTTTAGGGTAGCCTATATTTTCTTCCTCTAAATTCAAGTACAGAACAAAGCACTAAAAACATTTCCTATTATTTCAATGAAGAAACTGATCGGCTGGCCTGTTCTTTAGAATCCTCAATAAGCACACCATCAGGGCCCTTGTATCTCAAGAGATACAGTTTCAATTGATTTATTTCTTGCTTTTTTATACTAGTTACATAAAAGTTTCTCTGTCATCATAAATTTTATCAAAATTGCTCCAAATTTTCTTTTTCTTGTATAAAAGTTAAGAAACAAAAAACCACTGCTTATGGGTCTATGTGCTTTTAATGATGCTTTTTTGCTCTATATATCAAGGAAGTATGGATATCTGAAAATTCTATACCCAGTTTTGAAGTAGGAGACATTGTGCATTTCTGGTAACATAAGTATGCATGTGTGTGTTAAAAAAGCAGATCTATTATATGTGGAAGGGAACATAGCACTTACTTCAATGGAATTGTGGCCATTTTCCTGATCTGTGATTTTGCATTTGATTGGCCAAGTGATCAGCTAAAATAACATAACAAGAATTTCCCTTCTCAAACTAACCTAAAGCATCTTCTTCCCTCACTTTCCAATAATAGGATGCCAGTTCATTACTCAGCTATGTAAGCATTTTGCAGTATAAAACATGCATTAAACCTGATGTTAGTGTCTATTTATTTTCCTGAAGCTGTGTCACAAAACTAATGCATAAATTGTGTGGGATTTTTTTTTTTCAGATGAATGGGAAAGCAGATTTTCTTTTCATCCTATATCTGATTTGCCACCTCCAGAGCCTTATGTACCCATGAACAGAAGTTATCCTAGTAAACTAGCAAGAAATGAAAGTAGAGGTAAGTTTGTTCCACCTCTGCTGCTGGAATTTCAGTGTATCATCCTAAAAACAATGCAGATGGGGGAGAGACCGGATGCTGAGGTTTCAAACCTTCTCAGGCTAACAGTCTGTCACCCTTCCCTAACACACACAACAAACTAAAAGAAGATTCGAAGGCACAAGCCCTCTTAAATTCATATTTGAGGGGAGAAATATTTGTTTGTTAAGTTGGAACATGTAAAAATCCACCTCTGCTATTATAGTCAGCCCTTCCACTACAAGCAGCCAGAACCACAAAATCCCCTAGGACTTCCTCCTCATTTCCCATCTAAATTCATGCACAACTCATTTATTCTTGTGCCAACATCATCCTTGAGTTTAGTTATCCTCCCTCCTTGGTGTGATGAACCCCTAATATTTTTTAAAACAGTCATATCTTCCTCTCAGCTTTTGTTTGCTGAGCTGATTAAATCAGGATATACTACACTCTGCTTCCAAGCTATGTTCTCTGGTCATCAGCATCACCTCTGTATACATTTCAGTATCACTTTGTCTTTTCCTATCAGTGTTACATGGTGTTCCAGTTCAAGTCTCAACCACGTCTTCTACAGCAGCATAAATGTTTCCTATCTTCATTAGTGATATTTTGCCTGATACACCCAAAGCTCCATTTACTTCTTTCACAATCAGTGACATCGGTGGGTCATAGTTACCCTGTAATCATCGGTACACTCAGATGTTTCTCCTTCTCTCTCCTGTTGCCAAATGATGAGGTTTTTGTTTGGAGCAGAAATTCTTGTTAGTTTCTGAGCCTTCACTTTGCTCTGTTAGCTTTCATCTGATTCATACCACTCCATGAAGAAAGGCAAAGTAATGCATACGTTTTTGATGTTTCCTTTCATAAGTTTGTAAAGAAAATCTTCATATAGGGAAAACATGAAGAACTTTGAAATGTTACTGTACTTAGAGCTTGGCTGTATGTGGCTGTATGTGTCGCAAGTAGGACTGAGAAAATATGTGCTCACATGAGGCTAACAAGCGCTATCAGTCTGTTTTGAGATGGGGACAAAGGACTAAAATACATATACTTTCCAAACGTTTGGGGATAGCCTCAGTTACAAACTTTCTTTTACACTTTTTGAAGTTCTGATGACATTTAATAAACTAACAGGAAACTCTAAAAAAAATTTTTTTAGTAAAACAACCAGGCAGGAAAATGAGTAGATCTTCACCAGTTACTGAATTAGCGTCTTAAATGTAAACTTTCCTTTTCTTTTAGGTGGCTCTGGCCGAAAAGAAAGAGGTGCCCCCCCCCTTCCGCCTATACCAAGGTGAAATGGGTTCTGGCCCATCTTTGGGCACCATCTGTTTTCAAGTTCCCTTCGAGTCAGCTCTCCTGTCTACATCATTGGAAAGTTGTTTTGCTTTATTTCCACTTTTGGCTTGTCAGCTGGAACGAACTTCAGTCTCTATTACAGAAGTAATAGACGCAGCTTATGAACTATAGTTGCTCAAAGCTATAAATTTTATTTGCTTATACTGCAGGCTGTCATGAAAGGCATTTTGTGGACCATACACAACATACCTGCATCATGCCTACTGTATCCAGCCCCATCCCCTTGAGAGCTCCACAGGAGATCTGGCTTTGAATTTAATGGAACAAAGCTGTTTTGTTCGCTTTGGGTATAGTAGCTGTATTATTTGAACGGTAAAGTACAATCTATCTCTGTTTAAGAAACAGTTGCTGGAGAAACCCATGTAGCCAAAAGTCCCCTGGATCCTTCTTTGTATGCCTAACTTGGCCCATCTGCTTCTGCAAGCCATAGACCTACTACACGGTGACCAAGAGTTCTTCCTAAATCTTTTCACTTCAGCCTAGCCAAGAAAACCTTATTTCAAACAACAGATAGGACATCCTGCCCCAAGGATGGAGTGTATCTGACCTTGTTTTTGTCTGCGAAGAATCTTCCAAAGAAAAGCACAAGTGAAGAATTCAGCAGCATAAAAATATCTTTTTCCTAATTCTCCTTTCCTTGCTTTTTAATGGTGTTATGCTTTTAGTCACCTAAATCTTTCCTGCTCTGATGTGGATCAACCCACAGTCGTCTGTGTCCTGGATTATTGCAATGCCTTCTACCTGAGTCTACAAGAGAAGAGTCCTCAGAAAGTAGTCTGTGCAAATGCAACAGTTACTGTAGTTGCAAACTCGTTCTGTACAGCATCGCTAACATCAGTGCTCCACCGACCACTTTCCAATTGTTTCTTTGGTACAATTAAAAGACGGGGTTTGATTTAAAAAGCTTCCTGGGACTTAGGTCACAAGTCTCAGACAGATTGTGTTTGACTTGCATTACAGTAAAGCAGCTGAGGTCAAAAAGGTGTGTAAGTGAAAGCCCTTTTGATGTAGTGAAGGAGATGTGGGGTTTGTGCATTTGAGTGGGAGCATTGGCTCCAAAATTTGCTGTCTGCACTGGTTCAAGAGTAATGGGAAGATCTGGGCTTCTGAGTTTACCATGAAGCCTGTCCTTTCAAGCATTGCTGAAGGGAGTCTCTGCAGGAAGCTGTAAGGCTTACATTAACAGAAGAGAGAGTATTCTCACATTGTGAAAATTGGTTAATATGTTTAATAGCTTTTGAATTTTGTAGATGGGAAAAGAGTTCATTTTTTGAATTTTGTAGATGAGAAAAGCGTTCATTGTATGAGTGCATTTTACAAATGGTTCTAAATTAATATAAAATGCTTTTGGAAATTAGAGGAAGATGATAATTCTGGATTTGCTACAGTGATAGTTCTTTGGGCTTCTGAAGGTTAGCTCTGAAAAATTTCTCCTGTCTCCTCAACAGTTTATGTTTCTTCAACATACTCCTTGGGATCCCTACCAAGCCTGTATCAGCAGTCATGCTTCACAGGGAGTTGTCAAAAAAAAAAACCCAAAACCAAAAAACTCCACGCAGTCATGTAGGTTAATACAATGTTTTTCTAGCGTGGGAGACATGATCCTAAGCATGCCCCGTGGCTACAATAAGTCAGTCCTTGGAAATCTAGGGAATATAGCTGAGGAGAGTCTGGACCCCACTGAAGTGCTTGTGTGTAGGGCTTTTTGCTCTGTCAGTGGGTGTGGAGAGGCAGATACCCCCAACAGCCTGGACAGTCATAGTGAAGGGGATGAGGCAGAATTGGATTTGGCCAGATAAAATTTAATTTGGCCTCTTCAGTGACTGTTTACAAAATCTTGTTAGCTGTGATAGCGTTTGATTACGTACCTGGGTTGGGTTTTTTTTTTAATTTTTATATCTAATGACCTATTTTAAGTTACTGTTTATGGTCTTGAACCTGCAATTAAATGCGCAGGCGCAGGGATGTATCTACACCTAATTGCAGGATTACGGCTGTAAGAGTTTCTTAAACAGATATTAGTGGGACCGCCATGTGACAGGTGCACCTCGGGATCAAACCTAGCACAATATTGAATTTGTGTATGTATTTTATGGATGTCACTTAAAGTGCCTTTCCCTTTGGGATGTTATTATGTGACTAGAAGTCCAAATAAGATTTTTAGGATAATAACTTAAAGGATAAATTATTGTATTCATGTTTTTAAACTGAAGCACTTATAGTTTTCTAAAGAACCACATTTTGAATTTAAGAATGCAATATTTTCAGTACCTTGACCTGCCAAATCCTTATTAATATCCAAATAGCTATGCAGCCAAAAAAAAACCCGACCCAAACCTCCAGAAACTATACCTTTTTTATAACTTACCTGCTTCCAGCATGACTGTTTTACTTTGAGTAAGTCGATGAAAATGCTGCACATTGTTCTTCCAGCTTTCTGCATCATTCAAAATACTCTATATTTGATCTTTTGAGCAAGGTTTTCTGATGAGAAACTCTGGACCACTGCCAAAGACTTGAGAAACCAAGTCTCATTTTAAAATGTGTGTGTAAAAGGCCCTCAAGTCAACAAGCCAAGAAACCTGAGCCACTTGGGTTTTAGTACTTCTTTGTACTAGAGAAGCCTCTTCAGAATGGAAGTTTGGCATATATGTAAAATGGCCCAACGGTGCAGAAAGTAGTATTTTTTTCACCTAAGAGCAACTTTAGTATTTATATCTTTTGCAATAAAAGTGCCTATATATATTCCAGAACAATGCAGCATTTTATCATTCAGTATATTGCTTCATATACCAGTAGCTATTTACAATATGATCAGTATTAAAGTATTTATTTCACTATGAAGTGTTAAAAAAGAATAGAAAACAGATTGAATCAATGGTGCCTTGTGACTTTTTTAGTCAACTTTTCTGTGTTTCACTAGAAAAATTAATAGGCATTGCTTCTCCGAGTCTTAATGTAAATAGTGCCAACAGTAGCATTACACAGTGTTTGAGCCAAGTCCTGCTATGGTAATGTGCTTAGTCTGCTAAATTCAGATTGAGCTCGGTGTACGCAGAGACTATCGGACCAGTCTTTAGGTGAGGTGTAAGTGGGCACTGGTTAGCCTCGAAATCCATTGTTGGTATTGCCCTGGAAATATAGCCCTTTCCCAAAACCAATGTCTCACTCTGCTGCCCATACAGCCCAGCTGACTTCAGTGTGGTTGCATAAGTTGTTAGCGGACTACATTTGATTCACTGCTTGCATATAAGATTTACTAGGTTTGTTTCAATGGCATTGTATTATAAACCTCCACACCTCAGACCATTTTTTTTATGTCATCACTAAGACTCGCATTGCGTGACAACGGCCATGGATGCTCATTTTTGTTTAATTCAAGTCAGTGAATAAAATGGGAATAACTTTTCCACCACGTGACAATAATTTCTGCTCAATGTTTTTAGAAGAAAAGGACTTGTTACGTCTGTTGTGACTTTCTGCACCAGCCATTGAGAGAAGAGCTGACAGTGATTAATGTTCAGAGTTGTTAAAGGAAACTCAGCTTGTGATTCGGGAAGCATATATTTCTGTAAACAAACTGATTCTTAAAGAATGTCGCAAAATTCTTGTTTAGAAACCAGCATTTCCCAACACTAAAAGAATCATAAGAATGATTTATTTTTTTCTGCCAGACTTGAACTATTAAAGAAGTTCCTTAAATTGCCACTTAAAAAACTGGACAGTAGTTTCTCCTTGCAGCAATAACTGTTTACATCTCACTTGTAAAAGGAGATCTCTGTTGGAGCAGAGGATGAGACAACTAAACTGCTGTCATGCTTCACATATATTGTAACACAACCATTTTCTGTGCAGAAGTAGGGAAATTGAAAGGGTACTTTTTGCCTTGGAAGCAAAGAATGGAGTTGCATGATGAAACTGGGATTATTTCAAGATGAATGTCAAATGTCAAGAGACCTAGAGAGGGCCCCTCAGCCACAGGATGCTGGAAAGCTTCTCCTTTCCAGCACAGAGGAAGGATCGTTCAAGGAAATGAAAACAAAGTGGCTCAATGTTGCTATCAGTACTAGAGTACAAATTAGGATATAAAACGTGCACGTGGGTAGTACCACTTTGCAATAGCTTGAAAACCATTGTCCCACAGTCAGGTGTGAACAACCTGTTATGGCGGTACATTGACTCTGTATAACACGTATGAACTTCAGTCTTGCAAACAATATTCACCAAAAGATAATGGGAATCTCTTCCCTAAAATATCCAGTAATACATTAAGTGTAGCTAATTCATGGAATGGTTCCTCATGTACGTTGGGAGAAAACACGGATCTTGTAGCCTCTGAGGTGGAAACGTCTGGACTGTTCAGTTAAAATGTGAACCTAAACCACTGGCAAAAAGGGGCATGCTGGAGTTACTCAGCAGAAGCAGGGCACACGTGTATATTCTCAGTGAGTGAGTACACAGCAGGTAGGCAGGTAGTCCAAAAGAAAAAATGGGAACCGCGTGTCTTAAAAAAGGGAGTAACCCTTCAGTATGTTGCCTCTTTGAAATACAGGTTGTGCAAAATATTCTTTAGTGTAAACTAGTGTGTGCAAAGGAAGATGTCTAAATCTGGACTTCCAAAGCCACAAGACTATGAAAGAGAGAGAAACATAACTTAAAACATAGGCTGAGCAGAAAGTAACATGTTTTTATCAGATGCTTAAAGTTTGAGCTTTTTATAAAATATTAATCTAGTTTTGTGAATATTTTTTTGCTTAACACTTATTTTGTATGTGATTTTCATTCTCCTCATTTTCCTGTCCTATGCCAAATAAATTTTACTTTTATTTACTTGGTGGTGCAGACTGCTACATTGAAGAACAGCCACGGCCGCTCCCTGGACAGAAACACACGTCGGCTTTAGCAGGAGTGTAAGAGTGAGCCTGGCAGGAGCTGGGGTGGGTTGTTGTTCTCATCTCCTTCCTGCCATTACCCAGCAGCACAGCAGTAATGCTCAAAGGACTTTGGGCCTCCATACAGTGATGATTAAGCACCTGCAGATAAGGAAAAATAATGAGTTCCATTTAGGATAAAGAATGATTGAAAACCTGTGATCAGTGATGCTGTAGGTGGCGTGTTGTATGAGCTATGGGCATTGGCTCTTGGCAAGGCAAGCATTCACTCTAGTTAAACACAGAATTTCGTTCCTCTTCACTCACTAGGCAGAAGGCTTCCAGAGAATATCAAACAAATGAAAGCTTCTTTTTGAATATGGAGCCCTACTCTTGATCTTGGATGCTAACCTTTTCAGATCATTTGGTCCAGGTTGATCACAGAAAGATGACAGAAGTCCAAAGGATGTTCAAGTTGAGGCTGCACTTCTAGCTTCTCCTCAGAAATTAGAGAGGCCATTCAAAACCTCCAGAGAGCTAAGGAGCTCTGTGCTGCAACGCATTGGTCTTGCAAGGACTCATCTGCTTGCAAGGTTAAGCAGCAGGTTTACTCTGACACAGATGGTGGATCCTTTAGCATCTATGGGGACTGCTTGTTGATATTTTCACCTTACAGACTGACCAGGACTTTCTTAAAAGGCCACAGACACTACTAGCTGCGATGTGGCATATAAGCCCCCCGGCCCCAGTCTCTGGGCTGTATAAATAGATGAGCTACAAGGGAAGGCAGAGGCTGGGAGGTTGTGAGCTGTAAAGGAGCTGGCTTAGCAGGCTGGGAGACCTTTGTTTGCAGATCTCAGTGGCAGCGGCCTTGAACAAGAACTCAGAGGTACAATTTTAATGATCAGCTAGTAGGGTTGTCTATCTCATGTTTTTACCCAAGGAAACATGGTTCTTTCTGGTTTTCAAAAACTAAATTACTTGCTTGTCTTTGGGAAGAGGGCACTGAACTGAGCATGCTGTGACCTAGTTGTGACCGCAACATAGTCCTTCCTCCATTTAACTCAAAAAATGATTTTGCTTTAAAATAAACTCATAGACTACACTGTAAAACAGCTCTGACTGCTCCCTGCAGTTGCAGGAAGGCTCATGTGTTGCACGCAGCGCATGGAGAAATATCCAACTCCTTTGATCGTGGTTCAGCAATTTCCAATGACCTTCCTGCCTTTATGCACAGGCTGCTCCCTCCTGCCCTCTCACCATCTGACTCCATTTCACATTGAAAATAGTGAACTGGTCCTGGATAATTATTGATTTGGGGCTAAATATTGGCCCATACATCTCTGTACAGCAAGTAATGTATTATTAAGGTTAACTAACAAAATAGAGGAAGGGCCTTTGGGATTTGTTTTTCTCTGGCTAAGAGTAAGTATAATGAGCAATTCTTAACTGCTGTTTCTGCTGTCTTAGGGTTATCTGAGAATTACCCAAATAGGTAACATGATGTAAGCTTGAGTCCAAGTTTCAGTTTCTGGCACACTCTTAGAGTTCCTACGTGTTTTATTTTATACATAATGAAACTGTGTGGTTTAGACTTTTAAAAGAATGCAGCCTTTTCACTTGTTAAATAGGACTTTCTGTAATCCTCTGCAAAAGTTCATCCTCACTCTTCCAAGCTGTAAGGCTGGGTGCATGCTGGGGCATGCCAACTTTAAAAACAAATCTTTCTTTTTTTCATAAGCAGAGCAGGTGAGGGCCCTGATAACCACTTCTGTTCCCCTGCTGGTTGTTGTGTCTTTGGGGTATCTGTGCTGCTTGGTCTGTGTGCCTTTGTTTACACAAATACAGGCTGCTAGTCAAAAACTTTGGTGAAGCATAAAAGTAAACAGGATGGCTCTTTGTCTCCCCACTATAGATATTGCAGCAGTGCTGGGAATAAAAAGCAATAAGAATAATTTCTGTTTCTAACATGAGCTAGTAAAAGCCTCTAAACACACAGATTACAATCACTAATGTACAGGTCTTATAACGACATCTCTGAGCAGAATTATTGTTTCACATTGTAGGATGACATACTTGATTTCATCAATAACAACTTGTTTTTTCTGTAACTGCTGAAAGCATTCCCTTAAGAATCATAGAAAGGTTAGAGTTGGAAGGGAACTTAAAGATCATCGAGTTCCAACCCCCCTGCCATGGGCAGGGACACCTCCCACTAGAGCAGGCTGCTCAAAGCCCCATCCAGCCTGGCCTTGAACACCTCCAGGGATGGGGCATCTACAACTTCCCTGGGAAACCAGTTCCAGTGCCTCACCAAATGCTGCCATGAGTCTCCGAAGATGCTCATCTGACAACTCCCTCCCATTGCCTTTTCTGTGCTGAGGACACCTCCCAAGACAAGCTCCTCTAGTCTAGTCGTTTGCACCCTAGCAATGTAAGTGCACTCTTCTCATGTAGCAGACCCATGGTAAGCAGCCCCGCTACTGCTTCCCAAAATGAGGCAAAACTGCTTGGTTTGTATCTTACAGCCCCAAAGACTATAAGGTGGCAGTGAAATGGAAAAGGCAATGTCTGTGTTGTGTCCAACTTTCGATTTCAATGGTCTGAGAAAGCCTGCACAATGCATTCCTTCTGTAGTGGATTTTTCAATAGTTAAATTTAAAAAAACAAACAAACAAAAAAGGAAAAAGAAACAAAAAAAAAAAAAAAAAAGAGCTACTGGTTTATTCTGTTCTTTCATAGATATTGGAAACATATTTATATGTTAAAATTTTGATACCCAAGAATCTTCCTTTCAACAAAATTTAGACACAATCATCTGAAACAGTTACAAGCTGCACACTTGGTATATCTTGCATTGCAATCAGGCTCTTAACCAGCCCGGGTACAAAAATAATCCACAGGAAAATATGATTGACACAAAAATACTTTGATTAAAACACAGAGAATAAATTGGGTGGCTGCTGCTAATGCCACCTGTGTGTAACATCAATCTGTCTACTGAACAAAACCATCAGTTCAGATAATCACTTCTTCAACTGTAATGCACATATTTTGGCTTAGTATACAGCTTCTGCAGAAGCTACATTCAAAATGCTGGTCATATGATACTGTCAAGCTTTTTACTCCAGTAAAATAAGGCATTTAATCATTTTTCCTCACTGTTTTTGCCATTTTTCCTCATATAAAAAAGTCATTTCTTCAAGAATGCTAGAGTTTAGCCTACATAAATACCATTATCATTTTGAATATGGGACTATTCTTGCTATTTAATTCTTTGCTAGAGTACAGTAGAGATCCCTGCCTGAGCACCTCTGAGATAAAGGCAGAAAGAGGGGCTGTTGGTTGGTGGTCATCCTTCCTCTTGCCAGAACAGGAACCTCTGCTCCCTCCCTGCAGCCAGGGCAGGGCTTTATCACTGTGCAGCTCCCCTTTCAAAACCATTTCCTTCCCAAAGGGGACCACTGTGGCTGCCTTTTACATATACTTGTGTGCACAATTGGTTGGCTCCAAACTTGTGCAAACACCCTACCCTAGCCTACCCAATAAAGGACATAACCAATTCCCTTCTGAAAACGTTTTTGTGTTCACATAAAGATGGGTGTTTAGGGAGTTCTTTCTCTCACATTCTACCTGACCTGAAGTAAGCATGTGAAAAATTATTCTTTTCTGTCCTCCATTCTAGCAGAAATTTTAGAGAATTCTGAGCTGAGGGTGCACGTGTCCATGCCCTGCTGAGCAGCAGCGAGCACAGGGAAGCCCATGGGGCTGAAGGCTGAGCACTCCCAAGCTGTGAGAGCATGAGGCAGCTGAAGCACTCAGAAGTGAAGTGAGCAAGGTAAAAGTTTGGCTTAAAACCCAGCCTCTGTCATATGTATGTTGATACTGGAGCTAGTGTCCCTCGTAAAGAATGTCCTTTGCACTGCTTGTCAGAGACTGCAGAGCCCATCAGGACCTTCTGTGCTGCCAGCGCTTGCTGCAGACTGCTCGCATCCTTCTCTTGACTGTTTTTTTCACTCCCTATATAAAATAGAATCTTTCACTTCTGTTATTTGGCCAGTAGCTTGGGTTACGTATGAAACTCTGGGACCTTTGTTGGAAAACATTCAGATATCCTGCTTGGTTCCTCTAAATAGAATTTCCTCTCCTCAATTGCGCCTGCAGGAGTGCTGCTGCACCTTCACCCACCTTGCCTGTCAACTGCGGGGTTGCTGTGTTTGCTCCGGACTGGTGCCGATTTAAAACCCCAAATTCTGCTGTGTGCTTTAAGAAAATTACCACAAACCCTCCATGCCAGGACCTTCATTCCTCTCTCATACACATACTCGCCACTTGTGTAGTTGAGGGGAAAGGGGAAATTGTCAATCCATTTTTTAGCTGCAAACACCTCTAGCATAAGCCCAAGTACTGGCACACATCAAAAAGACAAACTTTGTATGCTTGGATTTGCTTTTAACTAAGCAAATGGGAATATATATGATACACCTCCAGCCTGGGAATTTCTCTTTGTGCTGAGAAATACTCTGCCTCTCACGCAAGAGAAGCTTTGTGCCCTGAAAGTTATCTAAGCTTTGCATTTTAAGCAAGCAGAGGCTGGATATGTTATGGAAGAGCATGTTAGATGGACAACTAACAGCAAGAACATTTCCTGCAATCATCACCAGGGAGTTTTATTTCAAGACTTCTCTTGGGTTTTTTTTTTTTTTTTTTTTTTTTACTAGCTTTCATTTCCC
>VZRU01020922.1:0-43718 GCA_013398155.1 Pedionomus torquatus
GGGGGGGCTACATTTCATGTGACCTTCGGTCTCTGAGACCTTCCCCAAAACCCATGTGAAAAAGCAGCCATTTGTCCTCTAAAAACCCGACTGCGCCCGGTCCCTGTGTCACCCTTCTCACATTTTTTAAATACAAGCCGTGCCTCTCCATTGCGGTCTCCCTTCTGGGTGCCAAACGCCTAACAGCTTCAAGCAGAGATCTGCACACTGTGGTTAATGGACAACTTGTAATTACCACTGCGCTTGGAGAAGGCCTGAGGACACAGGAGAAGTATTTTCTAAGCACTTAAAAAAAATAATTTGCAAGCGTATTTCCAACAGTGATTTAGACACTTGAAAGCCTACGTCTCCTGAAAGTCAACAGCCCTCTCAGAAGTGCAAATCCCTTCTACAAACAAAACTCTGGCACTTCTGAGAAGGCTAATTTTTCTCCTTCTGCTAATCAAGCTCATCTCCTGGCTCCAGCCCTTCCCTGGGCTCGGTACCCAGGTGCGGGTGTGCCGAGCTGCTGTGGGTGGGCGAGAGCATCCTGCGAGGATGGAAGATGCTCTGCGGCGCTTCAGGAAAGGAGACGGGCGATGCCTGTAATGATGAATGAAGGAGGAGGCAACTGGAGAGCGACTAAACAGGTCCATGGCACGCTCTTCCCATCCAAATGAGAAGTGTTTCCAAGCTTGGACATGTCTCGGAAAACAGCCATGAATGTACTTGACTTTCAGGGAAATTTTGCGTTTTTATTGGACTTTGGCAAGGCAATCAAGCCAACAGCCTTATTTTTGCCTGCTCAAATCCACACATGCCACAACCCAACATTTTCCACGAAGCAGCTTTGAGTCGTTCCAGGGGATATTTGTGTAACCTTCCCAGCAACAGCATTGGAATAACCCTTCCAATGGTCCTGCAGCTTCCTGCGCTGCAGCTGCTACTCATGGAGGAAGGCCACACGTGGGTGCTGGGCAGAGGGACTTCCTCTGAGGTAGGTTTGCTGGTACTCAGCTCCAAAAGCAAGCTTTAACAGGCACTGGTTGCCATGAAATCCCATGCCTCACCTTCCTGGAGGGAGAGGATGGCACTGCAGGGGGATGGGGATGAATGATTTGGGGAAGGATGCCCCACCAAGATGGTGAGAACCCCACCAGCATTGCCTGTGCTGGCCGTGGAGCAGCAGTGGATTGGCCACGACCATCAATGCGGCATCTGTTCTCGACCCATCGGGAGTTTTTTGACTCTTTTTTTTTTTTATTATTTATTGGGTGAAATTAGCGTGTGCTGAAGTGCTGAGCTGGCAAATCTGGGCAGTCAAGTCTTCTATTGATATCGCCCAAAGAGCAGTTCTGGTGGCACAATACGGCGCTTGTTCCCCACAACCAGGGAGCCCTGGGTCCCCTCCAAACCTCTTCATCACCTTGTCCTTCAGCGCCAGGCCCAAAGGGGTATCGGGCATCTCAGACGCTGTTGGCCTCAAGGAAACAGTGAGAATTCAGACACCTCCCCGGGTCTGACACAAGTGGCTTTTAGGAGGTGTGTCTGGCCATCCTGACTTCACCCAGCGAGCGTCTATAACGTAACATCCACCCAAAACTCCTTAACTCACAACCACAATAACCTGTTTCTGACCACTTATGGTGCTGCTTGTTCTTCCCCCAACTCTCCCCAATATACCGGGTAATTCCTCAGGCAGAGAAAGAAGATGAGATGCTGCTAAAGCAAGCCCCTGAAAAATCAAGTAAAAATACAACTAAGAAAACCGTGGCCACTTGGAAGGAGCTGCAGGGCTGGCAACCGACCTCCAGAGCAAAGTCCTTCTTTCATGGTGGTGACCAACCTTGGGGCTACATCTCATGATGCTCGTGATGTGGGGACCCAGCCTAAAAGACAGGAAGGCCACATCCATCCTTTCCTGCAGGTTTTTCCTCCCCTTGAGCATGTGTCCCCGCGGGGGACGGGGCCTGGAGACTGGCAGCTCCACCAGCAACCAAGCTGGAGAAATCCCTCTGCAACATCTCTTCCCCTCATAAAACACCCGGCTGTGAGCTTTCCCCTGAAACACGGCCCTGCAAACAGGGCAGATCTGCTAGAATAAATATTAGCAGGAGCGCGATCCCCGCGGTGATCACGGCTTTTACGCAAACGCTTTTTTGTGCAGTTGTTTTTTTCCACCCTGCCAGGTGATTGCCGCAGTTTTCCTGGGGAAGGTGTAACGCTACGAGCTGTCAGCACCACCAGCCCTACCTACCGAGCTGTCATCACCTCCCGTTAGCACACTGGGCTACAGTTGCTCTGTAAAGCTGGAAATAAAAAACCCGGTGCCAGAAGGAAAGGGGGAAGCGGGCGGCGAGCGGTGCTGCTCCACGCGGGGAGGATGCGGCTCTGCCAGCCGTTCCCCAACCCCAGCCAGCAAAGTCACCTCTGCTTGGCCCAACTCAGGTTTAAATCACTCCCTGAGGCAGACATCAGGGCAATCCCAAGCACAAATCCAGGCTGGGTGGAGGATGGGTTGAGAGCAGCCCTGAGGAGAAGGGCTTGGGGGTGTTGGTGGATGAGAAGCTCAACATGAGCCAGCAGCTTGTGCTGGCAGCCCAGAAAGCCAACCCCATCCCATGCTGCCTCCAGCTCTGGGGCCACCAACAGCAGAAGGACACGGACCTGTTGGAGTGGGGACAGAGGCAGCCACAGAGATGCTGCAAGGGCTGGAGCCCCTGTGCTGTGTGGACAAGCTGAGGGAGTTGGGGGGGTTCAGCCTGGAGAAGAGGCTTTGGAGAGACCTTAGAGGACCTTCCAGTCCCTAATGGGGCTACAGGAGAGATGGGGCAGGACTCTTCATCAGGGAAGGGAGCCATAGGACGAGGGGGAAGGGTTTGAAACTGAAAGAGGGGAAGTTGAGATGAGATCTCAGCAAGAACTTCTTTACTGTGAGGGTCATGAGACCCCGGCCCAGGGTCCCAGTGAGTGGGAAGGGAAGGAAGGGAGATGGGGAGGGACCTGGAAAAGCTCAACCCTGAGGCTGGCATAACAAACCTCTCCTCTTTATCACCATGAGGAGCATCTCAGGAGCTTTTCCAACGGGCTCCTTCAGCACAGGAGAGATACCCCAGCCTCCCCAAAATGCAGGAGATGTGGCTGTCTCACCCCAAGCAGCGCTGGCAACCACTGTGGCTCAGCAGCACCAGCTTCCAAGATCAACATTGCCATTGGGGGTGAGGCCACGGGTCTCTTACGCCGACCCTGTCCTCCCAGAAGAAAGAGCCTCTGAGCGATGAATGAAGTGTCGGGAAAGAAATGACTGAAATACCCGAGGAAGGAAAACACAGGAGGCAGTTACAGGGCACATGAAATGCAAACGGAGCTCGTGTGCCTGGTGGGGAGCTGGAGCTGGGTTAAACACACCGTTGCCATCTCAGGGAGCTCAAGCTCATCCACAATTTGATTTTTTTTTTTTTTTTTTTTTAATTTTATCTATGGAGGCATTGAGCAGTTTGCAGATCGTGGTGCTGCAGACCATGCTTGCAGCAGCATCCCCTGTATGGTGGGGATGGCACCCCGGTGGGTACCACGATGCTGCCCTTGTTATCAGGGTCTGCCTTCCCGGCTAATAAAGAATAATATTTACATAGCCCCAGTTCTAATTTTGCAATAACTGGCACCAGTTGAAAATCTACAGCTTTAGCAGACAATTTTCCTTTTCTTCTGTTTGGTGTGAAAAACAGCTTTCAAGAGCAGGCTCAGAAATATCTATTATCCTACTGCGTTGCTTCACGCCATGATATTAAACAAACAAACTAAAGTAAAAAAAAAAAAAAAAAAAAANCATTAGTATTAACGCTTCCTTTGGAGCCCCTGGAGTTAATTGGGTTTTACTCACAGTTTTGCTCTTGTCTTTGGAGTTCTGTAGCTGCCCCAGTGAGGATGTTTAGTGGGTTTCCTCACATGCCAAAGAAAAAGCTGTTATATGACCCAGTGACGGGAATCCCTCTGGTGTTGGAGAGCTCCAGGGAGATGCTGGAGAGACAGATCCCAGAAATTATGGAGAAATACAGCAGCTACACAATGGAATCAGAGAGCAGTGATGCTCTCTGGGACTAGAGCATCCCACCGCATCTCGCACGTGGGAGCTCGGTCCCAGGGCAGCCTCCCAGCCCGTTCCCATTCCCAACAATAATTGGAGGAAATCCTCCTTTCCTGCCAAGAGCACATATTTTTCCCTAACAGACACTGAGCCCTTCGCTATGAGCTGGAGAAATCCCTTTGCTCAGACAGGTCATTAGGAAGCCCCACGAGTCATTACTGTGTTACTGATTTCTGCATTTCCAGGCTGCCCATCCCTCCCATGTCCAGCCTTTCGCAGCCTCCCAGGCTTCTCCTCTGCACCATAGAATCATAGGTGGATTAAAAATGTGAGAGGAGTATGGAGTAATCTGGAGCCATGCACCCTGTGCCCACCATCACACCCAGTACTGTGGCTTCCTGCAAATTAAATGCAGATTTGAAGGACACGTCGCTTTTCTGACACTGTCTCCATTTCAGGCTAACCCTGAGCATCTTTCTCCTGAAAAGGAAACCAAACTGCCTTCCCGGTTTCCTTAGCACTGCTTTCTCAAATGCTCTGGGAGAGTTTTTCAAGGCAAGAGACTCCCAGGTAACTGTTGACTATCACTGTTACAATTTTGCCCTGAAAAAATATTTTCTACAAAACCACAGGCTGCCCAGGAGGCCATGGCCACATCATCCTGTGCCCAAAGGAGGCGTCCCCACCACCATGCTGGGCTTTGCCACAGATCCAAAAATCTGCTCCCTGCTCCAGCCTTCAAATGCTTCCAACACCCTCTGGCAGAAGAAGTGATCGATGAAGCACCTTCAAAGGGAGAAAAAACCAACCACCATCTGCAACTCCTGCCACCGTCCATCCACCCGAACCATGGGAGGAAGCAGCAAACCCAGAAACCTCCTGGAACACTGGGGTTTGGGTGATTTTTTAAAAAAACCACATGAACAACCACATTTGGCCACCACCTTTGAGCACATTGATTCATTTAAGGATGAATTTCTCAGCTTTATAGGAGCTGGGGGTTGGGCTTGTGCAGTGTACGACCCCAGGCACCAGATGGTTAAACAGCACGCGGTGAATCAGTTGTGTTTCTTGGGGACACAATCGGATTTTGTGTGTGTTTGGGACAGACACTGCCAAGCTTTGTGTGTGTCTCCAGCCCTGTCCTCCCATGTGAGTGCAAACAAAGGTGCTACACCCAACCCTGCATCCCTGGACCCCATGGGGGATGGAGATGAAGTAGGGGATGGAACCAGGGATGGAGATGGAGCAAGGGATGGAGTCAGGAGCAGGGGATGGAGAGAGGGCAGGGGATGGAGCTGGATGCAGGAGATGGATCCAGGAGCAGGGGATGGCAGGAGATAGTCCCTGGGTACCATGGGACCCATTGGCACTCAGATACCCCTTGCACAGGTGAAGAATGCTGCCGGAGGGGCTCACCCATGCATGTGAGTCCCAGCCCATGCTGGAAAAGTGATTTCGTGGCAGAAATGCCCATGTCCCTGGGCACGGCCCCTTTCTGCTTCCATGGCTGAATTTATTTTCAGCCCATTGTGTCTGATGAGTCACAACTTTATAACTGGGGCAGATGGGACCGTTTTGACTGTAAAATCAAAACAATGGATGTCATTGCAGTACACATTATTGCTATTAAAAGCTCTGTCGAGTAACTAAAATAGAGTCTGCTGCAATAAATCACCTCCTACAAGCTTCCTCTGACTATACTGAAGTACCTTGCCTGAAATGGTCACTCCAGAGCTGCACCAACAAATCAGCCTTTTTTAGGGAGATGGATCTTTGTTGCGTGGCATTTCTGGCAGCGATATGACCTAGGAGCAAGGTTTTATTGCTGTGGGTAGCACCCACATTATATCCCACCTGAGGCAGCACGGTCTCAGGAGCTTATCCACAGAGGTAGGTGAAAAAATGCATTGTCTTCATTTTTTCCATTTGGGAAACTGAGGCAGGCAAGCTCTGCTTGAAGGACATTTGCAGAGGAGGCAGGGACAGAGCTGATCCGTATGACATCCCGTCCAGCACCAAAACGTCAAAAGCATCCATTCCTCAACATATTGTTCTCTATACATTAAAAGTATATGCACATGGCCTTGATAATATTCTTAAACAATCCATGATGCCCAACAAAAGTGGATTTTTTTAGCACAGAACAGGGGAAAATCGATGTAAAACATCTCTGAAAGCAACGGAATTATTTCAGAGGTGATGTTCCTCACCGCGTACGAGCATCCTCCCTGGCATGACGGGCAGGAGGATGTCAGCAGCGTGGGCTTGTGCCAGCAACCTCAATGAGTGCCACTTGGTGAACACCAGCTGAGACGAGGTTTGCTACACTTCAATGAATATGGAGACTTGTTTGTCAAAGGAGGAGGGACAGGGGAAAAAACCCACCCCATTAACACTTCATGCCAGGAGTAAACATCATTATGAACCTCATTTCCAATGCTGACTTGAATTTCTTTTCAACTACTTGTGATTTTAAATTAAAAAAAATACCAGGGCAATAAATTACGACAGCGGCATGTGTAATAGTCTCACCAAAGTTAAAACCAGCTGGCCTCCGAGGTACTCTGCACCCTCCGAACCAAGTCATCTCCTTTTGATCCTGAACCGAAGGCTTTTTCCCACCAAGCCACAAACTGACCTTTGCAGGCTCTCACTCATGTTTATTTAAAAAACACTGGGGCTTGGAAGCTGGAATCTGTCTCAGAAGTTACATCAAGTGCAAACTATTTCCTGGGATACGTCTGGAATTTAAAACCTCCGGTTTTTTGCTTGTTGTTACCTTTTGGCAATATTTGCCACCAGCCCGAGTGGGTGCTGACGCCGACCGAGCTCGCTGCCACCCCGCCCTGCCCTCTCCAGCAAGCTTGAAAGCTGCCAAAATTTAAATAGAAAATCTTCTGACGTGAAAATGTAGAGAATTTTACCCCTCGAGGAAAAAGCTGGGTGGTTGGAGAGGAGAGGTCACTTCTCCCATCCTGCAGTTTGAAACTTCTCCACACTCAGCATCAAGACCAGCCTGAAACATTCCCAAGCTGGTGGGATGTTTGCTTCGGCTTTGGGATTATACGAGTTACTTCATGCACGGAAACTGCCATTATTCCTTAATTTGAAAGGGAAAACAAGGCAGGGGACAGCTTGGTTACCAGCCACCAGGAGAGCCCCGTTATCCACCCCACTCCTCTGGATCTCCAGCCCAGGCTGATGCTGATTTTAATCCTGAAAAACACAAGAACCACACGTCTGCGTTTCAGGAGGATGCTCTTGTGATTCCTGGTGACCCCATCCTGCGAAGGCACGTGCTCTTCAGAAGACAGTGAAGTCACCCCATGAATGGTGCTGTCTGTCAGGGCAGGCAGCGAGCAGCATGAATAGTCCCCTTGTACCCGACTCCAGCATCTCAGCACCCTTTTTGTAGCAGGAGTCTCTCAGGGACAAAGTCTTTTCTCTGACGTCTCCTTGCCAAGCACATTCAGCGCTCCATCCTCACCACTTTCTAAACTGGTGTCCACTGCTGGGGGCACCCTCTCACCCATCCTTTATGGCCCACCTGCAGGGCAGACAGCTATTTTTGGTGAATTCACAATAAGGGAAGGTCCCCTTAACCCTGGCGAGATGCATGGGCATATCATATTTTAATCACCTGTATTTGTTCTCTAGAAACTACTCTCTGTCCCATATACTCTGTGCCATACTACATAATAAGGAGCTTCATGGAGGAGGAGAAGAAGGTTGTCCAGCTGTTTGGGACTCCGCAGTGGTCACGGGTACAACTCTAGCAGCAAAGTAAATGGATGTTAGGGAAAACTCTAACAGTAACTCTAACTCAACAGTAGTACAGCAGGAGAGGATGGAGCACCTCAAACTGCAAATGCTTCGAAGGCTCAAAGAGAAGCAAGAACCTTGTGGAGCCATCAGAAAAGGGACACAGGTGCCCCCCCCCCNTTAAAACTGACAGGAACCAGTATCTCTCATCACCTCTGACAACTATTGCCAGCAGTGCTATGGCTTACACACCACAAAGACGTTTGTGACTTTCTTTCCACACTAAATTGCATTTCCAGACACTACAAGACCATCCTCCATGTCCAGCCTGGGCTACACCCACTTGGGGTTAGTGCTAAAAACATGGTTGGGGTTGAATAAATAAATAAATAAATAAATGTCATAGAATCTTAGAATGGTTTGGGTTGGAAGGGACCTTAAAGATCATAGAGTTCCAAGCCCCTGCCATGAGCAGTGTGGGGTTGCCACCTCCCACCAGACCAGGTTGCTCCAAGCCCCATCCAGCCTGGCCTTGAACCCCTCCAGGGATGGAGCCCCTTTAGGGACTGGAAGGGGCTTTAAGGTCTCTCTGGAGCCTTCTCTTCTCCAGGCTGACCTCCTCCGCAACTCTCTCAACCTGTCTTCATTACAGAGGGGCTCCAGCCTCTTGATTACCTCTGTGGCCCTATCTAAAATTCTACATATATACATCTATATACATATATTCATAAATGATCAACTTAAAATCTGTAAAAAGGATAGCTGTGTTTTGAAATGTGTTAACACCAGTTAAAACATCTCAGTATCAAACCATATCAAAATTTTACAAGGCAGGAAACAGAGCGGGCAAGAGATAGCGAGGGTTCCTTTTGCCAGGGCCGGGGATGATTTCAACTTCTCATTCGGGGCAGCTGTCGCCATGTGACAGCCGTGTTGTGTCTCCCCTGCAGCTCCTGTGAGAAGGCAAGCAATCTGCTCAGCCAGCACACACACGCCAACGTCAGGGTTACCCGCGGCTCGGCTTCCCGTGGGTGACTCAGACAAGCCACCGAGCTCGGCGCTCCTTCTGCCGCGAGGCGCTCACACAGCACCCCAAATCCGGCAGCAAATGTCGACGCAAAGACGATGGACGCGGAGATGGGAGATGACATGTCCCCAGGTCACCACCACGGCGAGGCACCCTTTGGAGAAGGATTGCACCAGACCATGGGAGAGGAAACCCAAGCAGGAGTCTCTCCACTGCACAGTTTCTCTAGTGGACTCGGCGTTTTTATAGAAAATCTGTTTTTCTCACCTCATCTGCACAGCCAGCTTCTCCTAGTGCCTTGCAAAGGGTGAAACCACCCATTCCTGTTGAAATCAGCCCTACCAGGACAGTCAGGGTCCCAGCCACCTTGCCATATGGCTCACCTCCCACATTTTTTAGGTGCACCCACATCCAAAAAAAGAAAATGAGTTCTTTGAGAAACCTCCTAATTCATGGAAAAATCTGATCCATGACTACTTCTGATCACATCCTGCTGGTGCAGATGTGGTCCTTGGAGCTGCCAGACAGAGAGAACTGCACCTAGAAAGGAGATTGCACTGTCCCAAGACTAATCAACACGGTCTCAGAACAATGGCTGGGATTTTGGAGGCTGGATATTGCCCTCCCTGGGCTTCAGGTGGAAAGGGATAAAAAGAAAGGGATGAAAAGAAGCTGAAGTTGGAAAGCAAGCCAAGTCCAGCACTGAAACAAGAGGATGGCTGATGTCCTCGTTTTTAGGGGCACAAGGGTGGGTAGAGATGCCAAGCAGCTCTTCTGGTACCCAAAGCCTCCTTACTTGGAACCGACCTCTTCATATCTCACCTGCCTCTGGACACTGGGGACAATTAAATGACACTTCATCATCCCCTGACTTGAGTACGACCAGCTGGGTTTACAACCAGTTCGAAGGGGAAGAGGGCACCAAGCAGAGCGATGCTGGGCATTTAAAAAGAGCTAAAGGATTTTTGCAGTGCTGGGGCTTTTAAAATTTGTTGCTATTTCAACGACAGCCATGGTCATGGTTTGTTTTCTGCCCAAAGTTGAAGCCCCTCTGGTTTGGTGCTGTAAATAAAAAGGGGGGGTGGGTATGGGGTGATACGGGCTCACCTCCCCTCTCTGAGCTACGGGAATTGCAGAGAGAAGAGACAAAAACAGGATTCTGAGGAATTAAAGGCGATGTTTTCCCATGCATTTTCCTTCCCAGCAGAACTTTAACATTTAGGTCTCTTTCTTAATTAGCCCAGTTATGTGACCATGTAATTGCTTCCAGGAGTGGCTCCCTCCCCTCCTGCCTGGCCTAAATATCCCTCCTGGTATGAAGAAAACATTTATTTCAGGTCAAATTATTTTTATTTTGATTATGGCACCAAGTTTCAGGCCTATAAACACATGTGGTTACCAGCACAGGCAAAAAATTAACTGATTGTGTGCCAGAGCTGGAGGCAGCACCCCTAGGCTCAGTTCCCAGCTCTCCTGTTGATACCCAGGGGCTCATGGCGGGCCCTGTGCCTCAGTTTCCCCATCTGTAAAGTGAATGCTTTGAGGTCCACTGAAAAGCCTGGTTTGGACGCTTTGGTTTTCCTTTGCTTTGAATCACAAAGACCATCACACACAAGCCACTTCTATCCCATATAAAGCCAGAGTAAAGTACAAGTGCAGCTACCTGGACACTTTGCCATTTTTGCAGTTCTTTGTCCAAAATCACCCAACTTTCCAGTCTCATAGAATCATAGGACCATTCAGGTTGGAAAAGCCCTTGGGATCATCGAGCCCAACCATCAACCCCACTCTACAAAGTTCTCCCCTACACCATATCCCCCAACACCACATCTAAACCACTCTTAAACACATCCAGGGACGGGGGGAACTCAACCACCTCCCTGGGCAGCCTCGTCCAGTGTTGTTGTGGCCCAAGTCTCATTTCTAGAGAGGCATTAAAAGCAGCCTGGGGGAATACCCAAAGCTGTGGGGTTTTCTCCAGCACATTTATCACCCCCATCTTGTGCTGGCAAAAGGAATGAGCTGCTTTTCATGGTGCTCCTGTCCCCAGGAGGGCTCTGACCATGTCCCACACCCCGAAAGCCCGCCCCACCAAAGGCAAGAATGCTCCCTGTAACTTGCCTCATCCTGCTCGTCCCTCTCTGCCAGTCCTCCCACGCGGTGAGCAGCCTGCCAGAAGGGCTTTTCATAACCAAAGAGCTATGAAAACCCTGGCCCTTGTAGGGCTTTGCTTTCATCCCACCCTGCCACAGCCCTGCTGCCCCACGGCCAGTAGCACATCCCTGCCTCGGGAATCCACCTGCTGCTGTGGGTGCAGGGACCTGGCTGGGTTTCCTCCTTGGAAACTGGGGATGCTCCTTGGGCTGGATCCTGGTTGTGAAGATCCTTGCTGGTTGGTTGTGCTGGCAAATGCCAGGCGTTCAGCCACCCAGCCCGGCCTGGTGGGCGAGCAGAGGATGGGAGAGGGGGTGCCATTGCTCTTTCTGCCACCAGCACTGGCAGAGATGCTGCACCCAGGGAATCCCTCTCCTGTTCCAACAGGGCTCACATCACAGGGCTTTGGGACCCTTCCCTTATCATTTGGGGAGGATGAACCACCCCGACAACTATTTTTGTCTAAAAACTCATGCATGAGGGCAGCTCCGGCATCACACTCTTGTTTGGGGGGATTTTTCTGATGTGGAGGACAGCAGCCAGAGAAAATACAACTATTCCTTAAAGTTTTCCAGGAACACAGACTGAGCTGCTTTCCGATATACAAGCGATTAGGTCGTACATCTTGGGTCACGTGGGAGAAAGCCATGGCTATCCAAATCATAAATGTATGTCTGGGCTCAGCATCCACCAAAGGGGAAGGGAAGCTCCTGCTGGTCCCCCAGCATCTCCCTGGCCAAGCCCTCTCTTTCCTAGCCGACAAACTTTTCCCTTTGGTCCGACATGGTGGAGAAGCTGGTTTTGTCCCACAGCATCCCCAGCGGGCAAGGATTCTGTGCCGGGAGCACCTGTCGAAATATTTTGGTGAAATTTGCCATCTGATACAGCTGAGGTTTGTAAAACTTATTGGATAGGCTTAGCCTAACTGCTGAAGCGCTCAGTTGGTCCCGCTGGGATAATTCAGCATTAACACTGTGGTTGTAATTCAGCAATTTCAGGCACATCTACCGCAGAGGAAATTCATGTGTGTGTCATCTCCAGGTGAGGGTGTCTGTTGTGTCTTTCAAGAACCTCACTGCAGCCTTGAAAGAGCAGCTGAAGGACAGAGATGCTGGAAAACACTGATCCAGCTCTATTTCAAGCCTCAGGGTCCTGCTGTCTCCTTGCCATGTCCCCTGTCCTGCAGGTGGTCAGGGTACAAGGCCAGGGAGGGTCCAAGGAGGCACTCATCAGACCTTTTCCTCCCCAGAAGTGGAAACCAGAGCCCAGACACCTTCCTCCTTCCCTATCCATCACATGAACCTTCTACATCAGCACAAAAAGCACCTGTAGGCACCCTTCCTGGAGGCGATGATCTCCTGCCAAGAGCCCTTCTCCCGAAATTCAATTACCAAAGACATCTGCTCCAGTGACAAACCGCTGCTTTTAGCACACTGGCTGTTTCATCACTGCAAGCATTTGTTCATGCCATCCCCACTTCCCAGCCTGTTTCCTTTTACTGCTTCTCTTCCACATTTCCACTGATGGCTGAACATCATGAAGCTCACTCCGGATTAATCTGCAGAGTAGAATTTAAGAATGGCTTGAAAATGGTTAGGGATTTGAGGATGAGGAGATAACACCCCCAGCAAGGGTTGTAGCCCTCGCAGGGACAGAAATCAAGACCCCCTTCGGTGTGCATGGTCTGTGGGAGATGGTGGTCCAGATTCCAAAGGTCTAGAGTAGTTTCCAAGCAGGATTCAAGGCTTTTGGGCTCCTTGAGGATGCTTAAGGAGGGCAACCTACTGGGTCTCACTGTGCCTTCATCCTCCTGAAGCTGGGTCTTAGGTGGGCTTGTTTTGGTCCTTCTTTACTGATGCATTAGCCCCTAATACACAAGTCTGCCAGCTAGATGCTGAGATTTGTTAGGTTCTCTGCCCATCCTGGGGGTAGCCCCGACCCTTAGAGTGTCCCCACTATGGGGACATGAGCTCCTGTGTGCTCCCTTCGGTGCCCCAGTGAGGTGGCCAAGCCCAAAGCAATGAGCAAAGAAAAGGAAAAAACTTCTACTCTGCCCTCCCCACACTTCCAAAATGCTCATCTTATCCACAGTAACCATCGTGCAGGCTCTCAGAATAGCCAGGGGAATAAAAATGGTCCCATGCCTTTGATCTCTTCTCTCCGTTCAGCAGCAAGCACTCCAGTAGATGCAGCTGGGGCACACGTGCACTGATCTATCACACTGAGGACTTGCCACTCACTCAACATCTTGGTCCCATCATAGAGTCATAGAAAGGTTTGGGTTGGATGGGACCTTGATGATCATCCAGTTCCACCCCTCCTGCCCTGGGCAGGGACACCTCCCACCAGACCAGCTTGCTCCAAGCCCCATCCAGCCTGGCCTTGAGGGATGGGGCATTCACATGGAGCTTCTCTGGGCAACCTGGGCCCGGGTCTCACCACTCTTACAGGAAAGAATTTCTTCCTGAGGTCTGATGAAATACCGAATCATAAAACTGCAAAAAGAGAAATTTTTTGGGCACAAAATGGAAAGGCTGCTCACGCTGCCCTTCGATGCAGCCGCTCGCTTTGGCTCTCACTAAAATCCTGTCACTTGGTCTCGCAGGAGAGAGGAACTGGGAGGGGGGGGAATCCTCCTCGAGTCGCACTTCAGATCTGTTATCTGGGTTTGCGCAGCAGATTGGAGAGGGGAGGTTGTGCTCTGTGTTTGCAACTGAAAATGAAATGTGATAACATCTCCAGCGTGGAAAATTACAGAGGCTAAGAGCAAGTAAACCCCATAGAGATATGAACTGGGCTCCTGACAGATCCAGGGCTGGTTGCCTCAGGGGGCTGCCTTCACCTGGTCACAGCAGGTCTGGGGCTCCTCTCCCCTGTACTTGAAAATGTGAGGTTTAACTTATTCCTGCTTGAAAGACGTGCCATGAGGAAACAACAGCACAGCGGACTCAGTGCCCAACCATCGGCGCAGAACAGAAACACAGGAATTTATCAGAGAAATCCATTTGGAGGGGAAGGAGTTTCCTGCTTGGACAGGAGGATGCTCTGCCCATAGCACCCCCGTTACTCTGCCCACCGCAGACCCACCTCGGGAGGGTGCTAAAGGATTTTTAGCAGAGCAGAGCATCACCAGCTGCAGGGCTGGCACCGCCTCCCTCTTACCTGGGTCATCTTGGCGAGGTCCAGCGAGGGCCGTTGCTCCTGGACCTCCTCCGGTCTCCTTCGCTTGACCCCCACCTTTTTGTCATTCAGGACACAGGGCTGCGAGCGGCTCCGGGAGAGCCCTCCAGCCCGTCGCCCCAGCTCCGGTGTGGAGGCAGGTGTGCTGCTTGCCGAGGGCGGACCGTACTCCGAGGAGGAGAACCTGTCGTGGGAGCAGGAGAGGGACCTCTGCATGTCCACCCGGTCTCCTCCCTGCCCGCTGGCTCCCGCTGATTTCCTGGGCTGGCATCCCAGCCGGTTGCCGAGGGCGGGATGCTCGCCGGAGAGGGGGTTGGACCTGGATGGTAGGCTGAAGCTGGAGCTCCTCTGCATGGTGGTGAAGCCGTTGGAGTAGCGTTGCACACTCCCCCCGCTGTAACACCGCCGCTTCTCAACCGGGGTCCAGACTTTCGAGCCTAAAGGTCTCCAGGAGGTCCCGCAGCCGGACATTTCGTCGGAAAACGAGAGCGAGCGGCACTGGCGCTTGCTGGGGGGGGCCGCGGGGTTGCCGTGGGGGTCGCTGAGGCTGAGGTCCTTGATGAGGTTGGTGACGGAGCAGGTGGTGGCCGTCTCCCTCGGCCAGCGCGAGCCCTCCTCGCCCTTGTCCGCCAAGCAGTCCCAGATGCTGGCGCCCGGCTGCTCCAGCTGAAGTGGACATTTCCTGCTGAGATCTCTCCATCTGTCATTTTCTGGTTGAGAAAGGAGGGAAAAAAAACACAACACACACACAAGAGGCATTAGCATTAATTAATTCTGCGATTTGCTTTCTACGTCCGTAAACAAAAAGAGTAGCATATGGGAAGTTTTCCAGGACAAATTAATTAACTCTTGGAATATGGTTTTCCGAACTGCCAACAGAGCGGTTCCTGCAGCATAGATGGGGAGAGAGACAAAATGATAATCGCAGCGGGAGCAAAACTGCTCGAAGAAGATAAAAACATGCCCTTGAATATCCAGATTGCAGGAGTTAAGGGAAATGCAGCATTATAAAACATCAGGGCCACTGCCTCATCTCTTGTCCTGAGCCGTGTCTGAGATGCCTGCTGTTTGTCCTGGCCTCCACAATCAATAATTGAAGCACAGAATCATCCAGGTTGGAAGGGACTTCTCAGATCATCGAGTCCAACCGTCAACCTAACGCTGACAAAAACCATCACTGAACCATATCTCCAAGCACATCTACTCGTCTTTTAAATACTCTCAGGGATGGTGACTCCACCACTGCCCTGGGCAGCCTGTTCCAATGCTTGATGACTCTTTCAGTGTAAAAAATTTTCCCTGATATCTAATCTGAACCTCTCCTGGCACAACTGAGGCCACTTCCTCTTGTCCCATCGCAGGTTACTTGGGAGAAGAACTCAACACCCAAATTTACCGAGAGGTTCACACAAACTGGAAGTGAAGAGCACAAAGCTCTTCACTGCTGGGGTGAGATGGACAAAACACCAGAAAAGAGGTCAGAGAGAGCAGTTGGGATGGTCCTACCAGAAAGGGGAGTGAACCCCAGGCATTGAGCTGCCTGTGGTGCCGTGGAAATACCAAGGTCACCAGAGACTATGAGAAACCATTGGGATGTCCTGCTCTCAGCCAAGTGCTGTAACAGTATCAGTTCATGAAGCTAATAAAACTGTATCCCCACTAAGGCTCTGAGCATCTCTCCCAAATCAACCCAAAAATACTGTCTCTAACAAAAGTTGGTGCAAATCATAAGCTCTAAGATTATAGGATCACAGAATGGTTTAGGTTGGAAGCGACCTTAAACCATGGACCTTAAAGACCACCTAGTTCCAACCCCCATGATAACCCTCCAGCTGTTCTTTACAAGATGCTGTTCTTAGGTCCCTGTTGTGAGGCTCATGGTCCATTTCCCCTCTCTGCCCCAAATCCAGAGTGAACTGGGTGCTGTGGCTGGGTGCCCCCCATGCCTGGTTACCCCCAAGGAGAGGGAAAGTGCTGTGGGAACCAGGTACCCACACCCTGTTCTGCAGCAACCTGGGCATCGCATCTCTTCGGGGTTGCCTTGAAGATCTCAGTTGTACCTTGCACGGCCATTTGCTTGCATTTCTGCCCTAAACAAAACATTGAAGCATTTATTTAAAGCGACAAATCGCTTAATAGGTTCACTTCCTTTTTTTCTTTTTTAAAATACACTTTTCAAACATTATCTGCCTCTCTCTTTCATACGTGGGAATTTGTTTCCCTTGCAATATTGGCTGTCATTGACAGACTCCCAACGCAGCACGGCCAAAGAGGGGGGTTTTGGGGTCAGCATAAAGATATTAATTTTTTCAGATGGGTTTTGAGGTGCGTGGGTAAAACTCCAAGCAACCTGTGCCTCCAAGTTCCAGGGGCTGAAATGAAGGTGGCTGCGGAAGACTGCAAAACCTGTCTCCAGCTGCGGTCAGGAATCCCACCGATGACCATGCCCAGAGAGAGGACGGATGAAGGGTGACGCTCTCATTCCCCTACACGGTCCCGCTGACGATAAAAGGAGAAGAAAAGCAAAGCAGCATCAAGGTCTGGCTCCCTGCCGCAGGCAAACGGGGCTGTCTGCAGATACAGCATTGACGCTCAACAGGAAAACCGTGGTAGGACAACCCCGGCAGCGGCTGCAATGGAAAAAAGTCATCACCAGACAGACCTCCTCTGCTGACGGTTTGCACCGTCGGCTGCCGTGAACCGTGCTAGCTAACCATCGCTGCCAAGTTTCGGATGATCGTATCTACACAGTGTAACATTTTTCTTAGGGTTTTGGGGGGTTTTTCTACTCGGGCAATTGAAGGATGAACTACAAGCCGTGCCCAGCCTGCAGCTGTAGGTACCAGCCTGATAAGGGAAGACGCAATGGTTGGAGAAAGGGAAGATGCAAGGGTTGGAGAAAGCTTCCAAGCACGGCTCGGTTTCAAGGCAGGAGGTCAGATTTTGGGGAGCCACTTTGCAACACTTTGGACCAGTTTTCCCATTTCTCCCTGCATTCAGCTGCCGCCATAACAGCTCCAGACACAAAGAGTCCCTCTCCAGCTCTCCTGTAGGCTCCCTTCAGATACTGGAAGGCTGCTATAGTATCCTTTCCAGGATCTGAAGGGAGCCTGCAGGATTGCTGGAGAGGGACTCTTTGTCAGGAGGTGTAGTGACAGGACAAGGGGTAACAGTTTTAAATTGGAAGAGGAGAAATTTAGATGAGATACCAGGAAGAAATTCTTTACTGAGGGTGGTAAGACCCTGGCCCAGGTTGCCCAGAGAAGCTGTGGCTGCCCCATCCCTGGAGGGGTTCAAGGCCAGGCTGGATGGGGCTTGGAGCAACCTGGTGTGGTGGGAGGTGTCCCTGCCCAGGGCAGGAGGGTTGGAACTCAATGATCTTTAAGGTCCCTTCCAACTCTAACCATTCTATCATTTGAACAGCCTGGCTCTGTGCTCTCAGTAACCACCCGGCATTTCAACTACCGCCATCCTCATTTTAGTAAAACACAATGAAAAGCGAGAAGCCCACGCTAAACAACTACATCTATGTTTAGATCTTTATTATTTCCCTCCCCACCCCCTTCCAACTCCCCCATATTATGCTGCCGGCAGAGAGAGATTCCTTAGGTCAAGTCAGCAGACAAAAGGAACAGAAATAGAAGCTGATTTTTCATGGCAAGCTGCCACCAGCCTCCGACCGGGGACGTCACGCTGTACAAAAGGCCTTGGTGAGGAGGATACGGGACACCTTCCTCTTTCACCCCTTCGGCACAAACAGCTATAAATCTTCCAAACCTTGCAATAAAAAATCCAAAACCCAACCCCAGTAATCACACCGTTATCCTCAGCCCCAGACTGGGGTTATTTGCTTTTCCCCTTGAGCTGTGGGAGCCGGTTTTCTGGTGGGGCAGGGAGGGGGCTCTGGCATAGCTTGCCCCCCCCCAAGTTCCCCTGCACCGATCGGTCCCAAAGTGCCAGATAACACAGAAAATAGGCTTCTTTTTTTTTCAGTGCAAACAGAAAAATGTCTGCCCTGAAAGGAAAATAGGGCTGAGGGTGTAGCTAAAAGACTTGGGAAAGCCTTATTGAGGAACAACAGCTGGTTTTCTGTTCAATTTTTTAAGATGAAGATTCACATCCTGAGCATGCTGATAACGATAATTGCAGTGGAACCATTAACACTGTTGCAGTTAAGCGTGTATGAATTCTCTTGCATTACAAACCTCAACTCTGTTTACCCCGAGGCGGCAATTTGTTCCAGCATAAAACCCACCATGAGAACCCCTTGTTTTGCGAGGGAGCTGCTCCGCTGGAAAACTCTCCTTTTCCTATTGGAAAAACAACGGGAGAACATTTACAACCGGAGCATGATGTAAGTGTGGCACGAGGGGCTCTCCCCCTGATTAAACAGGTCCTTCTTGGCTCTTAGTGTCCCTGGATGAAATAGCATCTTCCTTTTGGATTTTAACTTAAAACTGCAAAAATAAACACTTCCAGTCACTTGATGAGCACGCCCAGCAAATTTCTTCCGGGACGTTTTGATCTGCAAAATCTGCATTTCCAGGGTGAGGCAACGCGCAGTGAATTTTCTGGCATCTCTCTGGCTGTGAAACAGCTTTCCAGCTCCCCAGGACACAGAGGGGTGTTATCAGCAGCCTGGGAAGGACTGAATTTCTCGTCCTACCCTTTCTGGCCTTGGCGGCAGGAGTCTGAAACCTCTTGCAAGCCAGGCATGAAGCAGCTTTAAATTCAGGTTACAGCTGCCAGCGTCCAGGCTAGTCTGACCTCAGGGGGATAAAAATCTGAACTGTTTCTGCCACCCAGTTTAGTGGCAGAGCCGTTGACCCCAAGGACTGGGGAGCAGCCCTGCCAGGGATGCTCCAGGAGGGAAATGCTGGGTGTCAATGAGCTGGAGCACTCAGGGTAGGGGTGAAGAGTGGCCATCACTGCATCTCCTCTCAACCCAAGGCTAGTGCCGTGCCAGCAGGACTCGCTGGGCTGGGCAAGTGGCAACAAGCCTTGGCAAGCCCTGGTATGTCCCAGGCTCTGGCTGCCAAACCATCCTCACAGTATCGCAGAATGATAGGGGTGGGAAGGGACCTCTGGAGATCACCTAGTCCAACCCCCTGCCGAAACAGGTCCACCTAGAGCAGGTTGCACAGGTTTATTTTCCCTCCTATTTTCAGGGAGAAGCCAGAAGCTGCCTCCATGCAAGCGGGGCTCAACCTACCCTGGGACCATCAACAGCCGACTCAAACACCACTCTCTATTCCTACAATTCCTTTCAAGCAAAAGCAACCCTTACAACGTCCATCTGTTCTCCTGTCCAACTGACACCGCATCAATCAAGCCAAGTGGTCCAGTCCTTGAGGCATTCACGGGCTGAAGTTATGCCCCAAACTCAAGGAGAGGGGTGTTGTCCTCCAGATATCCCCGAGAACTTTGCACAGCCCCCTCCCAAGAGAACAGACTCCATCCTCAGCGCATCCCAGCCAGGTTTCCACATGCTGAGTTCCAGGTTTTGCAGGAGCAGTGCAGGACACGCCAGGCACCTCGGCAGCTTTGGGATGGTCACAGGATTTTTAAACAACTGCTGTGCTCCTCTGGTGACACAGAGTAAATTTTAATGACCACATTCATAACCACAGAGAAGGGTGTAAAACCAAAACGCTGACACAACTTTAACTACAGCGACACAAATGTGCTGCTATAATATTTTTACAGTTCCTTTTTATACATAATGCATGATCCTTCTGCTCAAGTTTCCTCTACGTTCTTTTCCCGTGAAATAATTTACATTAATACATAATTTATTACAGCAACTTGTAAAGCAATTAGGGGTTTCAATCAATTTTTCTTCTCCTTTTTGGCAGATAAATTCTGTTTGGATCCTAACCCAAACATTTCTCTTCACGCGGATGTGCATCCAATTCCCCTTTTTCCCCCATGTTCTCCAAGTCCAATTTCATTCTCCCGGTCTCCGTGCACGGGGGAGAAGGCAGCCTGAATTTTTCACTGCCCCCTGTTTATTTCAAGAGATGATTTCTAAATGTGGAACAAATTTAATGGTTGTAATTAGCTGATGGCAGGGCCATAGAGCCTTCCCATTTCACAAATAAGATTAAAATATGATGCACGGAGCTGTGCTTCATCAAGAAAGGAAAACAACAGCCCCCAAACCTACCACTGGAGAATAAACACACCAAGGGCACAGGGAAAGGGAAACTCCCCACCTTGATGCAGAAATATGTCCTGCTCTTCAACGCGATCCCCTGGCGAGGTCTCCCCACTTCAGCTATGCCTTCTTGCCTTTCCCTGCGCTGCTTTTTCTCTTTGCGGATCAACTGTGCTTAAACATGCACCAAGACGCTGTTTCTGCAGTGCTGGCTTTCCAAAAAAACACCAAAATCCCAGGAAATTCAGAAAGAGGAGGCCCACCAGCCCTGCATCAGGAGGTAGAGTGGAGGGCAGGTGCTTTCGGGATGTAATCAAGAGGCATCACCCCCATGAATGGGCCTTCCTCCTGGTCTCTTGGTTGTCCCCCATCCCAGGGAAGAAGTAGACAATGAAGAAGACCCAAGGGTGCCACCCATCTTGGACCACTGGCGTTGCCAGAACACACTGGTGGAGGAGTGTGACAAAGGATGCAGGAGCTCCAGCCATCTCCCCGCTCTGCTGCAGCGCCCCTACAAAGACAATTTCTGGGGGTGCTACCAAGGAGAAAAGCAAATGACGGTTCCTTTTAAAAGAGCATTTCACAGAAGATGTTTGCGGGGTCCGTCCCTGATGGGCTCAAAATGATCCTCCCCTTCTCCTTCACAAGCAGGGCTGAATGCCTGCCGTGCTGGGACTCCGATCCTGCAGCCAGGGCAACTGCACCTGCAAGCACCATGTCACAGCCCAGATAAAACCCTGCCTGCAGCTTGTCTCAAAGATAATTTATTGCTTGCACGGAAAACCAGGAGGCCACGGCTGCCGACACGCACCCGCTGAGGTTCTCTTAGAAGGCTGGGCTAGTGCAGCCCCTGGTGTTACCCATTTAGAGGCTGAGCACTGCTTAGGTACCCATGAGTTACCCAAAGGTTAGGAGATGCTGCCCATGCCTTGGTAAAAGACTGTAAAACTTCTTCCACCATCCACCCCAAAACAGACAACTTTCAACACAGGAAGTCAAAAGTAATGCCCCAAATTTCCAATATGCTGCCCTATTTCTCTAGCCCATTCACTGGAGTTCACGCTGAGGGGATGTGGTGGAGCCTGCAGGGGAAGAAAAGGGGAAAAAGCGGGGAAAAATAACCCTGTCCAACAACAAGACAGTTCTTACACTCCCGGGTGTTTCAAAGGCACAACAAGGAGAAAGGAAACAAGAAATTGTTACATTTATAGTTTTAGGCATTTCATCTTTAATCTTCCTTCCAACAAAGGGCTATATAAAGTTAAAACCCAATCTTTTTAATAATATTATGAACATCACACTAGGAGTATTTCTTATAATATAAAACCCACAAGATTATTTAGGTCACCTTGAGAAGCTGATCTAACATCATCCAGGGCAACCAGAGAGACCCTGTGCTAAGACCTTCAGCCTCTCCTTGCTAAAAAACCCAGAAAATTCAATTTCCCTCCATTCCCCTGACATTGTACATGGGACTACGGATCTTTGCCTCCTGTTGGCTGCACTGTCAGTGCAAACTTCACTCTGTTTATTTATCTCAGTGTTCTCCACCAACAGGGACTTGGCCCTTGGACCTGAAATATTCCCCTAGTTTCACATTTGGTGCCACTATAACCATGGGATTTGTTTAAAACAGCAAGCAAGTTTTAACACTAGATTTAACACTGTGATTCCAGCCTATGTTTGGAGACACTGAGAAGAGCACTTTTGAAGCGTGCCTAAAATTAAACCCAAGCCAACTGATGCCCTGGCATGCGGGAGAGCCTGGCTCCTCTTGACTGGGCATGAGGAAGACCAATACATGGCAAGCTGTGGTCAACGAGGTGAGATTCAGTTCCCTCAGAAAGAGGATGATTTAGCAGACAAGGAAGACCAACTCATCCCTACAAAGATGCAGAAGGCTTTGTAAAAGCTCTTGACAACAACTGGAAAGCTCTTAGGTTGTTTTTCAATTTGCACAGACTCTTCTTATCTGCTGAAGAGCTTCCCAGTGCCACGGTACACGACAAGACCATCTGATGGGCTTTCCTTGTTCCTCACTCGTGGTTGTCAGGCAGGAGAAAGGGTCCAGGTTGTCTCTACCCCTTCTTGACTTTGAAGCTTGTGACTTTCCTCTGAGAAAATCCAAATGTTTTCCATCTTCCACTGCCCCCCAGCAATGACTGGAGTTATCAGAGAGCTTGGGAAATATCTTCCTCCCCTCAATGCGTGTGCTCGGCTCCCATTAACACTAATGAGAGTCATGTCCATGAAGAAAAAGGGCAGCTTCTTTGTCTCTAACGTACAGGCTTTCATACCAAGTAGCCTGGCTCAAACTTGACCTACAATTTTAATTGCATTTTGAGATTTCGCCTACTGACTGTCTCCGCCCCTACAAAACCCAAAGAACCAAACATAATGGCACATCCTCCAGCACCATCAGTTTTTCAGGATCACCGACCAAGGCACCATCAATTCCGGTGGCCGTTCAGCATAAAAATTGATAGCAACCTCTGACATGAAAGATATTAAACATCCTACACCGTGGTTATTGTCAACAGAAAAAAAAAAAAAAAAGAAAAAAAAAGACATTCTCCTTATTGTTTGAGGCCTGCCCAAACACTTTGTGCCAAGTGGTAGAACATTTTAGTGATAATACTGATATTTATTACTTGCATTGTGCAAACAGTCAAGAGCCACGGACGTGGGCTGGATACTCAAACACAACCACAGACCCAAAATGCTTATGATCTCAACTGTATGACTTTAAAAATAAGCAGACATATCAAAGCACTGAGGAGGGGGAAGGAGTAAGCAATTCTCTCAGCAATGGCATTAGGGCAGGACCCCCACCTCTGGGAAGGAGGGTATCAGAGGCGTGATGGCCACCACTAGTAGGTGGTGGGGTGGGTGCTCCTCCATCCCCACTGTGCAGGGCAGCTGGGTGGATGCCCACCCTGGGGACTGCAGGGCAACATTTTTTGGAGAGATCCAGCTACTGAGGACATCTTCCCACCCCTGGCTGTAAGGAAGTGGGAACGGAGGTGGAGTAAATACAGACAGAAGTTCCTGTTACTTACCCATCACGCCACAAGAGAAGAGGGTAGGTCCTTGACTCATCTTTGGAGTGTGCTGCAAACAACCAGAAAAACTATTCACTTCTCGCAGACTTGACCAGGGCACCAGAAACCACCCTGCCTCCAGCCTCAGCAAAACCACACGGCACCCCGTTGGGAGGAGAGCTTCGGGTACCCACCACGGTCCCCTTTTGGCAGGGACCAAAGGACAGACCTGGTCATCTTCCCTCACTGAAACCAAATTTAATTGCAACACTGCAGAGAGTCGGCATCGAGGCCTGAGCTTGGAGATCATGGCTCCTCTGCCCAATCCTTGCCCGTGGGAATAGCTGCAATCAGGTCCCCACCTCCAGGACCCAAAACACTGGAGAAACTAAACCAGGAGCTGCAATTCAGCAGTAATTCTGGATTGGGCAAGGAAGCAGCAGCAGTGGTATCTGAACCCCATCCAAGCACCTTAAGGACTCCTGTCTAGGTACAAAGCAGCTATTTGGGTTTGGGGTTTTTCTTAAACATATACTGCGTTTCTAAGGCTAAGTGTCCTCACCCCAGCACTTCTGGGGAGTCTGCATTTGGTTTGTCCTGATCTGCACTAAAAATAGGGAAAAATAGCACTATATGGCTACAAAATAATTCTTGATTGTTTTTTCCAAGAATTTTCCTCTTGACAGTGTAAGAGACATCATCAGACTTCTAAAAATGGCCATGGACGGTTATATATGCAATAAATCACTATGTCATCTGCAGCTACATGCCATTTCAGCTATGTCTGCAAAAACACGCTTTCATACTAATTGTTCTTTTATTATCCCCCAAAATATCCATATCCTGCTTCTGAAGGCTTTCCTGGCAACACCATCCCCTCTGGCTGAGGCTTTACGCCATCTGGGGGAAGCACCAGCGTGACCTCCCCGCTCACCTGCGCTGCCATAGCTGCGTTCTAGCTGGTGGCAGGCCACCACGTTCACGTCTTCTCTCCCGAGCCATGCTTTCCACGTTGCCCGCTTGCATGGCAATATTTATAACACACCAACACTCCTGTGCCTGCTCGTACAGAGCAATCCAACAGAAGGATCCCACCTCATGTACAGAATATTGCAAATATTGAATAGAGAGGGATGTGGAGGCCGAAAACAATGATGGGGAGAAGATACATCAGGGTGGGTCACCGTCTTTGGATCACATGCCTGATTTCTAGGAGAAGTCTGGCTATTTCTACCTGTCACCTTAGGAAGCAGCAGGTAGAATTAATTGTCCCCAGCTTATGAAGTTGAAGGTACAATTAAAGCCCCCAACTGATGAAGCAAGAGGTAGAATTAATCAGGAGGCAGGGAGGGCAGGCAGCTGTCTCCAAAGAGTGGCCAAAGAGACGGACAATCCCCACAGAACTCAGTGCCTGTGCCAGCCTCCAGCTGCGTGCCAGCCCCAGAGACCAGCCACTGCCTGCAAACACGGCAGGAAGAGGAACATCTTGAGATGACGTATGTCTCCTATTGAGTGTAATTACCATTTCGTAAGAGTTTCGTCTGACACCAACTCGGGAACTGAACCAAATGAGCCCGTTGGGGGTTGGTGGGCGATACTGTCCTGCAGCTCAGACATTTATTTCCTTTAGGTTTTCTCTTTTGGCCTTTCCCATGAAGTCAGAGGGAAAATTCTTGCTTTCTTTGGTGGCTCAGACTTCTTGTGAACATCTGCCCCAATTTAACAGCCCAGCACTTCAGCTTGTGTAACCAGGACTAACGTTCCCCTATCAACCCAGCCCCAGAGCCGCAGGAGGCACTTGGCAAACAGGGGAGGGCAAAGTTTCTCCTTACAGCTCCACCATCGGACAACCTCAGCGCCCATCCCTTCCCATGGTAGCAGTAGAAGAAACTACTTCTCATCCAGCTCTTGGCAGCGAGTTCCCCTCCACCTGCCCCACACACCTCCTGAGGCCCAGATCTGGTGTCGGATGCTCAGGCTCTCCCCTCACCATCCTGAGCAGTAGCCGCCTTCTTGACAGGAGCCAACACAAAAGCAAGGATGTTGTTTTCTAATACATCAATATCCTTTCCTTCCCAAATATCACCCTTTTAAGGCAGGATTTAAGCCTGCCTCTGGCTTGCTTGCCTTCTCCTCCACCACACGGTGCCAGGGCAGCCTGCCTTCACCCTGGCACGCTGCATTATCTGCCAGGGAAGCCCAGCCGGGCAGTTCATCATCCACAAGCAAATTTAGACATTTATATTTCTGTAACGCTCAAAATGCCCATTCATGGCCAGTCCTGTCAGATGCTTCCTGCCGGGTTCCTGCAAGCCCTTATCTCTCAGAGCACCCTGCGAGGAGTAGCCTTTTGGTCTAACTTCTTCTCAGACTATGACCATCTCTCCTGGAGGGCAGAGGAGCAAATATCCCCAACCAGCCTTGCTCTGGGCTTCCTCAGACAGCTCTCCAGCATCCCGCATCTCTGCCCTGTTCCTCCCACCTCGTGTGCTCCAACATTGTCCCCAAACAACACATCTCCCCTCGTTTCCCACTACCATCGGTATGCTCAGCTCCACGGCCTCGCTCACCCCTCGTAGCATCATTTAGTCTGTTTGTAGCCCCCGATTTAGTTATTTTTGTTGCCTGCTCATTCGGTTTGGTTGGATTTGCATCTCTCCAGGCTGCCAATGAGGCTGTTAAGCACCACAGCGCTGCCCTTTGCCATCACCCACTTAATCCTGCTCCCCACTTGCTCATCCTCCTATTAATGATGAGCATCTGTTCACTGTTGGTGAAGCAACTCCTCACCCATGTTACTCTCAGCACTGATTATATATGTTTCTGCTGTTTATTCCATTGCGTGCTTACCTAAATTCACATATGCAAGAGCCACAGCACTCCAACCATTTACTAATCGCCTGCTCCTTGGTTATTAATGCAGCTCAGTAGAAATCAGTGACATAAACCATCTAAAGATCCGGCCCCGCAGCATGGAAAAAAACCCCACCCCATATTATAAAACTCCAGCAAAGCTCTCGGCAGTAAAAGAGTTTTGAAGGAAGATTTCACAAAGCTTACCAGATCAGTCCTGCATGTTACGGAGTCAGCACCTTTGTTTTCCCGAGTTTTGGTTAAGATCATCACCATGGTAATGCAGTCCTGCCTCGGAGTCCATCAGGGTCCAGGCCAAGGGCGCCGGCAGCTGGGGTCTGGCAAAGCTCCTTTTTTTTCAGTGCATGTTCCCCCGGGAAAGGATCGTCCCCACCGGCTCCTCGGGGGATGCGAGGGAAGAGCCTCCGAGCGTGAAAAACTCCCTGCACACAGAAAGACAGAAGACGAGCTTTAAGGACTCACCTGGTGGAGATGGTGGGAGGCAAACGCTGCCCAAAAAAACACCCCAACGGCAGTTACACCAGGCGGATATTTACTTTAGACTCTAAATATCATCGGTGTTCTGTTCCATCTGCACCCCATCAGCAGAGACGTGTTTCAGGGGACAGGCACTCGCAGGAGCTGTTGGAAGCACGTAAGGTACACAAGGCGATCCAGAGGGACAGAAGCATTTCAGGCAAATGAATAAATAAATAAATACATACATACACACATACATAAATTTCCTTCTGAATTCTCCCTTTGAAAAAGAGAACTCATATCCCCTCTATTGAAGATACTGAGGTTTTGAAAGAAGGGCTCATTAAAGCCTCACAGAAACCCTTGCCCCCAGACCAACAGGGAGCAGATGTCCAGCAGAAAAGAAGCCTCTCCAGCATCATTATGGCTGTGAAATCCCCTGGATGCCCCTGTCCCACCCCATGAACAGCCTTTTGGGGAAAAAAAACAAGGCAAAGAGCTGGCTGCAAGGAAGAAGAGTGCTCCCTACCTTTAAGTCCAAAGGGCCACACTACAAATCTTGATCCTTACCTATTTCTCAGGTCGTTTGAGGTAGGAAAAGCTAAACACCGCACAATGAGGAGCACATATTAAAAAACAAGCTGCCAACCCGGCTCATAGAGCACCCTACAGACCAGTTGCCCAGCTCTGCCTCACCTCCTGGCATCCCATAAACTTATTCCCGTGCAAAAGCGGACAGCTTGCAATTCAAATCTGATTATAGAAATCAGTGTTTTCCCCAAATCACTCTCCTAATCCTGTTTCGCTGTTTTGTTGCCTTGCAGCTAATGCAAACAAACCACTATTTGCATGATCCCGAGCGCATGAAACACTCATCTTGTAATGCACAGTCAAAACCCAACTGCAAGGTTTCACAACAATAGCTGAGGATACGCCACTAAGTCTTAAACCCCGTTACAAACTGATACGGCTTTTCTTCCCAGCTCGTAAATCATCTTTTCTGTGTTTAGGTGGATTTAGAGCTTGTGATGGTGTTATGAGTAGCTCATTTGAAGGCCAGCTGGCTGGTAAAGAAAAATCACCTTCCATTATTTTGTGAGGACAAGGTTCACCCAGAGTGCAAAGCCAGGATTGGGAATCAATATATCTCCCAAAGATTTATGGTTCCCAGGGCACCTGATGCAGTCTCCAGCTTCTTATGGGACATCGGCAAGCTTATATACAATTTACCATTAGCTTCATCATAAACCTCTGGGCAACCCAATGACCAAATGGGGACCATCAAGTAGAAGAGTAAAGCATTTCAGACCACTAAAATGACACATAATTTGTGAGGTCCCACATTTATAGTATGGATGGCTTCAGTGTGTGCGAGAAGAGCACGACACAAGGGAGCACGGGGTGCCTGGAGGACCAGTTGACTAACACAGCAACAGGCCCACCACCATGGGGCTGCAAATTCCCCCGGTGATCCTGGAGGCAGCTCAGACACCTCTGTTATAGCACGTGGACCCCCCAAGGGTATGCTCAGGAGCCTCCTCAAGCCCTTGCCGGGGCCAGCTTGGAGACATCAAGCTGTTTTCCAGGAGTTGCTATACAGCTGTTAATAAGCTCCATGGGAGCATTACATTTATCTGTTTTGATGATCTTTTCATCAAATATATTTATGTGCAGCAAAACCTAGAGGTCCTGCCCAGGTGGGATGGCTGCTTACCTCGGGCTCTGAACAAGCACCAGGCAAGGGGATGCTCTCCAAAAAGGGCTGCACGTAATGGAGGGACAGATGGGGACAAAGGCAGACCAAATAACACAGAAACAGCAATACCGGAGAAAATAAGCAACATGCGGCACCCATGGCAGCCAGACAATACCCCATCTCCTTTTCCTTCTTGTGAGCAGCCCAGCAGACGAGAGGTGCTCAGATCCCGGTGTGTGTTTCCAAGCTGGGGGAGCTGAGCCAGGTTTAGAGGTTTAAAACCTCCCCCAAGGATGTGGGGTAGGAGGCTCTTTGGGAGGCTCCAGCCTCCTCCTCCTCCTCCAGAGGACCTCGCAGTGCCCTCCTGCTCCCCTGCACTGCACCATAGATGGTGAAAGTGGAGGACAAGGACTAAAACCACCTCAGGTTTATATTTTTATCTACCACAGGCTCGGTTGTCCCTGCTCCTGATGCAGAGCTCGTCACGGGGCTGGACTCCGGTGTGGCAGCAGCTTCGGAGAGCGAAGATCACACTAGCGTTCAGAGCAGCAGGAAAGCAGTTAAGCACGGTTCCTCGTTAACAGGGTACGATTTCCCCACGAATAATTATCTTTCCCTAAGGTAATGATTAACGCTGCCGCAGCCGGCTCCTATCCACACCCAGGCGTGCAGGCAGCCAGCAGGCAGGGCCGGCGGCAAGTACAGGCAGGGGCTCCTTGCCCGAGCCGGCCAGGCTGCAGCACACACCGCCTCGTGCCTCCCCTCTCCCTGCTCCACCCCATCTCCTGCCATTAACACAACCCTAATGATAACACCGCAAAACACCCGCAAAGTGATGGTTAACACTACCCAACGTCGGGTCCGAGGCGTATTTTTAGGTCCAGGCTGTTTATATCTACCGCTTGGTTGGGGTTTGAAACTTCTCCCCGCCGAGAAACTGCAATAAAAAGGAAGAACTTTCCAGTGAAATGTGATCTTTGGCTCCCCATCCTGCTCCGCCGGGGCTCCTGACGCACGGCGTGACCTGGCGCGGTCCTGCCCCATCATGTCCTCTCGCTGCAAACAAGAGCTGGGGGACAGAAAGGCTTCTGCCGAGCTGGGATGTCCTCCCTATTAACTTTGAGGAGGAAACCAGGGCGTATTTATAGACTGGAGGCTTTCACACACACGTCCTAATAAAAAGATACTCTTTGGGGACCATTAATTATTTTAAGAAATGCATTTCCTCATTTGCAATCAGATAAAGGAACTATCTCCATCTTGCCATCAAGGTTAAGTTCAGACTTGGACCATGGCCACTGGGATGGACACGGTCTCCTGGGATCAACAACTGCCTGTTGGGCTTGGATAAAAACGACGCTGCCAAAAGAGTAAATCAGATGATCCAGCTTTCACCCACGGCCTTGAAAGGCAACGTCTGTGAACAGATGAGCTCCTTGGAAGGTCCTGGCAAGGAGAAAAGCCCCAGAGCTGCTCACCATGGGCAAACAGCCCTTCCCTGTAGAGAGGTCCTGCTTCCCACCACAACGGGTGCTACCACCGCAGACTCCATCCATGCACTATCCAGTGGCAGAGTTACATCCACACCCCCTTCAACGCAATGTATGGAAAAGACTTTGGAATGTACCGCCCTGTTGGATGCCTGAAGGCAGGGATGAAGGGAACCTGAACAGTAACCAGCATCGCATGCCCATATACCTGACCCCAGCAGAACCCCTCCTCAAGACGACTGAGGACCAGCATCACACAGATTTCCACTTGCTGTGGGACCATCACCCTCGGTACAGAAAACATTCAACCCCTGTCCAGCTCGAATAATCCATCTCCAGACACACACGCTGACATAAAGCCTACTTACAGGCAGAAAGAGCACACCAGAACGAGAAGCCAGAGCTGTATTCTGCACAGATCCACCTTGCAAACAGCATGGAGGGATCGCTCTCAGAATATAAATCACCTGCCCCTGCTGAATTTTTATACTCTGCTGCCCAAAACCTTCAGTGAAAAAACAAGGAGCCACTCAGGACCCTGCTTCCTACCCTGTGCCCCAGCGCTGCCTGCAGAAGTACTCAGGCGCCCTTCTGACTGCCCAGAAAGTTTGTTTAAATCCCTGCAGGAGGAAAAGGGAAGCATTCCTGACCTTTACTTTCGGAATGAAACCCAGAGCTGCCCGTCCCTCTCCCGGCGGAGGATTTCCAGCCACTTCCAAATCCTTCCCAAGCACTGAAAGCAGAGGAAGGACAAACACCCAAGCCCAGGCGTAGCTGTGGACTTGGCTCCATCTCCACCAGCAGCATCATTCCAAAATACCATGGTACAACCCAGAGCACGTTTGGCTCGGGGAAAAATATTCCCTGTCATCGCCACACCACAAACTCTGGCCGTGTGGCTCCAGAGAGCCAAAGTCAATGCTACACGAAAGCACAAGGTGCTTCGGGAGGCAAAGCTGGAGCAAGAAAAGCTCCCAGCTCAGCACATCTTCTGGCAGCCGTTGCCCCGAGGCTTATCCCAGGGCAGGAGGGTTCAGAAGTTGCAAACACCACCAAAGGAGCAACAACCACGAGCAAGAACAGAGGCGGCAGTTTAATATAAATGACTCTCCAAGAAAAAAAAAAAAAAAAGCCATAAATGCAGCTTGTGGGTGGGAAATGCCAACCTCTGAGCAGAAAACTACGGGATGAGCAAAGAGCTGCCGCGATTGTGGAGTTTATTTAACACAGTTGAGACCCACACATCTGAAGAACCAAACCTAATCCCTCCAGGTCAAACTCTGAGCGTGTTGCTAAGGCTTAACCACCCTCCCCCTCTCAGCAGTTTAACAGAAATCCCCCTTCCCCTCCCCACTACTCAGATTCCGATTTCTCAGCGAGATCACTGCGGAGCCCAGACACGCAGCAGCCAGCCCACCTCCCTCCAAACGCTCTGACTTACAGGGAATGTGGGGAAATAGCCAAAACTAGTTACTGCAATTGGAAATTGTGGGGTCTAAGGCTTTCTACAGAGCATCACACTGCAAATTTTATCCGAACTAAAACCCATGCCCTGCCATCCTTCTGCTTCCTAGGAGGGACTGGGGGCTACACCAACTCTCCTCATCGCACAGCCCGTCTCACCATCAGTGCTTTCGACAACGCCAAGAGCTACATCTTCAATTTGTTGATTTATTGTGTGACAAATTTGGGAGAATCTTTGAAGCTTATCATTTGCATGTAGCTTGGTGAAGGCTCATTTCCTCGCTCAGGCAATTATTTGCTTCCTGCACCCCTTTCTCAAGCAGCCGTGCTCAGCATCTCACTCTTCCATGGCAATAGCAAATATCAATTTTATTTACAGGGTAAAAACCTCCAATAAATGTGAAAGATGCCGTTCAGGGCCCGAGAAGAAGTCTTTATGCTCTGAAAATGCCCCATGGACTAGTCCTGAGTAAAAAGGATCATGAGTCAGCACACATGACTTCAAAGGAGAAAATTTCCACGGATGCAGCCACGTCGGGATCATCCCCTGGGACTCCATCTAGAGGAAAAGAGCTGCCCCAGAGGCTTCCCAGCCTTTGGAGCAGAAAGGCTGCAGATTGCTCTAAGCCTGAATTCACCTCTTCTTCCTCCACAGGGTCTTCCCCAGCTCCTGGAAGTGCAAACGTAGTCCTGCAAGGAGGCAGGAGAAGGGTTGCAGGGCAGGAGACCACACGTCCTGCAGTGCTCCCCTCCTGCCTGCCAAGGACTTGGGCTCACCATGTGCTCCGGGTCCTCAGAAATTACCAACCAAAGATAAGTAATAAAGAAACGTCCTCCTCCACCTCCTGCTTGCAGCTAGGCTGGACTTTTCCAGGGTTAACAATATAAAATCACACTTTCAGCAGTAATTAATAAGTGAAAGATACTTGCAGCTATGCTAGACATTTTTAACGGCTGGCGTAGAAAAGGGGAAAGTGGGTTCTGTTGAAGGTGAGCATTGTCCATAGGTTCCAGAACTGCATCACCTCGTTCCTTACGACCAAGAGCTTGACACAGGAACAGAGGTTCTCACCGAGGCAGCCCAGCACCCGCGTGTGCTGCAGGACTGCCCATGCAGGACAGCCTGGACACAACCCACCTCTACGGCCACACTAATTAAATCCACAGCCAGAACAAGCACCAGGTTTACCACAACAGCACCCACCTCGAGAGGCTGCCACCAGAACAGAGGAAACAGGAATTTTAAGAGCAGAAAATACAATATCATATAGCCTGGCATAGGGAGGTCAACCTAAGGAACAACAACCGGGGTCCTGCCCACAACCACACATTAATTACTAAGCAAACAAAAATCTATTATTTCAATCCAAACCCTGGCTCTAAGTGCCTGGTCAACAAACTCATGCAAGGCAGAGGGTCTCCAGCACCCTGAGCCCCAAACCACATATCCAAACACCCTCAACCTCTGGAGAGAGCCCAGAGTCCAAGCTCACACACAGACCTGCACATTTGGGTTGGACCTCGTCTGCGTGCAAGCTCTCACGGAAAAGAAATAAAAGCAATTAAGGAAAATTACACACCATCTTGTTGAGTAAAACACATCAGGTTTATTGGCCCCACGCTCTTAAGGAAGAGGAGTGGCAGAGGAAGGACTCCCTTACACACCAGCAGCAGAAAGGGATCGAAGGGACAAACTAGGGGCAGAGGTGGCTTTGTCTCAACATCTTAGCCCGAAGAAAATGGTGCTGACAGTGACTTTGCCTTTTCCTCCCCTGGCAACTGAAAAGGAAAAGAAGAGAGCAAAATTAGTTATTGCAAAAGAGCAACTGGCAAGCGAGAGGCACAAGCTGCTGGTCCCCAGCAGAGAGGTGCCCATTAGATGCGCCAAGTGACCACAGAGGACCCAGATCACCCCACGAAAATTCATTCAGAGCAGTTAAAGAGAAGAACACACATATTTTGTGCACTAATACGGGGTCTTCGGTACCTCCTGACTGCACATTCAGCCTACACATAAATTTATGTAGGGAGCCAGCATCAGACCTTCAAAGGAGTCCCTCCTTAGTTGGCCACCAGGCTGACGAGCTGCTCCAGTTTGGGGGGGCATCCCCAGCACATTGCAAGGCCAAGACCCACTGCAGCAAAGCTCAGCCCCAACAAGCCCAGCATCCTCCAGCCCCAACAGGACTGGTCCTGTGGGACTGGCAGAGGAACGCAGCCCTCCCAGCATCCACACTGGCTTGGGGATAGATGCTACCAATGCACGGTGCCGTGGGGGCCATATAAACCTATCCTACAGGATGCTCTTAGTCCCAACAACTGCAGAAATGGCACGCTCTCTTTGAGCAAAACCTGAATCATTGCCTAATCGCCTCATGAGGGGACTGCTGCTAATTTTGAGTAATATTTCCAAGGAATACTGGAAATATTGGACCAAGGGATGTCTCTGGAGAAGGGCAGCTGAAGCAGCAGCAGCAGTCCAGCCTGGTCCAACAAACCAGCTCACCTTTCTGCTTTTTTTTTTTTTTCCCTTCCCCCAATTGTGAGATTTATTACAAGAATTTGCAATGGTCTGTGAGACACTGTGAGTGTTGGCCACGCTCCCGAAAGCTGAGGAATTGCTGAATTGAGAATTGCTTTGGCTGCTTAATCTCAACAACGAGGGATGCTGAACAAGCCAGCAGAGTCCAGGTTTACTTTTAATTACCGCTTGGAGCGTGCTGCTCTAGTAAACAGACACAAAAAAACAATTCTTGTTTCTTCCTTAGATTCTTTTCCTGTATAACAGCCTGAAATGTCGAAGAGGGAGACAGCAAACACAGCCCCACCATGCCATTTTCACAGACTCACTTTGCAAGCCATAAACGATTTCAAATAGTACAACAAGCCTATCTTAATATCTACCTCTGTGACACGACGTCCACCTACTTACAGACGGATACTAAAGCTCTGAGGATTATGGGGGAACTTCTTGGCCAGCTCGAGCTTCCTTGCTCTCTGGGTCTCGGCGAGAAGCACGTCCTGCAGCTGCAAAAGCCGACCGTAACGCCTTCTACTCATTGGTGACCACCAAAAACCCACCACATGGACCAAACACGAGCGAGATCTGGGACATCTCGTAGGGTAATTGAGGGAAGCTTGCCAAGGGCCAGGAGAACACCACGACTGTTCCCAGAACAGATTTGGATAACTGTTTGCAAAAGACATTTCTCCCTTTTCCAAGGCTGAGCTGGAGAATCACTAGAGGCTGACAGCCCCTAACGAAATACCTGAATTTAAAGCAAGGAAATACTGGATGGAGGCATCGACTGCCAGACTTTGCATCATCTCCTACCACTTCCCCTTTATGGATAAACACGCCGAGTCTGCAGAGCTTCATGTGAAGCCCAGCAAAACGATCACTTAGGACCTTCCAAAATTTGAAACGATCTACCTGGATTAGGCAGGCAACATTTTAAGAGTTTCAAATGCTTTCAGTGGACATTCTCCATGCCCACACAGGGCACCACACGTGTCTGTTGTCACCTGCAAACCCTCCGAGACCGCTGTTTGCATTAGACCAGAGTACTTCTGCTCTTGGGCAATCTCTGGGGTTTCAGTCCTCAGCTGAGAAATAGCTTTCAAAGAGCTCCTCGGCTCCTGAAAGACAAACCCGGAGCCTTTATTAATCCTCCTAGTGACTGAAAGGCACGTTCCCCTGCTGTTTGTCCCTTCGTTGCCATCAACACTGCCCTGGCAAGAGGAAGGAACAGCAGCAGCGCATCCATGGAGATAGGGAAGGAGTCCTCCGAGGCCGGGAAACCTTTGCTCACGCTGCCACCTCCTTCTCCCTGACACAGGGAATAAATTTCCGAGTCCTACATCTCATATAAATCTCTTTAAAGAACGAGGAGCCAAACATCTGTGAGTTGTCTGAATTAGCGTGAATTTGGCAGACCGAACAGCAAACTTGTATCGCCCCGCAGCCTTCAAATTTCTTGTTTTTCCTCGGGTTCATTAAATACATAACAATCTGTTACCAGAAGACGGCTCCTACGTGCTCAGGCTGCCAAGGAGCTGGTGTCGATAGCTCTGGTGGAGATAGGGGGATGCGTGGGGAGGATGAGGGGGCTCTTCCTAACGCAGCAGGGCAAGGAGAGGATGGGCTTCAACCACCCTGCCTCCTCCAGCGACCACCCGCTATTTCCAACACATAAACCTGGTGCACTCAAAGCTTGAGGTGATTATGGAAAGCATTGAGGGCTAACAGAGCTTAAAAGTTTGGGACAAGCAGGGGGAGATACCTCCAAAAGCCAAGGATGTCCTGCAGCATCATCCCAACAGGGTGGGATGACCACGTCACATCCAGATGGAGAAGCCAGGCTCTGTGAGGGTTATTCCTACCCGTGAGCAGAACCCCGGGTACAAGAGATGCCCATCATTTGGGGAAATTTGGGTTTCCCAGTAGGGCAAGCCTGGCAGCACGGGGCTCAGGCACGCAGGGAAGGCATCGCCAGCACCAAGCCACGGGCAGAACAGTCTAACGCTGAGACGGGGAACAGCGCTGGCGGCTTCACCTTCCCTCAAAGGAAGCCTTTCGCTACGGGGAAGGAGTCAAAGCAAACACCCACTCGCCGTGTTTACCCACTTAAATCAAAGCCCCAAGCAGCACCAAAACGCGCCCGACAGCCTTTCCACGGAGTCATTCATTCAGAGCTTGGGTCTGAGTTTCAGCCGGGGTTTTTAATATCGCAGGGAGATGCTTGTGAGGCCGGAATAATGCAGAATCTGTTGCTGTAACACACTCTCAGCTCCTGCGAGGTGTCAGCAGCACGTAAAGCCAAAAACTACGGCAGCTTTGGCTCCTTTTGGAGGGGAGGGCAGTGAAATATTTCCCTCTCCGCCCCCCCGGCTCCATGCGAGCCTGAGGTACAGCTCCTTGTGACCTGGCTCCTGGCTGTCCCAAAGCAAGGTACCCCCCAAGCCAGCACCCAGCCAGGGAAGGAATGCCCGCAGATGACAATTTTCCTAATGTTGGGATGCTTCCCTCCCTGGAAGGGGTCAATTCCCACGCAGTGGGATGAGCCCCACTATGGCTTGGCACCCATAAAAGCCCGGATTTTGCAGCCCGTCTCAGAGACGGGAGGAAAAAGAAAAAAAAAAAAGTCTATCTAGAAGTAAGTGGAAATGAAAACAGTCCCCGCTTTTATTTGGGCTGGCAGAAACACCATCCTGCCCAGCCTTCCTTGAGCTCATTTACAGCGTGAACATGCAGTTAAGGGGAAAAAAATAAATAAATTTTAAAATCTGCATTTTCCACCCCAAGAGTCTCCATCTTCGAGTACTCTCCATACATTCCTTCCACCCCACAGGTGAAAATCAGGAGAAGAAACAGATTCCTCAGTGGAAATGGGAAGCCCAAAGGACAGAGGATTCAGCCCTGGCACCAAGCCCCCTCCAGAAAAGGTATCCCAAGGAGAACCGACCTAAATGCCACATCCCATCCTGGCTCTCAAGACGCCAGCAGGCTACGGGGAAGGGTATTGTGCCAGCTATTTTGCCAGTGCGTAAATCTGAATGATTTCCCAGTACAAACGGGGCAGCAAACACATTCACCTTCATCACACAGAAAAACATGTATCAACTTGCTACACTAACGAGTGAAGGAATTAACAAACCCTAGAATTTTCAAATCATGACCAAGTCCCCCGAAATCACAGCACCACCTTAAAAAATACACGAGACTGCAACTCAAACACCAGGTTCTGTGGGAAAACAGGATACAGGGGCTTGTAAAGACCTTAAAGATGGCAAGAAGTCCCACTGACAACGCTGAAGTGGGAGAGAACGGCAGTAATGATGCAGAAAAGGCAGAAATTATCAATACACGCTAACACTGCCCTAAGGAGAAAGGAAAACGATACAGTCAAGTTTGTTGTCAAGAGTAACCTGGGACGGTATTAACCAGCAGGCACTAAATATAGATCTTTCTGAAACAACAACTCCAAGTAATTTACACCTTCGAATTTTGTAAGATGATGCCAAAAAGCCTTCCACGGCAGAAGCCAGGGAGGTAAATGTGATGGCCCCGACAAAACAACAAAACGAGCAGGATTCAGTCCAAGGATGGAGAGTCAGCAACCACAATTAATTCCAGCGAGAAAAGAGCTTTTTTCATCTCACCCGATGTCTCTGTGCTGGTAAAAGGGAGCGCTGGTCAAACAGACTGGATTAAAGCGCAGGGAAATGGGTAACTATTTAACGGGCACATCTCAGACGGACCTGCAAATCAGCGGGTGATCGTGGCTGCAGCAGAAACCAAACTCCTTCTGCCGTGGAATATTTCTGGCAGTAATTGGGAAGGAAACAGGAAAATCAGTGCTGCGTAAGTGCCTCGACGCTGGCAGAGCGCTACATACAGAGGAGAACAACTTGACGACACGGAATGGAGAGAAGAAAACAGCACAGTTCCTAACTGAGATGTTAAGATATACCTTAAAAGAATAAATTGCTTAAAGGACACTCACCTCAAAGGCAGGGGTGCATCCCCCAGCTCCTCCACTGCTCAGTGGAGTATCATGGCTTGTGGGCTGGATAAATTGGGGATCTCCAGGAGAAGACACAGTTTTGCCTCCGTGCTCTGCACTTCACAGCCGCTACAGGGATCAGGAGCCTTCTGCTATGTCTGAATAAGGTCTGGAGAGGGCCCCAGGAGTAACTGAGGGTCTTGAAGACACAGGTATGGTGTAAGACGGGGGGCAAAGCAGAGCGGTAACTGCTCAGGAGGAACCTGGCCACCTTCAGAGAGGGAGGGAGATGCCAAGCATGTCCTTCAGAGGGAGCAGGTAACACCACCCAGTGCTGCGGGAACTGGAAACTACGCAGATTCAGACTAAGGGCAAAGTGCAATTTTTTCCCCAGCAGCCCAGACAATAATCATTGCAATAAATTACCAGCATAATAAATGACTGCAGTGGGTTCTCAGCCCTCCCTATGTTTGTCCCTCTGCACTTGGATGGCTTTTCTAAAAGACACTCTCAGCAAGAATTAATTCAGAAAATTACCAAAACTGGTGACACACAGAGCAGTCTCCAGGAGGGTGGCTCTCCTGGCTCACTGCACCCCCNCCTGGCTCACTGCACACCCCCCCCCAGCAGCCCCCATGTCCCAGCCTGGTCCAGGATGGCTTGTGCGAGGACCAGAAAGGATGGGGGGGTGGGGGGAGAGCTGAAAAAGTAGCCCCTCCACAGGCTAAGGGGCTGTTGTCCCAGCTCATGGCTCCTTTTCAACCTGTCACCTTCACGGCCATATCGTAGGGACACGCGAGAGACAGGCACAAGGGAGGGCATCAACAGCGCGACCCACCGCACTGGAGAGCTGGATTTCTTTTTTTAAAATATGAAATTTAACAATTCACCCAAAGCCTCCACAGGAAAAGTAATCTGCTACCAACAACGTAAACCATGCGCGACCCAAAATGTGGGTGACAGTTTCTAAATGAAGCTATGGGTAACTGTTTATCTTCATTAACCACGACACTTGCGCTCCCAGCAGCACCAGCCATCGCACTGCATTTCAATTACAGCACAACTGATAGTCCCAGGAAGAGATAATTCTATTTTATTTATTTTTTTTTTCTGAATTAACAGAGAGGCTACAAAACCAAATGTGGGTATTTATAATGCTTTCTTTATCGCCATAATTGGAACAGATCTTCAGCTTTGGCACAGAGTTGTAGCTTTTGGCATTTGTTTAATAGTATTAAAACTTGTCTTTTCAAAAATATTATACAATATTCATTTGTAGTGGTTGGGACAAAAAAAGCACGTGATACAGGGGTCAACAATATAGAGAACTGAAGTCATTTTATAGCATCAACAGCTATTGCCCAGCTATCGTTGTGGCTATTTTCAGCGATGTTGAGGTAAGCACACAAATATAAAATCAGACTTACTGTGACTTTCCCCACATCACTCGAAATGAGAAATTGCTACTGTCACCTGGTGTAACCACACTGCCAGGGTCTCCTGACCCGAGCCCAGAGCCAGCCACAGGTGCACCTCGGCAGCAGCATCATTCTGCACGGCCACCAGCCCCAAAACCCTGCTTCTCCTCTGCCACCAAAAGGAGTCTTTTGGTCCTTCCTTCCCAGGGCTGGTTTTGAGCAGAGAGAGAGGGAGCGCAGGTTTTCCAGCTGCTGGATCAAAGTTTGCCAGATTTCATTTTTTACAAACCCTAGGAGACGTAACGATATATAAGCACAAAACAGCCACAAAGTAAAACTCTTCTTTCACTATGGTCCCGTACCTACCGCACAGCACGAGCCCTGAACCTTGGCTGCTGAAAGCAAAACCTACAGCCAGGATCCACAAATACAGGGAATGATACAGCCCAGGGGATGCTTCAAATGGACTACAGAGGAGTGACACCAATGATGCTGCTATATTTAATCCTCTAAAAGCAAAAACCGTGACCAAGTCTCCCTTAGGTGTTATTTTTTTTTTTGGGGGGGGGGGTTGGATATAGAAACTCAATGCACCAGAACTGATTTTTTTGCACTCACTCAACCGGTCCTTAAACTGTTACTCCAATGCAGTGATTACGGAGCCAAACTCACACGGGTGCGGGGACCCGTGCTTCGCGCAGGCGTCTGTGTTCCTCCAGGTCAATTTAACACAGTTTCCTCCTTCTGTGCCTTTCAACCAAAACTTCTGACATATCACATCTCATTTATTTCCACGGATAGATAATCTAGAAATTAATCTAGAAATCTTTCTAGATTTCTCTTCCTAGATAGACGCCTAAGATGTGCTATCTGACATATCTAACACACAGGCTCCAAAACTCACAGATCCACCACCTGAAGCCAGGAGGAACTCCAGCTGTAAAAGAACTGCATGATGACACTTTTTAATTATCGATACCCACTCCACCTGTTGATGACTAAAAGGCCCCTGCACCCGCAGCACGTGCTCTCAGAGCTCACCCCAGCCCGGCCAGGGCTTCAGAAATAAAGCTCTTGCTTGAGAATATTATTTATTTTTTTTTTGTCTCTCTAAAGACAGCCAACTCGTAAAAGTTTGGGATAAACAAACCAGCCCAAGGATTTGTGATCCCCCTGTCCCCAGCCACGTTCTGCACTGCTGCTCTAAGCAAACAGCCGGGTCGTGGGCAGCCTGGGCTGCGACTGCGCCCGCCTCGGCGTGACCTTGGAAAAGTCCTTTTCCATAATTCTAACAGTGCTCGTAGGCAAACTCGATCGCAAAACCAGAGCTCCGGGGCTCAGGTCTGCCCCTGCCCTGACCGCTTTTGAGGAATTTACAACAAGTCTCATCTCTACAGAGGGTGGTGGCACTCGTGCCGTGCCCAGGGTCAGCGGGGAGCGGGTATGGGCAGGGAGGGCTCAGCCCAGCCAGCACGGAGGAGTAGCATGGTGGAAAATTCCCCTCTCTTCACCCTGATTAGTTTATATTTAGCTCTCCAGGGAGTAGACGCGCTGGAGGAGATGTTGTTTTGCTGATATTTTTGCTCTGCCCTGCGAGGAACCCTGCATGTCAGGGGAGGCTCTCCCCGCCTCACCCCACCACCACGTCGGACCAGGCACGTGAGACCTCCGATAGTCACAGCCCTCCGCTACCCATCGGACTTAGGGATTCTTTTTCTGTTCTGTTTCGCCGAGTCAGCAGGCTGGCTTCCTCTTCCTCCTCCTCCCCATTTTGGGGAGAGAAAGAAGCAAAAAAAAGTCAGCCATGAAGAGCGTGAGGAGCTACAGAGGAGCAACCTCCTCAGCTCTTCTGCTGGCCTGCTCTGCCACAGGAATAAAATGTGGGCTTGCCTTTCCACAAGTATTTTCAACCATTTCACCCCTAGTTTTGGTGAGGGCAGACCTGATACATCCCCTCTTCCTCCCCTGGGAGGTGGGAAGGAGACTCAATCCCTCAGGGCTGAGCTCTCCAAAGAGCTCAAAGCATCTCTGGCCCTGCCCCTTGCTGCGGGTTCAAAGTCTGCTCTGCCCCAGATTAATGTTCATTAGGACTATTCCCAGGAAAATCATTCTACAAACCATGTGATAGGCGAGGGGGAAGGAAATAAAACCAGCTTTTTTGACCAGGGCACCCTCTTTTCTACCTGGGATTTTACAAGGAAAGCACAAGCTACCTCCATCCCGATGGAGGTAGCATTTCCTTGATGGAGATCAAGAAGTGAAGCGCCACATGTTTCAAGAAAGAAAGAAAAAGGAACAACAGCCTCAAACCACACAGATTTAAAAAATCAGAGACAGATCAGAAATAATAAATTGGACAAATTGGATAAACTTCGTCCCCCTCCACTCCCTCCAGGACACAGTCTATCGTGTCTGTTCTGTGCAGAAATACAGCTGTTTCGGCAAAAAGTTGTGTATCTTGTTCTACCTATACCTTTGCTGAAAGAGAAGCAAGCCTTTGATACTGAAAAAAATTAATTACATATAATTAACCAAAGAGGATTTAGGGCTTTATATTGGTATATGTTTACCTATTTGCATGAGTGCATATTTATACACTTGTATTTATTTATGCAAGTATCCATACCCAAAAATTAGTCTGCATCGGTGCTGGCTCTGTCCCACAGTCTGTTTGATCTCCTCACGTAAAAATTTGGATCTCACTCACTGAAATCAATTACCTACTGGATTGATTCGCCCTGATTTTACAGGCAAAGTTTTGCCTCCAACAGCCTGAGCATTCACTGATCTTCCTCCCGAAGGCCATCTGCTTTCGATAACCAAAGCGGTTCTTGGAGACCTTGGCCCTGGGTAGGGCTGGAAGTCAAAAAAGTTTCCCCTCCAGTTTCCCCTCCCTCCTCTGGGTTTTTAACCTGGAAATGAAGAAGTGCGGATCCAGGGATTCAGCTGCAAAACCGCCGGCACACGTGGCCGTTCTCCACGGACCAGGGCGTCCTTCTCTATTTTGAAGTGGAGAGAAGGAAACAATTCCATGGCAGGTTGCTTCACTTGGGTTTTTCTCCTTCCACATTTGAAAGCAATGAGGTTGCATCCTTCTCTAAGAGCATTACTGAGGGGTGGACAGCCCTTATCCTGCACCCCTGAGCCTGGCCGCGCTGGAGCTGGGTCTAACACCCCCACCCTCACCAGCATCCTCAAGACTTTTAAAAATTCAGAAATAAACCAGAAACTCTTTTCAAACCTACAATGAGCCACGACAGGTAGGGACACAGCAAGCTGCTCTGAAATTCAGGTTTTTTACCATCAATCTAATTAATCTGTTTTGTGACCCACCCCAAATATTTTCTCTAGAAACACTATCTACATTGTTTGGGGGTTTCTTTATTTCTTTTTCCAGCCCTCAGCCAAGCCCTGGTAAATATTTCTGCCTGTGTCGGAGGTGGGGTGAGGGAATCAGTGCCTTGCAAGAGCCTTGTGATGGGAGGGAAGGGGCAGCAGCTCCCCGGTGCTTGGAGAGCCCTGATACCGGTGGGAGATGGGCAGGGATGCTCCCAGCCCTCTGTGGTTTTAGAGTATTATTGCAAGACACTGCTACCTCTGCAATTTGCAAGTAGTTTTTAATCTGTCAAAACAGACTTTTATTATTGTTTGAGGATTCAAAAGGAAAATATGCACATCTGGTTTCAATCGCAAACTGAAGTTTGGTCTATCAGCCTATTTCATAACAAATTATGCTTACTTTTTACTCCAGAGGATTTCCTAAGGAGGGGGTGGGCTGCCAAGGTACACCAGCGTCTGCGGCGACCACACGGCACAGAGCGAGGCAGCGGCACTACCCGGTGACAGGCACCGTGCTGTCACAAACTCACTCTCTCTGTCAAGTAAACTAAATCTTAACATTATTGAGGAGAAAAATAACCCTTATTCATTAAATCCTCGTGTAAACCTACACGTGAAATCTTCACGTACCGAATAATTTGAACGTCACTGAACAGAGAAACAAGACTCACAGGCTTCCTAGGACAACTCTGCTGCCAGGGCACTTTGCAGAGGCAAGAAGCCACCATCCCTCGCTGCTGACCTTCACGGCTGGAGACCCCTCAGGTCCCTTGCCCTTAGGAGCAACCTTGCACATGCCAGGCATGAAAACTGTGGCTGGGCACGGTGGGAAGCATCTGTGAGGGTCCCGGACGGACCGGAGAGCACCTCTATGGTGATGCTCAACCAGGTCCACCACCCCCAGGTCCTGCAGCACCCCCGGCAGCCCCCCAACCTGGGGAGTTTTGTACCGACATCCAAGTTTCAGCCCCGATAAACATCACTCTCGGTTCGGAGAGAGGAAAGCACGTGTTGATCCATTCGGAGGAAGGAATTACAGAGGGAAAGGCAGAGTAATTGGAGGAGAGGAAGGCTTGCTCCCC
>VZRU01020922.1:44789-61412 GCA_013398155.1 Pedionomus torquatus
GAAAGAAAGAAAGAAAGAAAGAAAGAAAGAAAGAAAGAAAGAAAGAAAGAAAGAAAGAAAGAAAGAAAGAAAGAAAGAAAGAGAGAAAGAAAGGAAGGAAGGAAGAAAACCAACCCCAAAATAATCAAAAGAGGCCAGTCCGGGCAGCGCGTCCCTTGGGCGGTGGCGGGGAACCCGCGGCTGGTCCCCGCACCGCTGTCACTGCGGCCCCGCGACACCCGTGGGCGCCTCCGCCAACCCGTCCCGAGGCCGAGAGTGACTCCTGGTGGCACGGCCAGAGGGAAGAGCCCGGCTCCACCGCAGTCCCGCGGGGTCCCCTGGGCGAGAAAGTTGCCCTCAAAGTTTTTAGTCCATCGCTGCAGCCACGGGCGGGATTTGGCAAAAAAAAATCCCCCTCCTTAACGTCCTGGTTTGAGGTAAAATGAACCAATTTTGTGTTTTACAATTCTACTTTTTTAGCTGGGCCTATTCTAACTAATTAAACTCTGAAATTAACAGCACATTGTTCAGAAAACTGTCCACTCTCACAGTGATAAGACCTGATTACACCAAGGGATGGTGCAGAGAGGCCCTGGCTTATCCTCATTGCTGGAACAACAGGCAGGGAATTGCGTTATTTGCCCCATTGGAGGGTCAGAAGCAGAAATGCATCAAGGGGTCACACCTGCAGGGAAGAGGGGACAGGACAGGTGACCCAAAACTGACCAACTGGGGTAATCCATCCCATCCACATCATGCTCAGTATAAAAGCTGAGGGACTGAAGGATCAACTCTCTTTCCTCGATGGCCAACATCTGAGGAGGACCCTGCCTGAGCAGGACCTGCCTTTGACCCCAAACCAAGCGCTCCTGACTCCAGATCTGGATTCCAGCTCCTGTCGACCACTGAGACCAGTCTAGGACTTTTCCTGGTGCCTGCTGGTAATGTGATCGGCATCCTGGGAGCTTGATACGGTTTTGTTTATACTGTATCTATGTCATTATTTTCTTCTTACTTTAATTTTAGTATTAATACTTCATTAAAGTAGTTTAGTTCATTCTAAACTAGTAAATCTTATCTCTCCCTCTCCTTTCATTTTTTGGGGGAGGAAGGGCCATTTGTCAATCTGGCTTTGGTAAATTTGGCTGAAACCTCAACACTTAATTTTCTTCCATTTTTTTTTTCCCAGCATTTCTTTTAGGAAGAGGCATTTGCCTCTTAGGAAATCCTGCCAGAACGCAGGCAGCCACGGGTCCTCTGCAGTATTCAAAGCCACATCTGTGTGGCTTCACCAGGGAGGTGGCCTTTAGAAGCGATCTGCTTTAACAATAACATTTTCCATCCATCCAAGCCCAACCGCGCACAGCACGTCGGCTTCTTCCGAGAGCCAGCGTAATTAGCGAACAAGGAAACTACACGACAGCTAGAAGGAAGATTTAGAACCCATTACAAAATAGAAGCCTAAACATCAATCTTGAGCATATGCACAAGCAGATGTCATCGGGAATGAATCCGGGCCCGAATTTTCCTCCACCCGGCTGGATGGCTGGGCACACAGCTGGGGATGGCAAGTGGGAGCGAGTACGGGCACGTGTGCACTGAGTGGCACATACAAAACCAGGTACATATAAAATTAGGCAGGAGTGGCCAGTTTGAGTGGGCTATGAAGGGCTCGATGATGTGAAGGGGCTTTTGCATCCAGCCCCTCCGTCCCACTCCCTGTTTGCTTCTCTTACCACGTATCGAGACGGGTAAGCGATAAACCATGGGCAAACTCCTTTTCCAGAACTTTGGGAATCACATTTAAAAATGTTTTCTTACGGTTTCCCAGCTGAATGTTTCAGTAATAAAGCTCACCGCGTAATTGAATCCATTCCCGTGGCAGCCTTGCGCAGGGCGGGCTCAGTCTCCAAGATCCAAGCAGAAGGTTGCTTTCTGTCCCCTCTTGTGGCTCGGTCCAAACCCAGCATTTCCTACCTCCCATCCTTTTTGTTTTCCCAGGGATAAGCTCCCCGTGGAGCGGTACCAGTATGCATGAAAGCCTGTTGCCGAAGCTTAAACGTGTTTGCCACAGGTGTTTTCAGTAACATCGTTTAAACGGAAAGGGTGGCCACAGGTCCCTTCTCTGGTGACAGTGCGGAAGGGGAAAAGATGGAAAGCACTTTCCAGCTTTAAAGAACTGAGCATGAGAGTTCAGTCATTGTGGACAGAAAATTCATTCAGTCAAATTCTGAGCAGATTTAATTTATGTTTTTGTCTCAGACGTCAGTGCCTTTGTTACCCACTGACCAGGGGGCCTTCCTTACAGAGATGGAAACTGTGGGTAGGAAAAATCTAACGATCCCCACGATCCTTCTGAAATTATACCGGGGTCTAAGTCATTAAAACAATTAGATGTAATAGCATGGGGATAGGCACAGTGTCCTCCACTTCCAGGGCCCAGAATTTGGCTGTCAGTTACAATCTGCTTTCTGTGAAGCCTTTCCAACCCTTCCCTATCTGCTCCGCGGTGTTGTTATTCTAGTCATACGCTCCAGGGTTGCTAATAATTTCAGAAGTGTCCCTTTTCGTGATGACTTACAACTCTGTGCTCTTCTGAGCACCCGAGAGTTCCCAGTTATTGATGGTTTTATCCTTGTGCTTCTCCTGCCAGGCAAGCAACACGGGTAAGGGACTCACCCAAGGTCAAGCAGTAAGTCAGAGCTTCCCAGTCGTAGGCTGGGACACCTTGGCTCCACCGAAGACCAGTCTCAGGAGCCACACTCCAGTTTCAGGGGAAGTCCTGAAATTCATGGAAATTAAGTAACAGCGAGCATAAGGATTTCTAAGGTATTTTTCATATCCAGGGACCAAGCACGTTTCTGTAATACAATCAGTGTGTTCAAGCTCAGAAAGCATCTAAAGCAAAGAGGCTTGATACCCTAAGCTGAGTGTAGTGATAGCACGAGGGGTAACGGCTTCAAACTGCAAGAGAGAAGATTAGATATTAGGAAGAACTTCTTTGCTGTGAGGATGGTGAGACCCTGGCCCAGGTTGCCCAGAGGAGCTGTGGCTGCCCCATCCCTGGAGGGGTTCAAGGCCAGGCTGGATGGGGCTTGGAGCAACCTGGTGTGGTGGGAGGTGTCCCTGCCCAGGGTTGGAACTGGATGGTCTTTAAGGTCACTTCAACCCAAACCCTTCTATGATTCCATGAAACAAGGGAAGCGCTGCTGGGAGAAAGGGTTGTAATGAGGAGTGGAGTTCTTAGTACATTTGGCTTATGGGATTTGCACCAAACTTAAAAATCCTTTTATTTCAGAGGTTATTTGCTGTGCACATGCAACAGCTTTGCATTTCATCTCCTCACTTCCCTCACTGCTCCTTCTTTGCCCTGACCGAGGGCAGGACTACGGGCCGCCCCAGACTAGGTGCAATGGAAACAGTTGACAGGTAAAATAAATAGACCATGAAATGCATGTGGCGAACCCTCCTCTCACTTGAATGTGCTTTGTCAGCCACATCTGCATCTGCATCGGCTTAAGACAAGCCAAGGGTTAGTTGTCCATCATTCACAAAACCCGAGGCAGCTGTGGACATGCCCCAAAGCAGCACATTGCATTGGATAAGCAGAAATGCTGTAGCCACGGATTTCAGGTGCCCCAGGGTAGGACAGCAGTCAGCAAGGCTAATTACTACTGCAAATTGGGACCAAAGAGCCTACATCCTTCTGCCCGAAACACCCACTCGTGTTTTAGGGGAAGCACTGGTGAAAATCTAACCGAGGAACCTTCAACCTGCCTTTCTTGGTGGGTGTTTGAGGCAGGCCACAGGCTTATCACGCCGTGCCTGCACGTCTCTGTGCTGCTAAGGAGGGGTTTCAGTCCACAACTTCAGCAACACTTCCAATCACTCAATAAATGCACATTCTTCCCACCTCTGCTTGAGATGTGACACTGCCCATGAATAGCTGGCTGCTGGAGCGACTGTGCTGAGGTTTGTTCCTGCTCCCTCACTCGTGTTTATGAGCTCTGGCTTTCCAGCACGGGTTTATGCACTTACCATTATCCAGAATTTATATGCTACCTGGCGGCTACCCCGTTTGTTTGCCTGACAGCACTCAGTTTAATTTCCAGTAACCTCAAAATGAAGTTTCAAGCTCTACTGTTACCGACCAAATGGAAATTAAGCCACAGGCTGGCTTTACGCTTATTTGTGTCAAATAAAACACGCCAGCGTTCCTTTTTTCGCCACTGTCTTCAGGCTATAACACCTCATCCCCTTTCACTGAAAGCCCTCGGTATCCATTAATTGTTCCCCAATTTAGCTGCTGCCCACAAAGGGTTAGGTCACGCTTAACACACTTCCAGCCGATGGAGCCGTCCCCCTTGCAGGCATCCGCACCCCAGCCAGGGGACAGGGAACGTTGTGCATTGCAGCCTTCCCCCCAAAAAGCTCTTACCCCCTCAAAAAAAGGCAGTGAGCGACGGGAACGCAAGGGCAGGTCTCCTCACGGCAGCGCAAAGCCCTGGCCCAGTTATTTCCTATGAGTTCTCCACGTATTTTACAGGAGACGATTCGATACATTAAAATGCACCGAGGGCCTATAAAATAAAGCAGTTATTGTTGTAGCAAGTTGTGTTTTTTACTTTTCGGCATGCCAAGATTGGGAAAGCAACCCGTGTGCCAAACCCCTGAAAATTTTGCTGGATGTTGCTAAATACCATACTTAAAGATTTTTGTCTGGTATGAAATAACATAAATTTTGGCAGTCTTTTCCTAGGCACCCTGGAACACAGCAGAACGGACATAGCAGAGTGTATGTATGCAGATTTTCCTTACAATGGCTCCAGCGCTGCCAGTGCATTCCTGGAACGTGGAAATACATGGAAGCCAGTGTCAGCGATGAAGAAAAGCTTGCTGTGCCTAACGGATCGGAAAAGCTATTCAAGAACTCATCCCTATGTAAAAATAACTCAAAAGAAGCCACCAGGCTCAGTGTCAGCCCCGCCTCACAGCTTCACAGCTCTCTAAGCCACATGTGTCACACCTGGACACAAAGCCTGGGTTTCTCTACGTGAGCGGTTCCAGTTCACCATCTTTTTCCCATCCAGGTCTTTGGTCCTTTGGCCCCACAGACCTCACAGCCTGCACCACAAACCTGTGCAGAACTGAAGTAATTTGGATGCAAATTAAATGAGAGAACATCTCCATTTCTAGCCACAGATACATTGGCCACGTCAATGAAGAAGAACCTTCATTGCTTAAAGACAGGGATAATGCAAACCCTCTGAAGACGCTACCCAAACCTCTGAGAGTACTCCAGTCCTGTACCTCAAATTCGGAATCACAGGCACAGATTCCATATCACTACCCTGTGGTCAGTCTTTGAAACACCTTATTATTACACTGAAGGTGCAGGGCCATCTGCTCACACCACTATTTATTGCACATTTTCTTTGCTCTCCTGAGCCTCCCACCTGAGACGTGTGGGGTGGGACATATCCTCAACTCAGGTATAACCAGCAGGATTAAAAATCCAAACATCTGAAAGCTCCTTTTTAAAATAGTTTTGAAAAAGAAAAAGTAAAAAAATGCTGAGCATCTCCTGTCGCTACAGATGTCAAACACCCCAAATCCTACGATACAATCAAGGCAGTTGGCCCTCCCTGGTTGTCAGAAATGGTGCTGCAATGTTGGTTTTGAAACCAGGAGGGTGAGCCCGTAACGCCAAGTTACTTCAACCTGATGCTCTTGATAACGATTTGAAGAAATACCCTCCTGACAGGACAAAAAGCCTGTAATTACATGCTTCATCACTGTTGGCACTGTCTGGAGGAGTAGCTGCCATAGTTCTGTTAGTATTTCTTACAAAACCCAAAGGCTCTTCAAAAAAATTGTAGCTCCCAGAAATCCTTCCTTTTAGACCACAGAATTATACTGAAGTTGAAGAACAGAACATTAATTCCATATCTTCCAAGCCTTCCCAAAAAAAATTAACATTAAAAAAAAACGAAAAAGCTTAGAGACAGCAAAGCAGTTGGCTATTTCTGCTCCTCCAAGACCATTAAATGACCATCCCTTTTTAAAAATAGCAAGTTGGCCAAGAGGGAAGTCAAGGAGTAAAAGAACATTATTCTGCCCCCTAAATTTTCTGTCTTCATTCAGTTGTGTCATGATTTCCTGTCTGGTATTTCTTACTTTTTCGTTTTATATAAACATGGTTATAGAAGTATCCACTTTAAGAAAGTAGTGTAATACTGACAGGGCAAAGATTTTTTGTCTTGAGAACCTGTGGGGCCCTATCCAAGCCCCATATGTAGAAACTCCCTAGATCTGACATCTCAAATAGCTATTTCTTTAATCAATTCTTGTTCTCCTCTTTCAGATATTTCATCCTGACAGCTCACTTCCCTGACACACCCCCAAAAAAACCCCAGGGTAAAATGCTCCAAGCTCTTCCAGTAGTACCAGCCCCACAACAAATACAATGGCCTCTCCCAGTAAATGCCTCAAAAAGAGAATCCCTAAATGCAGTTTGCTCGGCAATAGCAGGTACCAGGAGTCAGGGATGGGATGGTTGAGCTGCTCCAAACTCAGATGTTGGTGGAGGTGCTGTTTATTAGGGCTTATGGATTAAAACCACCCTCCATCTTCCTGGAAGAAAAAGTCACAGTGAGATCCCACCACGACCCGTGCAGCCCAGCTCCCAACTACCAGTGCCAAGCAGTTTACATAACACTGGAGTTGCACATTCTACCACTGAAAACACCTCATTTAGAAGATGAGATCTAGCTTCATCCCAGTCTTGAGGTTTAATTGCTTCAGGAGAATGGGAGTGACTTCATGTCAAGGCTCTGGATCCCTCTGGAGAACGCTGGCTATCACCTCCCTTCCCTTTCCAGTCTTCCCAGGCGTCTCATTGAGTTTGGCACCTGGTTCACGAAGCCAGCCCACTGGCACAAAGAGAATTTCATCCTTTGGCACGTTGTCAATCAACAGGGGAACATAAACTCTTTCCGTTTTGCTTACATTTTATGCAAAACCATACCCAGATCCAGAAAGGTTTGCCAGCTCCGCAGCAGCCTCCAGCCTAAACTCGGCACTGCAGGAAAAGTCTGTGGGCTCAATTGCTGCTGAGATCTGGGGAGGATGTTAGTCTTACAAACCTCAAATTTGACAGTAAAATCACACATACAGCCCTCAGACAGCAGAACAATAGGAGCAGAATGTATTTAACATGCATTTATTCTCCTGGTGTTGGGGTTGAAACCAAGAGTCACGTAACTGCGTAGTCAGGAAGACACCAGCCTTCAGGAACTACCACCATGAAGGACTCCCCAAACCACCAAGGAGAGGCTCCTCTCAACTCATTGCTTATTCTCCTGCCTCTTCTTTTCTTTTCCAAGAAGTTTTTCACCAAAAGGCATCAAGATTTAGAGATCACACCTTCATGAAGAACCATCTAGCAAAACAAACTGCCCCAAATCGAGGATGTTCTTTGACATGTCATTTCCAAATCCTACTTGTCAGTGAAAAGCCATTGCTTGAGTCCGTATTAGAGCTGCTACCTGGACTCCATTATTCAAAAAATACCAGCTTTCCAAGAGCAGATTTTAAATATTAAGCCCTTGGTTATTGTTGCCATAAAATAAATCTCCTAAAACGTGTTTTACAAGCATTTTTCTACTCTCTGGTGATACTTGAAAGTGCTTGGGCCTGTCGAAGACTCTGTGGACTACAGATCAGACACAGAAATTAGGTGCCAAGCAACAGCGTGTGCGCTTGTTTGAGACTAAAATGGGGCCACAACAAGTTTAGGAATAAAAACCTTTCCACTTATGAGGACCACACCATTTTTCCACTCCCCACCCCTTCTCCCTGTAAAGACACCTATCTGTAGGGTCTTTCTTTTCAGCTTTCTGGAGCACATATTACTAGAAAACTTTTATCTAGACCTGAGAAGCAGAAAGGCACATGAATTCTGCCCCAGAACACCACAGAAACATGAAGACAAATGCCTAAGGAGAAAGCCCTGATCCTTGTCTGTGGGAAAACTACATTCCTGTCCCAAACTCCTTCAGAAAACCAGTGCTCAAGGCTCCTAACAATAGTCCCGTTGCACCCTCAGGCAGCAGGATGGTATTTCAGGAGTGACATTAATGTGTGGATCTCCACCTGATGACCAAATCCCATAATGCCAAAGGTAAAGCAGAGGAACCACGTGCTGTCTCTGAAGGCTTGATGCCTTTGGAGTTACATACAGCCCAGAAGTGGTAGAGAAATGCTTGAAGCCTTCAATAATCCATGACCTTGGGCAACAATGAGGTAGGATGGAAGAAGAGACTGGTCCTCAGCTTTTCCCCACCAATATGCAGCGTCCCTGGTAGAAAACTTATTCATATGGGAGGAAATAATTACAAAAAGAAATACAATAGTTTTCCAGAACATTTGAAAAACAACAATATGATTGCAAGAGAAAACAGTGAACTACGATCATCGCTTCCAAATGCCTTGCTAAAAATACTAATTGAAAGCGGTTGATCATACAACTTGCATGACAGACTTACATGATTTCTGATGCTAAAATTTCTGTGTAACCAGTTTAGGGAGCTTATTTTTAGCTTTACAAATGATATAAAAATATTACCTAGACAACAAAAACTAATAATAATCAAACCTATACAGAGAAGGAAACAATACTTGCCCTGAACCTTACATATCTTACAGAGTGTGAATCTGCAGTTAAATTTCTCTGAATTGATTAGAATAAAACCCATGACAGTCATGACTTTATTTCCATTCCATGATTAAATATGTATCATGCCTTCATTAGCAAAAATTACAGATGGGAATAAAGCAGATGCTCTAAACACACCCTGCCAGAGTACTTGCCAATAAAAATCTGCTTGTAGTAACTCTACCTGATGCCAAATTGGCTACAAAAACATCGCAGTCTTTTTATTGAAGCTGTTATCAGTAGCATACTTTGAATCCTTTGTACTACTCCATCAGAAACCCCCCCCTGTCTGAATTACCACTTCCATTCCATAGCAGCCCTGCTGGCTGCTGAGAGCCTGCTGGGCAGATGCAGTACCTCGGACTACAGCAGTGACCCAAATAATAACAAGACACTGGAGTTTTAGCCCTTTGGAATCCAAATGGGATCAAATATGCAATGAGCTACTCACTGGAACTAAACTTCCTCACCACTGCTGACTGACCATTCTTCCAATGGAACCAGTACATCCCATTTTATAAAGAGAATTGAATAGTTTAAGGTTCCTGCGTCAAAAGCATCACCAGATGGATCACAGAAGCAGGACTCACTACTGTGCAAAAAATGGCTTATTTCCTACCCTGGGAAAGGACTAGAAGTGTTTCTTGAGCTGTAAAGATCTCCTGAACCCTGGGAACTAGGAGAAGTTTGGAAACTAGGAGAAGCAGTTCCCTGATAAGCAAACACGACCTTGCCCATGAAAACCTGATTGCCTGACACGGCCTCCTTGATATTTGAAAGAAGTTTATTGTCACCTGTTTGTCAGGGCATAAAGAAAGCTCATTTTCTTGCCTTTGAAGCAATAATAGAATTCTGAAAATATAAAACAGCAGAAGAAACAAAGGCGAATAAATAAAGGCAAAGAAATTAAGAAAAAGGATTCCACACAGAAATTTAATAATAAAAAAGAAAAACATGGATATTTCTGTTTTGAATTCTTATGGATTTATGCAGCTAAAATCTGTCCTGAGAAATTCACTGGAAAACATACGGTCATTGTTGGCTCTTAAGACATTTTAACAAATTAATAATGAGAGAGGCACATGTCACATGGTAGTGAGATTGTAACATCACACTTTTACATATTTATGGGATCGGTGGAAACAACTGACAAAGCACACAGAGAGTCAGGCAAGAGAGAATTTCAAAACCACTCCGTAGCCTCCTTCTGTGGGAAAAGGGTTGAGCTATTGCAGTGGAGACAGACCATCACGGCGTGTAAGAACCTCTGAAAGCCTGTATTTAAAGCACTAACTGGTCCTTTTTTTTGCAAGCACTACAGATTTTATATCAATTTCCCTCCTTAACAGCTACGTAAATTTAAAAAGAAAAAAAAAAGAAAGATCCAGCACTTGGATTGAAAAAGCTTGTTCCCTGTTACGCAGCACAACAGAGAAACGAGGTATTTACTTTGTAGAATACCTTTACCTCTACTACTCACCAATTACCAGTACAAAAAATTAAATACCAGAGAACCTTTATGTTCCAAACACAAATATTAGTCTTATTTCTCTCTCTCACAAACTTGCAGCTCCCCTAAAACAAGTGAGGTTGCAGCAAGGACAAAATTTACGGGCAAGTTATGCAAAGCTGAACTGTTTCTAGGGCAATGTTTTATAGTCCCTTCGAGTTCCATACACAGTATTTTACTGTGCACTCAAAGAGCATTTATTTACACATGTGTCTGAGGTTTTCTGTCAGGTTTAAAGCTCAGACTTTTCTCAACTAATCTAATTTGTCCGAGATGGATGGCCCCAATTTTTTCCTTTGGAAAACCAAAGCTGTTACACTGTTTCCAATTCTTCCTCCAAAGCAAAACTTGGGTGTTGGCAGCTCCTCCAGAATTTCAAATCCTGCCAGACAGAAATTAAAATGCTTTTATTAGAAGGAAGTCATTTCACTCTCCTCTTGGATAACCCTTTGCAAACCATTCTTTATTCGTATGGAAAACTCACAAGTCAGTTATTCTGTAAGTTTACAGGACTGTATTGTTACACTGCACCGCTGCTTTATGTAGCTGAAACCCTTCCATGGATAATAAAAATCTTAGCTGGCTGACTCACACAAATTAATGGCAGAAAAGATGGTAACTTGCCAGTAATTTTAGTCCTCCAGAAGGGACGGTTGCTTTAGATCCATGCCGAGTTTTCAAGCCTCAGGCAAGAGATTCAAGAGCTGACTGGCATGTAAAAAACAGCCTTTTCCCTGGTTCAGAAAGGTTGCTGAGGTGACATAGAAGGTCACAGAGTTCCCAGCTCCCCTAAATATGGGTAACAGCGTTATCCCAATTTCAGAGCAATCAAGATGGGTGAACTGGATCTGGTAATGAAGGGCCAAAAGAAAAAAAAGCATCACCCTGGCACAGAACCCCCTCCCTTCCTGCGTAACTAGACTGAAATCCTTGTCCCCAGACTCTTAACAAAACCTGTCCTCCCTTGGCTTGTTGGCACTGGGAAATACAGAAACTCTAAATCCTAAGCAAACAGGGAGAAGATAGGCTGAAGCATTTACTAGTTACTTCATCTTGTCTAATCCTGATCCGAGAAAGGCAACGTGCTAACACAGACATCCCAATGTACTCAACTGCATCCTCAAACAACCCGAAGTTGGTGGATGGTTCTGCTTAACCGCTTACCTTCTCTGAACTCGTTCACCAGCTCCTCCTTGGTCCAGTTGCAAGATGTTATGAGGAAAAAGCCCTCTGATTTCAATACACTGCAGAGAGATCTCACGTACTGCTTCCTCTTCCCCACCGCGTTATCAGGATTAAGGCTTATGGCATCAAAAGTCCCCTTGTCAATACAAATCTCAAATCCTGACAGCTCAGCTGACGGAGCCAGGAAGTCTTCTACCTAAACCAGAAGTCTACAACTGTGAAAGCAACCCAGGAGCTTCTGAATCTTTAATGCAAAGCAATACTTTAAAATCAAAAGCCTCAAACCTGACAATAGGTGTGTTTAGGAAAGGGTAACTCACAGGCTTTTCATGCTTACCATGCCATGTCAGCTTCTCTCTTATTTATGTACGTTGTGATGATCTATTTGCTGTGAAGCCTGCAGACACACCTATCCATCTAAAGCTCAAACTAACATACTTGGAAGTTCATTGTTTAAATCATTATTTGTATTTTAATCCCTGGTTTCCTGGGTGCTAGGGACTGTACAAATACAGAACAGACAGAGCCTGCCACAAAGAGATTACAATTGACAAACAAGAACGGAGATATCGTGCAGGTACAGAGCTGGAGGAGAAAACAGCAGAGCAGAAAGGGAGCTCAGCATGAAAGGCAGTCACAGGATGGCTGGCGTTGGAAGGGACCTCTGGGGGTCATCTGGTCCCACCCCAGTTCCAACAGGGCCTCCCAAAAACTTTCTGCTGCACAGCTACTGGCAGGGATTCTACCACTGAAGGATTTCATCCTCGAATTCAAATCTAAAATTCAGATTGTAGCGGCTAACATACAGAGCTTGCAAAACAGTGAACCACTATTCTGCTCCCTGCCACAAGCAGGGAAACATTTTTAGTTCTAATGACCATTACAAACAGAAAAATAATAGACCAAAAATCTTCTTGTAAACACAAATTTATTTGGTTAAGAGTTTTCTCACAAGTGAGTGTCAAAAGACACCAGTAATATCGTACACTGAGCACATCTAAATATCAATTAGGTCATTTAATCTTGGTTCAGCTGCTTGCTATTTCCTCAGTAAACTTTCTCTCAAAACTTACCTTGAATTTAATGTTAGACATCCCTTCTTTCTCTCTCACTTTTTCTGAAAGTTGTATTGCAGAAGGAGAGTAATCGATTCCAGTGAGATCAGTGTAGCCAGACTTTGCCTAGACAGAAGCAGAGAATTTTAATCAGTGCTAGAAACTATTTTTTACCCAACAAATTATTTCCAACCTACACTCCATCTCATCTCTCCTCCTCTTAATGACAGAAAGAAACCCCAACTTTTTACGTATTTTTATTCCTGTTACCATTACAAGAGCTAAACAGCTGGGGGAATGAGCTGAAACAACTCCATTCTGCCTAATACCTCATCAAAAGCACTGTTGACTGAAAGCTGGTTTATCTCAACAAGTGGAAAACTGAGTAGAACTGTGAAAAGTAATACCCTGGAGAGGAATAAGCTTTCTTATCTGCACCAAATGTAACCTAGAAACCAGGAATTTTCAGTGATGAGAACATGTGCCAGGGCCAGATGCTTAAAAATAAGAAAACCTCTCTGACACTTACACAACATTTGAGATTGAGCAATTATTTGGTTTATGATAAGAGCCATAATATGTAATATATTTCATTAGTACAGAAATTCACTGCAAAGCCTTACATTTTTCCAATTATTCATGCCAGTGTCCAGTGGAATGCAATTATTTGCACATCATAAAGTCTTTGTATCAGCAATTTTCAGGCAGGTTATGCACCACGTAGAAGAGCAGACAGAGGCTTTCTTTTAATCTCACTTTGGAGCAGATAACGATAAAACAGCTCAGCAAAGTGAGATCCTAGAAAGCCTTTTGCAAAGCAGGTGGCCACTTTGCATTGCCTGGAGCCAGGCACCTGGGAGGGGACAGTGACAATTTCACTCTGAGGCAGAAGCCGAAGCGCCCAGATCTGGGTATCACGTGTGTCAGCTGGTGTGGCCAGACCCAAACCCAGCAGGAAAAGCTACAATCTTTTGGCCAGCTGCAGGCAGAGAGAGGGAGGAGGCCTGGGTTTGTTTTGAACAATACATGGATTTTAACTAGCATTAAGCAATCAGCTGCAGATCTACTTCTTCCAAAGGCCGATATCTCCACAGTGAGGAAAACTAAGCAAATTTTTTTAAGACAGTCTTTCCAGCAGCCCGTCAGCCCATGTGAGCTCAGCACTAGCCAGCTGTTCTTAATTGAGGACTAATTTCAGCTAAACACAAAGACCGTGTTGTTTGCGTTTGATGAAGAACAGCGTATTGCTCAGGCTTCTGCCCACGTCCCTCCCCAGAGCAAACCAAGCTTCCTGAGATGCCTGCACTGAAGACTTGGGGGTGGAAAAGCACTTCCCACAACAGCTCCTCTGTCTGGAAAAGAAGAGCTTGAGTCACTTCACGGAGTTCCCATTCACTCCTATAGTCTCCAGAGCAGAAGAGGGAAGTTTAAGGATAAACAACATCAAACGCTGCTAAATCTGTACGGCCTGACTACGTATGGACAGGAAGGGATCACTCACTCAAGTGCCAAACATGACCCCTGTCATGAAGGTGGTATTTGTAAGCACTGTGTTGCTGCTTCTTGAAACAGCAGATTAAATAGCAGAAAGATGTCTGCAACTCAATCAACATTGCCCCATTTTGGGGCTTGTGGTGCTGTCAGGCAGACACTCAGGCTTGGGTGGTGAATACCCTTCACTTCAGAGAAGTGCTGCAATACCGTTGGCTCCCATTATGCTTGGGGCAGGGGGGAAATAAACAGAAGGTCAGAGCTCCATATGGCAGCAACATTTCCTTAGAAGAGTGGGAATTTTTGGAAGGCAGAAGAATTAGGTCATCAATGCAGCCTACCAGTTTCTTGAAGTTAGCAGGGGTAGGACCATGGCCTACTGCACATATAAATGCAGCAAGGGCTCCCACTTCTGTATCCGAGATCCTCAAAGCAAGCAGAGACAAGAGGGGAAGCTTCCAGCAGCATCCTGGAGCTCACAGATGGGCAGATCCCCGCCGGGTGTGTGTAGAAGCCATTTAGTAGCAAGCTGGATGTTTTGCCTCTAGCTATTTCCCAAGGAACTGTATTCTTCAGCACCTCTTCCTGTTCTGATGACAAACCAAAACCTCGAAGTAGCCACCTTTCAGAGAGGTGCAATTAATGCCCTACATGACTAAAGTCTTCCGGCTTTTTTTCAGTATTGCAATTTCTATCGCATTGAGTCCAACTTCAGTGCCAAAACTGTTCTACAGCAGCCGATGGGCTTGCCAAAAGAATCCTAATCTTATTTTCAAAGCCTAGCGAGCAAGATCCTGAATTATTTAGAAACAATAAACATGGGAATTTCGGAAGTCACTTTTCAAATGGGAACCAGACTGAAAACTTCCTATTAAAGCAACCACAGTACTTTGAGGTGCCGAGTGTAGGGGGGGAGGGTGCTCTTATGGTAGTTTAATAGCTTTTAAAAGCTAACAGGCTGTTGTGTTCCCATTAAGGAATGAAAATCCATTTCAGATTTGTAACTGGTGCCAGTACAAAACAGAAGTCTTATAAACAGTTTTTTTTCTATAGGACGTTTCAACAGTGAAAAAGCTACCACTGCGCTTAAAAATCATCATTATTAGGCTTAATTTATCCTAATGAGATGAGACATTTCTACTTTTGATGACATGACTTCTCCTGTGCTGCAGCAGAGCAGCCAATCTCCATAAAGGTTTAAACCAAATGAAAACATAAAACCTGATGCACAGTATTGAGTGTTCTGTTGATGGAAAAAACCCCCACAAAATAGGTTTTAATTTAGGTTGCTGGCTTTTCATCTTTCATGAAGATATAGCTTGCCATGGTTACTGCTCTCACTTGTGAGAACTGTAGTTAAACTACTGTGTTTGGAGTATTGATTCTGTACCAAAAGCACAAACTTTGCAATATACCAACCAATTCAATCAGTAAAACACCGTTGCCAGTTCCAATGTCAAGCACAGAGCTGTCATGGGGAATCTTTTGTTTTTCCAACCATCTGATGATGCGAACCATGCTTTCTTCTCCAAACCTACGAAAAACAAGGGCTCAGGTAACCAAGACAGCAAAGGCGTACAAAAGGGACGGCAAATTTATTTCATCGATCCCTCTCCCCAGCTTTTGCAAAGCGTCTCTTACTGAAGTGCTTCAGTAAGAACTGAAATAGTTCATATTCCATGTTTGCTTTTAAATTAAGATTATATAGCCTTAAAAATCCACCAAAACACCAATTCTCAGAAGTGAAGCCCTCCATATATTAAAAGAGGCAGCAGCACCCACAACTTACACAGTTAAACCTCAGCTCAGGGATAAAAAAGCATCTTTGTTAGTAACATCCACCACAACAGCCAGCACACTTTCTGTGCAATGACAGTTGTCCACGTGCAACTTTGAAATCTGTATTGCAAAACTGGATGAGAAACGACCTGGTGAAGAACTCCAAGATCAAAATTCCCCATCATTTTGCCAACATCCAGAACTATACAATGACGCACCAAATTTCTGGCTGCATTTTTGCAGCATCTACTTTAAAAACAAAATAAGAGAAACATTCCATTGGAGTGATTTTATTTACCAAATTTCCCCAGCATCTCCAATGTCTTGAAATGCCTGCAGTTCTCTTTCATATGCAGCATCCCAGCTAGAGTTGGGGGAAAAGGAGAGGATATTGCGATTAATACTGGAAAAGATTCAAATGAAAGAGCAAGGGGAAGAAACTGCAGGAAGGCTGTATCTATGTTGCAGTACCACTTTATGTTCTCAGTATCACAGAACCATAGAATGATTTGGGTTGGACAGCATCTTAAAGACTATCCAGTTCCAACCCCCCTACCCTGGGCAGGGACACCTCCCACCACACCAGGTTGCTCCAAGCTCCATCCAACCTGGCTTGAACCCCTGCAGGGATGGGGCAGCCACAGCTTCTCTGGGCAACCTGGGCCAAGGTCTCACCATCCTCAGAGTGAAAATCTTCCTGACAACTCATCGAAATCCCCCCTCTTCCAGTTTAAAGCCATTACCCCTCATCCTATTACTACATATCTTTGTAAAAGTCCATCTCCAGCTTTCTTGTGGGCATCCTTCAGACATTGGAAAGATCAAGCATTACCAAAACAGATAAACTGCTCGAGAGCACGTTGCCCTGCACACACGGAGCTGGCGATGCCCCGAGCGGGCAGGTCGAG
>VZRU01020923.1:7546-44278 GCA_013398155.1 Pedionomus torquatus
TTTTTTTTTTTTTTTTCCGACTGCGTTACAAAGATTTTCCCCAGGGCATTTCTTCCAGTTGGTGTCAGGGGACTAAGGATCTCTGATAACTTTCTGGAGTGGGGTAGAGGCTGGTGTTAGCCCACAGCATGGTGTCACCTCACGCCCAGCTATCCTTCCTCTCGGGGAACAACTCGGTTTCACCCAGCACAATGCATTTTAACGGCGATAAAACCACGAGTATTTGTTTTCACCCTAAATGTTGCTATAGCTTCAGCGAGTATGCTTATTGCAGGCTGTTTTTTGTCAGTCCATCTTGGAGAGGCACCTGGGTGTGACAGAAGTAATTTCCTGAGCCTTGGTAGCAACTGCATGTGTTTTGCGGTGGAGGGACAGCTCCAAATGTCTGTAAATCTAGCATCAGCTCCATATGATTGGTAAAAATTTGACATTCCCAGATCCCTCTGTTGAGTTGTTAGTATTTTATTACTACTGCCTTCAGCTCTAATCTGTTGGGCTTTGTTGATCTGGGTTTTCTTTTCTGGATAGTAGAAGAGCGTGCACATGTTAAAAGTAATAAACTTCAAAGTGCAAAGGCCAGGTCTTTCTTATGATAAGCATAATAATTACATTGATAGGACTACATGCAAGTTACGCGTGGAGCTATAAATCGGGTTAAAGTACAACCCCTAGTGAGAGTGGTGCTGTATACATTTGGCAATGTCATCAAACCCCCAGGTGTTCATACTTGTATCCAAATATAGTAAAGCCAGTTGCAAATAATGTTTATATTTTAATTAAACTGCAGAAAGGCAAGAGAATTTCAACATAACTATAGGCAGTAATCTCACCCGCGAATGGTGAGGAAATCTATTTATTCAGTGAAAGAAATTTGTTCTATGAGAATGGAATTTTGTATTAAAAGAGATAATTTTTGGCTTACATTGAGTTTTTTTTTTTCTTTCCTTGTGTAGGAAGCTTCCTCTTCCGTGTGTACTGGAATCATTTGGGGATGATTCGCTCTCAAAGTGTTGACAATATTTAACTGTGATATTTAATGTCTGTTATGCTGACTTCTGTTTTGCTGTTTCATTGTGTTGAGCTGAGGCTGAGTGGGTGGCAGCATTACTTTCCACTGCAGGAAACAAAAGTGGATCCATCATCTCTGATCTGTGACAGGTGACTCTTTACATGCTTCAACCTAATTAGTAGGGAGTATTAATGATAATTATATCATTATCAGCAGTATTATTGGTAGCATTAATAATATTGGGAAGGAATCAAATAAAGTCAAATGATCTGCATTTACACTGGAGCTGTTTGATGGGATACTATTTTAAATAAATAAATATTTTTTTAGCATACTTCATTATCGTGCAACAAGTAACTGGTATAAGCTTCAGCAGTTCAGCTTCTGGCAGCGCTCAGAACCTGGCAGTAAATCTGTTGTTATGTATTTGTTTTATTCACTCATTGATTATATTGAAATCCTTCCTACAGGTGGAAAAGAAAAAAAAAAAAAAAAANAAAAAAAAAAAAAAAAAAAGGCCAGGTAAGTCCCAGTCATAATCAATAACAATCACATACAGGAAAACAGAAAAGATAATAACGGTGCTCAATTATCAGTGCTCTTTTGTCTTTCCTGGGTATTGTCATTGCTGTCACCACCATATGCTACCCGAGTTAAAAGATTTGTTTGAGACTTGAAAATTTCGTCCCAGATCTCTTGATTGTATCAATAGTGAGAGAAAGATGTTCTCATTTATGGTATGCATAATAATCTCACGTCTGGAAATCTATCTGTCCCTGAACGCCTGTCACAGCAAGCCAGGACCTGTACTGCTCTAGTCAGGTGAATATTACAGATAGGTCATTTATTATGAGATGCAGTGAGTATGAGTTAATTTGTGGTAACTCAAGATTTTGTCAGAGGCCTTTCCAGACAAAACCATTCCTGAGCATGTCATCAGAGTTGAGCTGGTTTTAAGCTAGAAATGTGCTGGTATGATCGACTTGTGGTCTCTGCTGTAAACTTGTGCAGAAACGGGAGAGAAATGTCTCAATGAGCTGTCGATATGCAATGCTCTACGTTGCTGAAACACTGATATGTGCAAGCAGTGATTCACGAGCGCTCTGCTATTCCTCCCTTGTTCAAGTTCCTACTTCACATGGGCTGTTCACGTGAATAAGGCATGATGGATTGGCTTTAGCTCTAACAGAACTGTCCACGTGAAACAAGTGTGTAGAATTTGGTCATAAGTCTGGAAGTTCATTGCTTAGCTACATTACTCAACCAAAGACTATGACTTCTGGCAGTGCTCCAGCCACTTAGGTGTGAACTTGTTCCAGGATTGCACTTCTTCCAAAGGCATTTGCTTTTACAAGGTGGATTTATGTACGCTCGGAAATCAGTCTGCTGTGCAATGCATATTCCTATTTTCTGAATTTTCCAAGACTTGATTTTAAGTCTGACTTCCTCATAACTGAGTTTTCACAGTGAATTTATGTGTGGGTTATAGAGTACAGTGCCGTTGTACTGGGAGAAATGTAGAGTAAATTCATTCAATGTGTAGTTTCACAACTTCTTCATATACCAACAACAGCTCTTTGTACAATAATATGCTATTTTTCAATACTTTGTAATGCTGATGTGAGTGGAAATACATCTTTTTTTTCCCCCAATTCTTTAGAAACTTCTGGGTTTGGGGGGGGCAATTGTAGCTACGCCCCAGTTTGAAGCCTGTTTGAGCTAGTGGAAGTGGAATGCACTTGGTACAAACCCGTGTGTGGATACAGACTGGAGGCCTAATTCTCCTCTCTTGAAGCCAGTGATGAAATACCACATCACCGCTCAGTTTTAGTCAACAAACTTGAATGAAGAGCAAATTCTGATCTCAGAAAATTACATCATATATTAAGCAGATTCAAGTATTTTGAGACAAGTGCTCCACATGACTATTTCAGAATAAAATGAGTAATAGCATAGAAAAGATGGTTTTGCTGTCAGTTTAGTAGGTTTTTTCAATTGACCTCAATCACAAGTTAACCAAACAATTTTTAGTGCTTTTTATTTTGAAACAAGAGCATTTGCATGAAAGCAAATTTAAGTGTATCTCATTGGATTCAAGAAATGTGGAAACTGGTACCAGAGTTTAGACCTAACATCATAGATATCCAACTAGCTAACACAATTATTAATGTAATAATTGGAAATTATTTGGAAATACTTTATTTGTTCTATCTTTTTCTTTAAAAGCAAGAATATTATCAGGGACTGTGGTTTATGTCTTTTTAAATGTCTTTTGCTTTATCCTTATAGTTTCCACTTTTAAATTGATGCACTTCTATTATCATTTTTGTTTGTGTCATTGGAGGAGTTAGGGCGATTGCTGATGAAAATATTAGCCTTCCTACACTGGGCTACTGGGATGGAACTTGTAGGTTATCTTTGATGACTGCAAAAGTACTTGGAAACATTCCCCTGTGGTGGCATTTTCTCTGTTAAATCAGTCAATATTGTGGTTTTCAGAATAATGTCAGATGGTTCATTTTTGTGGAAAAACGATGGGAGAAAGCTCGAAGGACTGGAGCCACTGAGATTGCTATAGGAATTCCCTGTCCCGCAGCTGGGCTGGGTAGTCTCTGCGTGGTGGATGTTGCATCAGTCTGTATCTTTTTTAATGTTAAGGATGCTAATCTTCAGTGTGGGGTTATTTTTAGACGTTATGAAGATGTATGTACATGCAATACTAAGATATTGGGTGCCTTATAAAGAATAGATAATAATAGAGGGCATAGCACAATATAAAATATTAATAACTCAGTCATATGTCACATACTGAATCTTTAATGTCCATTTACTTTTTCTAACATCTTTATTTTTCTACTAGAATTTTCTAAATCTCTCAAGAATATCTTTCTATTTGGAAATTAAAACAAATGCCACACTAACAGTGGAGGAATATTCCTACCCATGGCATGTGGCATGACAATTTGGCTTCTTGTTGTAGCACCGTGCCAGGAAGGGAGGCTCTCTGTAGCAATGAGATTTTGCAGTAGGGTTTGAATAATTTCAAGCAGGAGTTTCTGAATTATGATAAATCACCATTGGACCAGCATAAACCCAAGACATCAGGAATTGCTGCTTCTGATGGCACTGCCATCCCTTCTGCTGATGGTAGGACCTGTCACTATTACTGGTGGGGGCTCCTGTAACAGTAATTCTGTAAAAAAACCCCAAAGAAATAAAAAGCAGAAGAAAGGTTTGGGAGTCTTTATCCTACAGGGACCATCTTATTTGAAGTTAATGTCTTTCCCCAGATGTTAAAGTGGCATTAGTACATGGGTTATGGGAAAACAGACTTTTTCTTGCTTTTCTTAGCTTTGCTTTGTTTTTCTGGTGACAGTAACTGGTTTGCATGTTAAAGAACTGTAGGAATATATTTTTTAATATTTTTTCAGTCCATAATTGTTGAAAAAAACAAGGCAGTCTATCACAACAATAACTGTCCTAAACTGAGATAAGTTTTATAGAAAGCTATATAAACCTTTGGGTTTGTACTTTGTCTCTAAGTTATTTTATATATTATATATATAATGTCCATTATCTGAATAATCCTTGAACTGAAGTCTGTCATTGAACTTTGCAGGCTTTGGCTTCACAAATCAAGGACAATTGATGGTTTGTTTTTGTTTTAGTTCTGTGTTTGCTTGATTTGATTTTATTCAGAGTATGACTAGAGAGAGGAAAAATTTGCAGTGTGAAAATTCTCATCAAATAGTACTGTTCAATACTGTTTAGTAAGTTTTAGTAAACTTTCAAGTTTAATTCTTTCTTTTCTTTCAAGAATGAAGGGGCTATGCTCAAAAGAGCATAGGAATTGCCATTCAGAGTTGAAATGTGTTCACTCTGCTGTGCCCTCTCCTTACTGAGAGTGTCCAGAACAGTCTGAATCCAAGGAAGATGTAAGAAATTCCCATTAGTGAGATTACAGGGTCAGATGTGGGCAGCTGATCTGCTCCACCATTAGCTCTCACCCTGAGCTATCAGGTACCTGGGGTACCACTCCATTGGAGGTACTGGTCCTGTGTGTGCAGGGAGCATGGGAGTGCTGTGCACTTAGAAGAATCATGTTGTGGTGTTTCAGTGAAAAATGAACTTTAAAAAAACTGGGTGCTGACCATTTAAAAGTTTATCCCTGTGTGCTTTAGAAAACTCATCCAGAGTTTCTCCGGTGCTGTTAAACTGCCGTGCAAGGGCACATCTGATCAGTCTTCATAAAAGTATTGCTGAAAAAGATGTATAGCTAACACATTCTTCTTAATTAGAGGGCATCATTTCATGTGGCATCACTTCTATTATGTTTTCTTGCAGTGACCCAAAAACCTGGCTGCTTTGGAAAGAGGATAGTATTGGCAAGCAAAGAAATATGGCAAGTAAAGTTATTTTTCAGATCCAGTCTATGTTAGTGTTTTCTTCAAAGAAAGGGCAAGTCATAGCTATTGGCTCCTTGTTCTGCAGCCCCCACTGAGAACAACTAAAGGCACTAACCAAGGGAATCAGTCATCATTCAATTTGTGTTCTCCCCTTTTGTTTTAAACCAACAAAGAAAGAAATGTGGGTGTATTTATTTTTTTATATAGATATATAAATATAGATAGATATATATCCCTCCTGTGAGCATTGAGGGGCCATGATACTGCAGGCAGTGATGCTGATGGACTGAACGGCGTCGGCATGGCTGGGAGACGGGTTAAGTTGTGAGAAGCAGCAACCGTGCTGGGGCTAACAATGTGAACGGCACCTGAAAGTCAAGTGTGTCACCAGGTTAGAGACAGTTAATAACAACATGCAGTTCTTGTTGAGACCTCTCTATTTAAAGCAGGTAAACAAATATCTCACAGCATCCCGTTTTTCCTGCTTTTGGCCCAAGTTCCCAACCAGCCTCCAGACCGCTGGCATTCTCTGCATCGCTTTTACCTATCTGCATGCACAGATACTCGTTTGGCTGACAATAAATTTTAACCTTTCGGTTTGCACACTGACCACGTGCGTGAGACGGAGACCAGTTGGAAATACGGTTCTCTCTGTTGGGTTTTTCTATAGAGTGGTGTTTTGCACATCAAGATGTCACTCTCTAAGACGTTATCGACTGGATTGCCTACCTGTAACTCAGCTTTGTAAGCAGCCTCCCGAGGTTAGCCGTGGTGGTATGACATGCCCTGTGCTTTGCCAGCCCCTACAAGCCAGCCAAAGTCTGTTAAAGCCTTCAGAGCACAAAAACACTGATAAGATGGATCTCTCACAGGTATGCATCAGGGATAAAGCAGAGATGTTTCTTTTGCGATGACCTAAAATTAGCTGCTGTTAACTCAAAGCAGAAGTAACTGCCTCCAGTGTCATTACTTCTACTGGAACAAGGCAACTAATGTATGTAATGGAAATGCTGACACTAAGTACGTACAGTTTATACATACATACTCTGTGTGTATGTATATATATATATACGTGTGTGTATACATGTACATGCCAGCATGTTGAAGTGTAGAAGACAATGTTTGGAAAGTTCTGGGAGATTCAGGTGTATGGCTTGCTTTGGGCTGTTATTAAAATATGGGCATTTCGGTTATGAAGCTGAAAATAGATACATTAAGACCTAAATTCTCAATGTAGGTCAGTGGAGGCACTTCTCAGACATATTAGCATTTTGGACACTTTATCTTAGCAGCATATTGCGTCTCCTAGAATAGGTTAGTAGAGGCAATGCAGGAGAAATTGCTGCATCTCAAGTCGTTCAGAAAGGCTGCCAAGTTTCTCAGGAACCAGAATGGCAGAATAATGAGTATTATATTTAATTTGGGATGGAAAGGCAACCGTGGGGAGTTCAGGAGAGGCAACACAGATCATCTTGGCTCTGTGCGGGAGGAAGAATTTATAACTATAGCTAGTTAAAAAGCAGCAAGCTGCGTGTGCGTTCGTGTGTGTATATATACTTATATATATGTATATACAAATCTGTGTATGTGTATATAACACGGTGTGTATATATGTATGTATGTATATGCCTACATTGTATAATACGTGTATCTATAGATATGTATACATTTATAAAAATTTATATTTCTCTATATAAATATTCACGCAATTATGGGAAATACCATTTTAGTGCTGTGTCCTTTTCTTTAAAACTCAACAAAAAGCTGCCTCCATTAACATCTTATTGGCACAAATGTCTTAAGTTACATTTTCTATGTAGAAAGGAGCATTGCTTAGTGGTTGAGCACAAGCCTGGAAGGTTTTTACTGTTCCAGAGGACTCCAAGTAAGTCATTAGCTACTCCGCAGCTGTTCTACATTTGCGAAATAAAGTGGTGGCCAAAATGTCTCAGGGCTGCTTTGAAAGGCAAAAGAAGGTGGTTGGTGACTGTTTGTGCGTTGGAAATCTCTATTATGCTCACAGAGTTATGATGGTGAAACAGCACAACAGTCATTATTCCGGTTTCTGTTAATGTCCCAGGCTTCTGAACAGAGGAGAAAAAAAAGACAAATTTCTTACTGTAGCATAAGTTATCTGAAGTCTGATTACTTTGGTTCAGTAATGTATGGATTTCCATTTGGGGTTAGGATGTTAGACTGTAAATCAAGACTCTTTGCTCAGCGAACATCTAGTTCAGGATGTGTCTTTTATGTTACAATTGATTTTGAATAATTTCCCTCCCTCGGAACAAGCTATACCTTAATTCACGATAAGCTGAAAGAATTTCTCACCATTCATGCCAGGGTGAATTTTGCACTTGACTTCAGTGGGCTTGAATCAGATGAGAGTGTTTCATTAAGCGCTGACATTAAAACAATCTTGTAGTTGTGCAACTATTAACTAAAATTGTAATTTTGTAATAAAAGTGAGCCTAAAAATGATTCACTAGTTACGTATTTTATGGTTATAGTATTTTCCTGTTGGTAAGAGCTTTACGCAGTTGTTGGATGTTGGCAAAGGCTTGGATTTTGTGATGCCAGTTATTATTTTGAGGTTTTACCCCTGTTTTGAGCTGGAACCCGCTCAGCCCCTGGAATGACACACCACGAGAAACTGCAGCTGGAAAGAAAAGCTGCAGCATAAAGATCTGTGTGAGCATCCCCGAAGCCACCTGCCCTGAATGACGGCTGCTGGCTGAATTGCCACGTTTGTTGTGCTGGAATAAATGTAGGGCGTGGTAATGTGGATTTATCATTACAATTTTGGTTCCCGTGGGGCAGAGCCCGTGTCCCCCCTCTGGCCATGTGCGGGGATGGGCACAACCTGCTGGTTGGGGGTTGGTGCCACGGCAGAGAAATGTCATTCTGCCTCTCCCACCAACCAGGCCCTCCACTGCCACGGTTATTAGAGCAGCGTGGATCTGTCATGCTGCCAATCTGCCATCGTTTGCAAACTATAATGTGATTAGAAAAGAAAAAGGGGGAGAATGGATTATTTCTTTCCCAGTCCTCTCTTTCCTTTAAGGCAGCAGACAAACAAACACAAAATAATCACAGAAATCAAAACAAATAGCTGGTGGCTTAAAACACATGATATTGAGGGAAATATTTCTTTCAAGCTTCTTGATTATGCTTTGCTTTATTATTTCATCTGGAGGAAATAAGCACCTTATGGGAAAGTGCTTCTCAATCTCTTTTGCATAAACGTTACAGTGAAACTTTCTGTGATCTATAGCTGCCTGTTCAGGAAAATAGGTCATTTCCATACAAATGCCATATTTTTATGCAGAAAATATGCTGAATTCATATACCATCTTCTAGTTAAAGCAATCCTTTTGCTGTTTTGTGACTTCAGCATATTTGTCTGAATGAAGACAACCGGAAGGGGAGCAGAAAAATAATGATTATTTTTTAATTAACTCATGCAGGCCCAAAGTCAGGTTAACCACTTGAATACAGTGTCTCTGGGGCACAGAAAGGAAAATCATCTTCAAATGGCTAATTTTTTTTTCAGCAAGAAGCATCAGAATTTGAGCACAGTGTATCACTAAGCTTAGAGGGCTGCTACTTTGCTGAGCATCTGGAGACTTTGGGAAATAAGTTTTTCTGATGTCACTTGTTAAAGAAGATGTCCATATCCTCAGGGAAGCAGCCATTCACACAAGCAGCCCACAAACTGAAGCCAGTAAAGGAATGATGAAGTTTGCAAATCTCCTCATACTCTGTGGCAATCTCCTCTCTGCAGGATGAATTTGACCTACAACAAACCTGAGCTACTTGCACTATTGTTTTAGAGAACCACCAAAATAACCCTCCCTTCTATATAGTTGAATTTTGCCATCCCACTTTATATTTAAGAAAGGAACAGTGTGGTTTGAGGATCAGACATACAAAGTCATCTTGTTGCTATATAGCTAGGCGTCCAAATAAATTACATCACCTCGAGCACATAGGTGCCTAAGGCTCTGCTGGTGTAAATCATTGCAGCTCCACTGCTCACAGCACAGCAGTGCTCATATCCCTGATCTGGGGAGATGATTCAAAGATGTTTGGTACTCACTGGTAGCAGTTTCTCTGGAGGGCTTTCTATGCAGCCATTAGAATTTTGTTAAATAAGGTTAAAAACGAAGATGGATAAACCCAGCTTCTCAGCTAGTGTGAGCCAGTGTCAGCCCAGTGACGTGCTTGGGCTGCTCAGTGCTGGTGGGGAGCTTGACCTTGCATGTGGCAATCTTCTCCCTGCCAGCTGGTGATTCTCTTGTCCCTGCCCATGGCAGAGGGGTTTGAACTCGATGATCTCTGAGGTCCCTTCCAACTCTAAACATTTTATGATTCTATGATTCCTGTGGGAATGCAAAGAGCTGAATCCGTTGCTATGTGATGACCCGTGGCAATGCCTGTATCCCCTGGCCTGTGGACAGGCTGCTAACTCATAAAGACAAGGGTTCCCCAGGCTCCTATCCAACTTCTGCACAAGCTTCTACACCTGCCTAAAACCTGCTCCTGTCCTCGTGTGTCGAAAAAAAACCCAAACCAGACAAACACACATTCTCTAAGAAAATCTCTCTTTACTAAATCCTGCTTAAACCAATCCTTAAACTAATTGTTAAGTGAAAAGGACAGTGGCACTCCACTAGAATGCATTATGAATTTGCAGGAATTAGGCTCCTACAATTCATGTGAAAACAAGATGGCTCAAAGGCTGGTTCCACAGGATAATTATCTGTTGTAAAGTACTTGATGATTTAGCAGCTTTGTGGCTGAGTACTGTTGTTAACAAAAAAGAATAAGAGGGGAAAAAAAAAAAAAAGAAACAGCATAATGTTAGCTGTGGCTCTTTGGATACAGTGGCTGGGCTCATGAAGCTGCCGTTGTGATGGTTATAGAGGGAGGCAATGAGCAGAGACAGCAGCCGTCAGAGAAACTGTGGCAGTTTTACGGCCAGGACAGAGCACAAAGGTACTCTCATAACAACTATTATCGGAATTTAGATGGTAACATCTGCTTAGTCTTTCCTGGTGTCTCTCCTGAGCTGTGAGGCACTCCCTTGCTGTTCAGCTGCTACCCAAATTTTGCACTCCCTGTCCATGGAGGTCGTGTTTACAGATGGTGTGTGACCCTGGAGAGCAGCAGCCTTTGGTTCGAAACACCATCCTGGATCAGCAAAGCTTAAATCAAAGGCGGCAGTGACCCATAAGTTATGGGTAAGCAGGTGATAAGTGCTTTTCTGAACACGAATTTGAAATCTCACTGGTTTATTACTAAAGATGTGGTAAAATCCTAGAAAAGAAAATTGTATCTTCTTAAGCTTTAGAACATATTTTCACAGTAACAATAACTGTAAAGCTCTTACATTGTACATTTTATTAACAAATAAGCAAATACTGATCACCAAGGTCTTGTCTGAAATATAACAGACATCTACCAATTTTGCCTCTGACAAAGACTTTATTGTTCCTCCTGTTCCCTCTGTAAATCATTGTGGTACAGACTCATCTTACTTCAATTGGGGAACAATGTCATTTGTTCCTCAATTAGCATATGGGAAAGGAAAGTGATCTTAAGAGGTCTATATTTTAAGCAGAGCAAAACATTTCCCAAGAGAGGTTTTGCCCATTAATTTTACCTGGAACTTTGGGTGATTGTGTTGTATCTAAATATTTAGACAATTAAAATTAATTAGAATTAATAGAATAATGAAGAGTAACAGAAGTGTTGGTGGCAAAGGGCCTAAAGTTCCAAAACTGGGCTGCTATTACATAAAAGTGGTGGTGGGTAAATCGACAGAGGCTTGTCAATGTATAATCCTTTAGAATGATTATCAGACAATTTACTCACTTCTGTTATTACATTATTCCAAATGCAAACTATGACTGAGTTCACAATCTTTGTTACTGTCTGCCTCTTCATTGCTATTACATAAAAGTAATAGTTCTGGGAAAAAGGAATATTGGGAATAGTAGAACCTCAGGAAAATTGTGGTTACTTTGCTTCTCCAGTGATGTGCAACACTAAAACCAGAAGTTATATTATGTGCATCCAAATGAATGAGGTAACAGTAAACTTGATTGTCCAATTATATAGAGAAGAAGGGGAAAAAAGTCCAGTCATCTTTCTTTAGTTGGTATGCAGGCATTCATTTGTGTATTGACAGATCCTTGACTGTTGGGACTGTTTAATACCAGAAATAAGATGATTTATCTGAAGTTTGACTCTTTTACAGATCCCTGGTTTGGTTTGGTTTGTTTTTTTTTTCCCCACAGGAAGAATGTCACTGCAATTCCAGGAGAATGGTCTCAATGACTCAATTCATTATTTATTTTGCTTTTAGGTTTTGTGCAGCATTTACAGTCCTGGATAATATGATGGTCCTTGTAGGAGTGCAACAGATTTTCCTCTGTTTATTTGTGCAAGAAACATAAAGTGTGTATAGGGGCTGAAAATCTGTATGTTCACAGGACAGGTATGGCAGCATAATATACAGATATAAATGAACACTTGCTGGCAAAGTCATGGTCTTAATGTGCTCAAATTAGCTACTGCAAAGTCAAAGCATGTGCTGCACACACTTGCAGGTGTGGGTAAACGTTGAAAGAATGAACATTGTTAAGCTGTTAGTGCATTGAATTTCTTTCTTACCTTCATTATTGGCTGATTTCCCATACCTATAATTAATGTGCTTGGAGTGGGTGGATCTCTTTACATTTGCCTGTTTCTTTTCACAGCTAAAGTGGGGAACAAGAAAAACTCAAGATTATAATTCTCTGCAAAATGTTTTCCAAGTTTCCTGGTGCCATGGTGGGTTGGGTGGATAGAGCCCAAACAGAAAAAGGCACTACTGAAGATAAGTAGATGTTTGAAAAAAAGCTGCAGTCCAAAAACCCTCCAGATGAAAAGTTCCTTGCATTTTGGACTAGTTTCCAATTCTTAACTTTGTGACTCCTTGTTATAAATAAAGAAAACTCAAATATTCAGGAAGTCCTAAAGTCTAGATCTACACAGCTGGTACCTAGTACATTTGGTACCTTCTCAAATTGGATATAACCCTCTAGCTCTATAATGTTTGGAAGAACTAACATTTGAATTGGACGTTGTGTGAGCATGATAACATTTAAAGATTTAAAAAGTGTTATGTTTCTGGGACGATTCACACTTTAGCGCTGGCATTATTTGCAGATAAAAGGGAGTTGATGCTCAAGTGTGAACCAGCTGTGTGTGTTTATTTACAGGCAAGTTCTAGTAAAGGCAATCTTAATTTCAAATACATCCTTCTTAAAAGCAATGTCCATTACCATAACTAATAGAATAAATCTCCATTATCTCTCACACAAAAATAGCAGCATTGATTTTTAGTTACTGCCCTAAGTAATGTTGCGTTTTCTAGTAGCCTAAGCTCAAAAAAGCTTTGAGATTCAATTCATGGGCCCATGGATTCATAGCAGATGTCCATGACCAGTATCTGAATAAATGCATGTCCCAATCACCATGAAATTAATCTCTTGGCACCATATTTCTCATATAGAAAATATTCTCTGTGTTTGAAATTGTTGGCATTTGTGACTGTGCTTGAAAAATATTGTCTTTGACGGAGTATAAATGTTTCTTTTTAGTTTTGTCTGAGTATCTTGACACTATTCATTTCAGCAATATCCCAAACTTTCTGCAGCTGGTTCCTGTTCACTGTGGTGGACTTTGATTCAGGTGCTCACTGATTGCTGGGGAATGTTGTTTGACAGAGCTGTAAATTCACTGGGTATCTTGAAATAAAACTACTGAGCTTCAGACGCAATCTACATTTGTAAAGTTAGATTTCTGTCAGATAAGGAGGGGGGAAAATACATCCATGCCTTTGATCTGACATATGAGGAAGTCAATGGAAATTTTCCCACGTTCCTAATGACTTCAGAGGATCAGGCCCCTGCTAAATCAACCACAACATTAGTTTAGAAATTTATATCTTTATAGCCTCAGTTTATTACAATGTAAACATCACAAAAGTCCTTAAATCTAGTGAATGAAAGTGCCAAAAGCATAAATCAATAGAAAAGAGTCTGATGCTGGGGACATAAAGCTGAACAGAGGCTGACAGTCACTGATTAAACAATATACTGCAGAGCCAGAGCAGACAGGCATGAGGTGAGTAGTGAAGACACAGCCTTCTTTATATTGGATGATTTGTTGAATTCTGGAGGAGGGAGATACTGGTAAAATGTAGAGTCATTGCAGACAGTAGCTGGAGCTGGTTCAAAGGCTAGAAGAGCCCTCTGGGCTGGTCAGCGTCACCAAAATGAGCGCAGTGACTTGATTACAAGAAATTTAAATGCTGTAATTCAGATTTTGAGGATAAAAAGCTGTAAGCTGAAAGCCAAAAGCCGACTGGTGGGCCATGATACAATGCTGCTGGCAAGATTAATTTAATTCCTAGCTTATCAAAAATCTACATCACTAGATTTCTTCACTGCTTCTTAAGCAGAGTGACCCAAGTTTTCTACTCTTTTTTTTTTTTTTTTTGAGGAAACATCCTAGAAAAATTTATTTATTTATTTTTTAATGGAACTGAAAAGAAGTACTTCTAGAATACTTCTTGAGTAGAAAAGTGGGAGCCAAGTGCAGGGTCTTAAACACTATTCCCTCTTGTATGCCTTCTTTTTTTTTAATATATATATATTAAAAAACCATTGCTTTTGCTATCTGCTACAAAATCCTCACAACAACTTGGATATGTGCATAGCAATAAGAGGATTTCAGAGGAAATATTGGGGAGAGAGGATACATGCAAAATCCTCAAGCAAGTTTTTTAGAGGAGGTTATCATTTGTTTTTTTTGCATCAATAATAAGTTGGGTTTTAAAGAAATACATAATCTGGGGGAAGTGCTAAAGTGGATTAAATACCAGTTTAGGAAGGGCAGCAAAAGAGAAACTGCTACTAGACAGAGAAGTTTGGAAAAAATGCATTAATCTATTTCTATTGATTGTGTAGAGTCTTTTAAACTCAGAAGAGATGTAGTATATCTCCAGTAATGAAGCTGGCTGATGGCCTCATTTTGGAGGATGGCAGAGAAAATTAAAAAAAAAAATATTCAAAGGGATGTGCATAGGTTGTTGTGATGCCTCTAGGTTATTATGGCATGCTTTGCAAATAAGGCTAGAGGAATAGGCTGACAACAAAAAACTAAGATCAGAAGCCAAGATTTTTAAATATAACTATTTTGGGGGTAGGTGAGGGGTGACCAATTTTTTCAATGGGTAACTTGGTACACATTTCTGTTTATCTGTCTTCTAAAGATCTTGTGAAATGTGACATATCACCACAAGTCTTTACAGTGAGTTTTGAAAACCGTGATCAGAAGTTATATCTAATTTGGTGCCATATTATGGCTGAAATACGGATGACTGGGGCTCGGTGTATTAAGGAGAGATGTTACTTGGGGAAGATCATATTCCTTTCCTGGTGGATACTGTTGCCAGAATAACAAGTATAGAAAAGATCAAAAAATGTTGCAGTGTTGGGTATTTTTTCTGTAATTACATAAAAAAGGATAGACAAGTGCTTGCTGTTGAGCTGGTCAAGTAAGCGAGGAACTGGCACCTGGGACCTCCTGCCTTCCTCCCAGTCCTTGATACTGATTTGCTGTGTGGATTTAGATAAATCCTTTAATATTGCATTTGTAGTTTACCTCTCAGTAGAATGCTTATCTCTGTACCATGGAGGCAGGGTGGAAATATACAGTGCTGCTGTCTGTGTGGAGAAATATTTATAATATATTATAGACTGAGCTAAATGTTTGCAATGAAATCCCAAAATACACAAACCCTAGGCTTGTGCACTAGCTGAAAGGTTAACACCGGGGAAGATCTGGGCAATACCTTTATCAAGTACTGATAAATATTGTAAGTGGTACCAGAGAAGTCACAGGTATTTTCACTTCCAGCTGACCTTTTAATTGCATCTTGCGTGGCGTGGGAAATAAACACTACCATTGCTGGGCACCAGCACAGCTCTGCCTATGAAGAAAAGATTCCTGATGGACCTCAGGAAGGATCAGAAACTGCAAGATCAGCCCTTGCATTTCTATATATTCATGTGAAGATATTCAATTTACCTAAAGTGTCTTTCAGAAATTAAAAATTAGCATTTTAGTTCTGGTTTAAGAATGGCAATTGATTCCTGTGGTTCTTACAGTTCAGGATCCTGCTGAGGCTCTTTGCTACAGTAGACACCTCACAGGGAGAGTATTTTGTGCTGCGGTGGTTGGTGTCCCACATCCCTCGATACATGTGTACACCTTAAAAGGAAAGATCAGGCTTTTGCTTGGTGCTCCTGCTTGGGTCCAAGGAGGCAGTTAGAGAGGATGCTGAGAGCAATCTTTGAATCTGGTGAAAAATTGCCCTGGATGGATCACTATCTCATGAGATCACCATCTCATAACACTGTTTTCATGTTTACCAGTGTATGAAATGCATCCACATTTTCATTGAATTGGCTTGGATTACCTGGAGCTGCTTCTGAGTAGCTTTAATGAAGATCAGACATTATTTTATTTGGACAGGGCTCTTAGAATTTATTGTAACTGAAGTACCAAAACACTTTTACTCGAGTGTTTTACCTTAAGTGTCTCAGCAATAGCAAGAAACTGGGAGTCTGGAAAGAACCTGGGAACCTTAGTCCCCAGTCCTTGATGTAGCTCCTTACCAGTGCACCTCCTTGCCAGTAGTCTCAGCATCTTCAGTATAAGTGACCTTAGCCCACTGTTGTGTTTATCAGGAGACTGCATATTTCACATTAAATGTTATTTACTGTAACTCTGCACATAAATGACTAACAGCGTTATTGGGAACTGTCCTTTGCATGCTTTATGTCAAATACAGATGCAGATCACATTTACGACTTGAAACACATGCAAAGTAGATTCATAAATTAATAAGAAACAACACAAAGTAATGAGAGATGTGTCATCTTAAGTTTCTCATTTCAGAGGCAGCAGTATGGCACGGAAGATTTATTTACTCTCCCAGCCATTGGCTTCCTTGTAGTCAATAGCTCATCACTTTGCTTTAAGTCTGTAAATAAAAATAAAAATGTTTTGCAGAAAGTAAAATGCTACAAAAGCATCTGGGCCCAAACTATGGCATGGGACTTGATTTTTGGAGATCTAGGTCTCAGCCTGTATCAGTCACTTGGGAAAATCCTGCAGTTTTTGCATGTCCCCTCTCCTCATCTGTGGAACCCTGTTAACTGCTGTATGGAAAGCATAACATAAAAGCTGGGAATCGGTCACATCTGCTCTGAAGGGGACACCCTGGTCCCCAAGAGCCAGATACAGAAATACTGTGGGCCTGAGTGGAGCCAAAGAGCAGAGGTACAGAAACAGGGAACCATGAGGGAGCAGTTCAAGTGGGGACTGGTGACACTGGGGCTATGGCAGCTCTGCAGAAATGCCGAGAAATGTCCATCGATAAAGGTGGTGAGAAAGAGGATGGGGTTTTCGATTCAAAGCAGTGTGCTGCTGGAGTGAGAAGAAATTAGAAAAGCAATAATGTTTTAGATCTGAACAAGAAATTTGCCTGTCTTTTAGGGACTGGAAAGAATATCTGCATTGCGTTCAAGTGCAATAGTAGGAGATGAAAAATCCCTTTTCTTTAGCCTAAAATTAAATCAATGTGAGAATGATTTCTTCCCACCTTGGCTGAAATCTGTATTTGGACCAACGTTCTTGCATAAGCTTTCCCATGTCTGAGATAATGGGATGTATCTGCGAAGCAACAGCATGTTTTCTCAGGGCCAGAGAGAAGGGCTAGGGCTAGGGCTAGGGCTAGCACAGGCACCTGCAGTGCCAGGGGATGGGGAAGCAGAGCTGGCAGGCATCAGCAGCAACCACACATGGAGTTCTGCACTGCAGCCTGGAGGTGCTGCCACAGATGATCTTCTTTGGTCCAGTTCTGTAGGAACTGCATGTCCATCTTAGCCAGGCTGAACAGATTCCATCCCTCTAAGACAAGGCCAATACATGTCTGCAGGGAATACTGATAAAATTGCATGCAACATGCATATTTGTAGGCTAAACTTATTCCTCATTTACTGTGAATGTCAGCTTGCATCATCAATAAACACAGAACGACTAGAAGGTATTATGATTAATTGTGTTTTATTTTCAATATTTTTGTATGAGCAAATTCGAGCTGCAGATAGCAGAATAGTCCTTAAAAAATAGGAACAAAGATGTTGTGTCGTTCCTCTTTTTGTGTTTATTTGAGAAACAGTAACCACTTAACAGCAGGGTTACAAGCAGAAAGACATTCTTCAGATTATTGCTTTTCTAGGGCATGGTTCCTCACATGATTTTGTGTGGGCACATCCCTGCGGACATACAAAGTGTGCTCTGACTCCTGCATAGCAATTCATAGAAACAGGATGTAAGAAGAATCCTCTCAGCAAAATAAGTTTCTTTACAGCCAGTAAAGCAGTTTACAACATACAGAAAAATCACTGAAATGGTTTTCTGGTTGGACCCGCTTACCATTTTATCATATTGTGCCAGATCGTGCATGTTACTGAGGAAAACGTAGAAATTCACAGTAGGAGCTGTAGGAATGTTCCTACAGTTATGTAGGGAAAAAATGCTCAAAATTACTAGCTGTGTTTTAAAAGCTCGCAATCCTAAAGGTCAGGCTTCAGTTGTATTTGTCTCTTTTGTAATAGTGTCTAGTATTATTCAACAGAATTTCCCTTCTGAAGGGTTGGAAAACCTCAGTAGATGATGTGGATTTGTGCATGATCAGAATTTCCAAAGAGGGTAACTAAGCAGTCAGAGCAACTAAAAGAGTGATCCTGTATTGATCATGAGGTTATAGTTCAGTGACTAGAATAAAGAATACACTGTGCCACAAAGCAAGTGCTCAACAGAAAAATGCATAGACATATACAAAATAGAGATAAAAAGACCAAAACAAAACAAAAAAACCAACCACTTCAGTTCATTAAAAGCTTACATATTTGTTAATCTTTTTTTTTTTTTTTCTGAGTTTATAATAATAATCATTTGATAGAATTTGATTGGCTGAAAATCCAGAATATTAAAGCTTTCAAGAAAATAGTATTCACGTAACACCTACTGAGTACTTTTGGAACATTTGGATGCTTTAAGTAACTGTGTACAAGTTGTTGGATGTCACAATTTCTTGCATTATTAATAAAAGTAGCAGCTTTGCATCTTCCTATTTCTAATTATTTTTCTATGTATCTCCAGGAAACAGAAGCAAAAAATCGCAAGCATTAAAAAATACTGGGTAAGCAACTTTCAAAGAACATGACCGTAAATTGAGTCATATTTATCAAATCATAAAATAAGTACAAGATTACAAAAAGGCCAAATCAAGACTGTTATGGTGAGGCCATAGTATTGTGAATCAATATTATCCTGCTACATGAGAATCCCCACTAGTATCAATGGATAACTCTTGAACTCGTTAATTGATGGACTTTTGAAACTAAACTGGAAAAGATGCAAGGATCATCTCTCAGGAAAAGAAGCCACAAAAACCTCAGACCATTTCAGCAGCACTGAAGCAGTTTTCAGTCAAATAAAAAGTAAGGGATCTCTCAAAATTCACTAATTTTTATATGTGAACTATACGTAAAAAATCCTGACAATTTTATTTATTTAAGTATATACAAGTATTATATATAAATATATATAAAGTATACATATTGCAACTATTTTGCAGGTGTCCTCAGGATGCCAAAACATTTTTTGCATTGAATTCTTCCTTAGCAAAATATAATCTGGCTTGTAGTCATCACAGAGAACCAGATTCTGCTTATTGTCTTCCTTTAAGATTTGTCACTGTTTCATGAAGTCCCTGACTAGCCATTTCGTCTAATTACGGAAAATAATCTATAGTATGGATTAAGTCCTATGTTATTGTCTTCAGGACCACACTGTGGACTCTCTACTTTCCTTAAAATGCTGTATTTATGGAAGTTTCATTATTTGTTAAATATCATAATAGAAAGTAAAAACAACTTCTTGTCTTTCTAAGACAGGCATCTTTTGTGTCTCTTTAAACGTTTCTCTACACTGGATCATATTTTACAATGTAATTGTAAAACAGTCAATATAAAATTGATAACGTTTCCATTTTAATTTACGGAGATGTAGCAGACTGTCTTCACTGAAACACCACCATAATAGACTGAATTACCTTAATGTTAATTTTCGGAAGATGTGACTTTGATGCAAAGCACTGAACTGTCAGGAGAAAATTCCCAACATCTTGGTTTATAAGTGAGCATTCATTGCCTTGAATGCCCAGTACACCTACACCCTTATATTGTTTAACTTTTTTTCCCTGGAAATAAGCATATGTTCAACTGTGGTTCGACAGAAATAGATGAGTTAGAAGGAAAACTAATCTCACACTTGAAAATTATACTGAGGGAACTGTATGCTTCATCTTCTGCTGGTGATGTCTCTCTTAAGAGAGATATATATCTTAAGAGATACATACTTAAGGGTAGTATTAGTATACAAAAAAGCTGAGCCTTTTCTCCACCGTGTGTTTCACCAGTGATATCAGTGGTGGATCTAATAGCAGATCTCAGGTTTTCAGCAGAGCTCACCTCCATGTTTCCTGATCATTCTTTTTTTTTTTTTTTTGATGAAGGCTTCATATATTTTCCCGAGTATGTGAGGTAGAGGCTTACTATATCATGAAACAAAGGGCAGGAACCCGTGAAATTTTCCCACTCCATTTTTCCCATAGGATATGAATGAACACATTGTAGCTGGTGAATCAAAAGTGCACAGCAGTTACAATACCAGAGGCCCTTTTCCTTCTGTCTTCATATTGAAATTATTTGGGAATTATTTATGATCCCTTTCCAATCTGAAGCAAACAACACCTCAAAAGCTCCAGTTCTCATGTAAAAAAAGCATGCATAGAACATAACAGAAATCAGATTTTTAATTGAAAATGGGATCTAACACTAACTTGAAATATGACAAGGATCTAGCCTTGGGCACATGGATGTCAATACACTTGTAGGAAATATCTTGGGTTTAATTATGTTTTAAGAAGCATATTCTGTATTTAAATACAGAGAGTCATATTCTTAAGAACTCTCTGAATTTTGTGTAAGTACCACACAACCACAAAACTGAATTGAAATTAAATTCTAAAGCACAAATATCAAATATTTCGCTCAGTGAAACACTCCAGTTGTGGAGGAGTTGTGCAAGTACAGATGGAATGAGACTGGGGTCTATATGTGGCTTTTTCGTTACCCCACCAAGAGATTACCCCTGTATAAGCTGAAACTATGAGCTGGGCCACACCATGTAAAAGAGATGTAACAGAAATGTAAAAGAAATGCAGTTAAGGTGGGAGCTGCTGAGAAAAAGGTTTGTTACTGTCTCCTGGATGTCATTTCGAAAGAGTGAAAACAAGAGGTAGTTTTATCCTGTAGCCCTAATGATTCTCCACCTCAACTGGTGATACATACAACGTAAATTCAATATATTTATATGAATCAGACATGCTCTCTCTCTTCTCTGACAGTAATTGTAACTAGCTTTTACTTTCAGTCTTGGGGTAGGATTTATTTTAGAAAATTAGAAAAAAAGTGTCTGTGTTACTCTTCAGATAGGAAAAATTACATATTAAGAACCAACAACTCACTCTCTAAAAATATTTTGCAATTAAATAATGCTTTCTACTTTCAGAACCATATTCATGTTAACTAGGCCTTTTAACACCTTTATGGACTTTAGGATTGGTCAAAAAGTTGCTCTGGTTCTTTCTTCTTGTGACTAGAGTAGTTGGTCTTGGTCAAATTCCTTCTGTCCAAGTACCTACAATATCATCATTTGGTGTTAAGCGCTGCCTTTTGGCAGTGATCACGCAGGCTGAAGGTGGAAACAGCACCTCAACTGTCCGTGCATTTTCAAACCAGCCTTCCCAAAGCATCTGGTCTCTCTTCTGCGCTTTCTGTCACGTGCAGATGACAAATCTCAGCCTGCTCTGGGCTACTGCGAAATAGCAACAATGACCTTGGTTTCTTCTTTGTTTCATTAAAGTAGTTTCAAGACAAACAAGTGAGTATTCAAAAGATTTCAAATGTTATAATTTCCTTTCGAACTCGTTTGGTTGTGTCATTCCTCCCAACAACCTCAGCATTTTGTTAGGGGTTCCAGTAGGACAGGATACAAGCACTCTTTCCTTCAAGCACCATGCACAATGTGGGATTTCAGCCGAGCAAGCCGCCAGTAAGTTTGGTGTGCTCATCTCACCACACCCTGAGGAAGCCAATTTTTCACTTGCCCCTTTTACCGTGGATAGAAGAAAGGGACCAGAAGGGCAGCAACTAATGAAAAAAGAAAAGATCCGTCAATGTCGCCAGTTGAGGGCCGGGTTGCTCAACTCTGGAGTGAGAGCTGTGCCTGCAGGTATGACACTACAAAGTGTTGCTGCTCCCCGGGTGAAAAGCAGCTTTCTGAAAACCCATAGACACCTGAAAGCTCCAATGCCAACAGCGGGAGCTGCAGTTCTGAGAAATGTCTGAATCCTTACCTGGAGCAAATAGCAAATCTGAAGACAAGGCTAAGCTCTCTTTGTGCAAGAGGTAGGGACAATGACAGAGAGGAGGGGAGTGACATGTCTCATTTAGTCTAGCATCAGACTAGAATGTTTCTGACACCAGGTTGTCTCTGTAAAGACTAAGCTGCAGCAGTAAGCCCTTGACCACAGAAAGGAGCGACAGCAGCTCTGAAAATCAAGAAGCCTTGTGCAGTATCAGGAGCACCGTGCTTCAGCAAGGTCACCAAGCACTAGTGGAAGCACAGGTGACAGGAGCCACTTCGTTTGTCATCTTTCCAGTAAGAGAGGATGTATAAGCACAGGACAGCAGAGTGCCTAAGAAATAACCCCATTTGTGATTATGTTGCCAGCCGCTGGGGACTGCACCTTTTGGCTCCTGATTTTCAACCCTGGATGAAACAAGTCAGGAATTGCAAGTGAATGGAATAATTTTTCTTCCCAATAGTCTTTTCAAACATCAACTCAGTAAATAACTAGATCAGATGAAGTATTAAGTATTTCCTTGTCCTTTCTCCCCTTTCTTGTTTAAGCAATGCACTTTAGCACTGAAAGATACCTGGCATAATTGACTACTTTTTATTTTCTTTTTTTTTTTTAAAGCTTTTGTTCACACTCTGTACAAGTAATTTTTTTAACCTCATTGCTTACTTCACCTTATTTCATGGCTACCCACATCCCTTAGGGGGTTGGAAAGCATCTCTAAATCTTTCTCCCTGATAGCAAAATGTGGGTGTGCTTAAATGTCTATAGGTGCAGGTATGCATCTGCCTCTTCTTGGGTGAGCCAAGCTGGTGTACCCGACTATACGGTTCCCCAAACCCACAAGCTTGTCTTAATAACAACCAAAACCTCCAGACCTCACATCTGGGCTTCTGGACTGTAGAAGCTGCAGGTCACCAGCAAATTGAAAGGCACTTGGTTCCCAGCCAATCAGATCGCACAGCCTGCCTGGCCAGCCAATCAGAATGCTTATAAACACCCACGAACAGAGCATGCTCTGTATTGTCTCTTGGAGAAGAGGTGAGGTCCTTGAGCTCCAGGTTTCTACTGAAACAAGAAGGTAACTAAAGGGGAGGGCACTCGGGTGTTCAGCAGGCTCACACAGGCCATACAACTCTGCATGTTTCTTGCTGCTATAAGACCTAGATGTTCATATACAGCTTTGAGTTCTCTACGCATGGCACGTTGTAGCTTTTCAAGGTGTTGAATTAGAAGGACTGGAATATGTTTGTACTGAAGCAAGACAAGATGGTGATTGCTTCTACTGAGGCCCAAAGCAGGACATGACCTCCAAATCAAATATTGTATAGCTGGAAGTGTTGGAATGCCCTTCATCCTCCTTTTAGTAATAATGAGGAGACAAATGATCTGATGTTGTGAATCCAATCCATGAAAATAAAAGCAGCAGTTCTGAAAATACAGAAATAGCAGAAAAATACAGAAAATATTCTTGTGCAGTGAAGTATATTTGGAGTAGCCAATGACATTGGGCAAATATACCAATGATACCTTTTCTTTCTGAATTCAGTTGATTTTACACTGCTTCTGGAAAACTTGCAGCTTAATCAAAGGTTTAAACTATGTAGAGGAGTCTGTTTTTCCCAGCCACCTTTCTTTCAGAGCAAGTACAGTGCTCATGCTATGTAGGAGCCTTTGTTCCCATAAATGAATGCTTAAAATCTCCTTATGTTATTTGTGTTAAAGTTGGGAAGAGTGATACCTGAGTATTTCAGTTCAAGCCTTGGTTCAAGGATTAGGTCTCACTGGTTTACTATCAGTATCAGTGTGAATTGAATGAATGAAAATTTGGTTTACATTTAGTTTTGATAAAGCTATAAATAGGCTAATTATAAATAGGTTAAATGGTGACTTACTAATTTTTAATGATTATGATGGTGGTGGTTTTTTTTTACATCACTGTAGCCTGAAGGGCTTCTAGGATATTCTGGAAGTTCTGTTGAAAACAGATAGCAGTTCAAAGGAAAAAAATGAATATATAGTCATATTTCCTGAAATATAGCCCTGAAGGAGTTTAGGCAACATTCTAGGACCACTTTTCAGAAATAAGTCTCTTCAGATATTAGCATATTTTGTTGGTAGTGGTGTGATATCTAGTAGAAGTAAGCTTTTTGAGTAGTGCCACAGTTGAAACAAAGGATACTGTAATGTCCTTTACTCTCTAAAAAGATCTTGCTGCCTATGTTTAAAAGTATCTGATGGTAACAAGAGTGTCTCCAAAGCAAGGTTACACCAGTAGGAAAGCTGTTCCTTCCTTGGAGCAAAGTTTTCTGTGAATGTGAGAAATGCATTGTTAAATCTGTTGAGTAAATAAAAGATTGAGCCACATTTTTAAGGAGGTATTGATAAAGAAGCAGTACTAGCTATAAGAGTAAGTTCTCACAGAGTTGCTGCTGTTGGTCAGGTAATTTAAGAGGGATTGCTTGGGATTCTTCCTGTGTGCTGGTCACTATGACAGTAGTTGCTAACTCATCTTGGCCTTAGCGTAGCTTTCCTGTTCACCCATGGATGTTGCTGTACTTCTTCCTTTTGCTGGTAGTGTAGCAACCTTGCCTCCTTATGGGATCCACTAATGCACCTACTGTAGCTGCTCTTCTTCCGCAGAGCAAGATAGCTTTTATCAACACAGTCGATGCCCAGCTCTACTTCCTGTAGAGATAACAATTTTAAACTGTGAAAATGATGAGGTGAGGTTACAAACTCTACATCAAACACAGCAAAGTGTCTTACCCTAGTTCTTACTGCCCCTATCCACAAACACCAAAAACTGGTAATGCCATATACAAGTACATTGGTTTCCATCCTGATGGCATCTTATTTGATATAAGTAGTATTAACAAGCTTTACTTTGGAGACTAATTCTTTGTGTTCTTTGTGCCAGCACAAAACTAAAAAAAGTAGAATAGTGCTTTGCTATAAGACAAAGTTATGATAAACATAGGCCCCATGATGATAAACAGACAAATTAATGCCATACTGACCAGAACCCCTTTCTTTGATGTGCCCATAGCAACATTCCCCAGGACTCCTTTGCATTTCTCTTAGTAGGGGGAAAAATAGTTGCTGGATGCCCAGACAGTGCTCTTGGATTTTCAGACTTCTTGGAGAATATTTGGAAGTTTTTAGTTTTGACACTGAAGGGGAAGAGACTATAAAAACAGAATTTACCTCTGCCTAAAACTTATAAGCAGAAACACTTCACCAGCTTGGTTTGCTTTTTCCTTTCAAGTAGCAAGCAATGATGGCAAAACTTTTCCTTCCTGCTTGTTGCTCTGTAAAGCCTTTCAAAATATAATGCAAATAATTTTTCACCTTAGATTTACCTTTTATGTACAAAAAGGCAGACTGTTTGCAGCAGCAAACTTCATTTTCATCATCTGAAAAGGTGAAAATATAACTTTTTATTTAAAATTTCATCACACGCATTTTCAGAGTCTTTTCCACTTAAAGTATACTATGGTCTCTAATGGGGTCTGATGTTTTTCTTGCTTGGGATTGAGTTCTACCCTTAGCTTGGCTGACTCCCCTACTTCTGTGCTTCAATTCTCTACATGTCTTGCCTTCTTTTTTCTCTTTCAAGAGCTGTTACCTGCTGCTGATCTTGTGGGACACAAGTGTCTGATTCTCCACAGACTGACTCTGTTCAGACTCTCCTGTGCAACAGGGGGTCACTCAAGTGGCAAGATCTTGCTGCAGGCTAGACTGGGAGCTTTTCTCTTCCAGCAGCCATCAAAGAAGGCTGTATTGCCTGGTCCTAGTAGCTTTCTACCCCGTGAGTCACTAAGATATTTTCTTCCCTATTTGGTTGTATTTAGTAATGGCAAGATCTCAGGTTAAGGAATTCAGTATTAAAATGGTTTGCTATGCAAATAATGTAGTTTTGATTGATGATTTTTGTGGTAGTGTTTAAAGGAGAAGATACTGTATGAGAGAGCATCTTAGAATAGAAATAGAGTGACCACAAAATAATATTCTCATGCAGGGAGATTTGTCATGTAGAGAGCACAAACTCATCTTATGAGCCAGGAAAAAAAACCCCAATGTATATTAATGGGATAGAGCAATGCAAAAATTTATGGTGCTGAGCCTTGCAGCGACAGTGGTATTAAAGAACCTCAGATGAACTGCAAGATACATAAGTCTTCTGGTTAATGATATTAATACCTCAAGGTGAAGAGGGAAGGGGTCTTTGGGTCCTCCTGGAATGTGTAAAAACTGCAGCTACTGATTTTAGAGCTGTTTCAGTCACTTGACTGGGTTTTTGTGGTGTTTGCTGTACCCATGATGTCAAGAAATAAACATTATCAACAGAGAATGGCAGCCCAGCAAAGGCTCTGCACCATGTACTTTTATTTTGTTTGCTGTTTCTGTTTCTGAACTTGCTTAGGACTCAGGGAAGGAGAAGCGTACCCATGGATCTCACAGAAGAAGATCCAATTGGCCAAAGGAAAGGACCACATTTTCTAACCTGGACATCTGAAAGAGCAAAACTGAATTGTAACCTTGTCCTGAGCACACCAGATCTCCAGTGAGTAGAAAGCAATTGAGTTAAGGAAAATCAGTCAATGTATAGGAACTTGATGATCTTTAAGGTCTCTTCCAACCTTGACCACTCTATGATATTTGAACAGAAGGCAGGCTGTGGTTTCTCTGCGCTGAGTGTAAATACAACAATTATAAGTCACTGTAAACCTATTAGATGTTATTTTTTTCAAAAAAAAAAGCTTCCAGCTGTTGTGTTTAGAGAGAAAACCTTGGAACTAGTATGATCAGAATCCTTAAGGATTTGCAAAGAATGCATGTGTAAAACAGAAGCATCTCATGGGATTTCTTTTAACATTTCAGAATTTTAGTCCATCATAGCAATGCAAATGTTACTGTTATGTTCAAGGCTACAGTTTAGAGATCACTGTGTAGGCAGATGGCCTATATTGTTATTCCATAAACTTTCTTTGGAAAATAAAGATTTACTTTTAAGATTAAATATGTTATGAGGAAAACACAAATCCCAGATGTAAGATGGCATCTTAACATAATTATTCCAGAACTTCTTCTCTATAAACTCCCTTCCATGGTAATCTTTCATGTTTCTCTTAAGCTTTTATAATTATTTTTTTTAGAGTAGTGTTAAATTTACTTATACACATATTAAAATGGATAACTTATCATTCATTCTTTTGTCATAAACTTGATTCTTAGAACTATTTTAACAGGTCTTTTCCTCATTCGGGACCATTTATTGACTGGTTGCCCCCAGGGCAGGGAAGTTGAGGTGCCCTTGAGCAAGGCTCAGAGAGGCCAGACCAGGGACCAAGCTGGAACCCTTCCATGGATCTGTTCCACCATTAACTGCTGTGGGTTTGGAGATGACTTGCTGCAGAGAGGTTTGCCCCAAGGACAGCTTTAAATTGAGAGTGGCGGGGAGGGAGGGAGTGAAAGGCAGGCTGGGGCACCAGACCATGGCCTGAGGTGACGTGGCAGGAGGGGATCACAAAATCAACAAATACGGGCTCTCACTGTGGAGAAGTGCACAATGTCTGGAGAAAAGCAAATGTCACCCTTATCAACAGAAAGGCCAAGAAGGAAGAAGCAGGGAACAACAGCCCGGCCATCCTCCTCCATCTCCCCCATCTCTGGGGAGACAATCACGGATGTGCTTTCCATTGATAGATGGCTTAGCAAACAGTACAAGGAGCTGACAACAGCAAAGGATAAAGCATCAGTTGTGGCGTTGATCTTTACGATCAAAAGCAACAGATAAAGGAAGCAAGAGGGGCTTTAAGGTACATCATTCCTTCTCTTGCACCCAAGTTACATTGTAAGGCTTGTAATTGAGGGGCATTCAGGCAACGCTAAAGGGAGCTCAGGAGAGGAACTCTGGAGTATCATTTCCTCATCAAAATGTATACTTTTCAATATAGTGTAACTGCAGAATTTAATTACAATATTCCTTGAGGAGTAACAATAAATATAATGTTAAAAGTGACTATAAGTTTTGATAGCAATGGAGAAAATATGAATACCATGACACTATTTATAAATCCTTCTTTATTAATCACCACACTGAAAAGTGCTTAGTTATCTCTCTTCTGGAGACTGTTGATGGGCCAATCTTGCTCTTACTCATCGTTCAGTTCTGTCCATGTGGGATTTCCATGAAGAGAGGTGCTGGCAGAGCCATAGGTTGTACTTCACTGACCTTAGTGTCTGCAGGGTTGTTTCTCTCATGTTTTTTCCTCGTACCTCCCTCTCCCAGTTGCTGTGCAGCATTTTTTGTCCTCTCTTTAATGCTATCACAGAGATGCCACCAGCAATGCAGGTTGGGCTCATCTTTGGCCAATGGTGGGTCCATTTTGGAGCCAGTACAAACTGCCTCTGCCTGTCACGAGGCAGCACCGGGTTTCTTCTCACAGAAGATTCTCCTGCAGCCTCCTGCTGCAAACACCTTGATATGTAAACCCCATATAAACATGTGGAACCTTGTTGGTATTCACATACTTTCTGGCTTCTGTGAAAAAAAAAACCTAGTTTTGCATTTTTAAGGCAGTTTTATAAGGTTAAGTGTTCTTAACCAAGTATAAAACACAGTACCTGCTAACAATGTATATTGATCTGGATGCTGGAGATTAGTTTTAATTAGTTTTATTGCTGGTGTGCAGTTCAATGTTAATGCTATGGTGGTGTTCTTCTTCACACAGGGCTGAGCAGCTGGCTCTACAGCCAGCACAGCCCCCTTGGCACAGCACACCCTCCTCCACTGCACCTCTCCAAAAAACCTACATTGGGAAAAACAGGAGTTTTACTCAGCCTTATGTCACCTACATCCTTTCCTTCATTTCAGCTGTGATTTATTTTGACAACCAGTGTACCTGAGAGGCAGTTTCTTTTGCCTTGGCTGAACTGCATCCCCCATGAGATCCCATAGGCTTATAGGCATGATAGATTTTTCTAATTTACAAATAAGTAACTTACCATATTACCTGTGTCTTGCCTTTCCAATGTGTTGCGAACATGCAGTCAGAGCTCACTAGAGGTTTTGACAAATATGTTTTTAACAACTCAACATTCACCTTTATAAAACAGGACATAGAAAACTTGGGGGTTGGGAGGGAGGGAAGGAAAGGGGATTTTGTTTGTTTCCGGTTTCAGGAATTCCAGTTACGTGTGAGAAACTCCACAGTTAATCTCAAGGGAAAAAAAATTTAAAAAAATATTCTTTGTGTATAAAATGATTTCCTGGGAACAAAATACATTTCTCGATGATTGTCCATTAGTGTAATAATGTAGTAATCTGCGCTGTGTGAATTATCAGATGAATGATCCTAAATTTGAGTTTCACTGCATATAGTCCTTAAGGAGCGTTTTATTTAAACCCTGAGATTAGGGACATGGTTTAAAACTTGAATCATTTATACATTTTGGCAATTTCTTAATTTACTTATGTAAGTTCTAGAGTTTTCAAAGCTGTTACTTCTGTTTTCCTTTTACCAACGGTGTTTCTCTGGGCCTAGATGAACAAGAGGAAGTTCAGTGGGTTAGAAGTCACCCTAATTGTCATCTTCTGCCTGATGTTGATCATAAATTGTGTCCTAATTGGGCTTTTGGTGTCGGGACAATCCAGAGTTAAAACAACAGGTAAGCGCTTCCCATTGCTGTTCTAAGACCAGAGCAAAAACCCTGAGTGAGAACTGCTCCTCTCTGCTTGCTGAGACTGTTGTAAATGTCACAGAGCTTTTGAAACTAACCATTGGCAACCTTTCTCTCATCCTTTGTGTTGGATTCAGGCTTTTTAATAATATGGACATTCAAGTGAAGAGAGAGGAAAAAGGAAACATAAAAACCACAAGCATTTCTCTTTTGTCCTTTGCAAAATCAGTGTTTGTACTGCTCTCAGTGTTACTGTTATATTTTTCCCATTAACCAAAGGTGAACCATGCTCATTCCTTCATTTCTACAGATAGCATGAATAATGTTATCTGTTTTGATGTAAGAAATAAATATCATTTCTATGAATTTATGATCATAAAAACGCCTATTATTCTGTCATAGACTGATTTTTAGTCAGTCTATTTTATGACTTCAGTACTTAAGATAAAAAAGCCACTGAAAAAAGAAAAGGGATTGGGGAGACTGTTTGGGAGCAGACATGTTGCATGGAAAAAAAATCTATAACAACAAAACTTGCGTTGGTAGATTAGAAATCACATGTCTTACAGGGATGAGATATATAACATTCTTCTTTACATATGGTTCCACTGGAAGAGGGGACATTTAGATTAGATAGTAGGAAGAAATTAGGAATTGTGAAGAAATTCTTTCCTTTGAGGGTGGTGAGTCACTGGAGCAGGTTGTCCAAAGAAGCTGTGGCTGCCCCATCCCTGGAAGTGTTTAAGGCCAGGCTGGATGGGGCTCTGAGCAACCTGATCTGGTGGGAGGTGTCCCTGCCCATGGCAGGGGGGTTGGAACTCCATGATCTTTAATTTCCCTTCCAACTCTAACCATTCCATGATTCTATGATTCTATGCTGAAAAGTGTTTGAAATAGACATTATTATTATTTAAAAGCCCAACATTTCTGTTTAGATATGAGCAGATCACTGATTCTAAAGCACAAAGACCTGTAAGTAACATCGGTGGTATTTCTGTGCAATACTGATGTCATTGGTTTTCTCTGAAAGCCCGTGTTGCCACACAAACAATATATGTCCAAGGTGCCATATGGGATGTGACCTCTTGGACACGTGGTCTACTTTGTCTCTTCTTTTGACTGATGGATGTGCTACAAGGGCTTCTGTGAGGCCTTTGGAAACAAGGTCTGTGATACGGAGAACTCTGTCTAAAGGGTTTTAGGTCTGGCTCTCCAGTTCTCTTTCCCACCATACAGGGGAGATCTTTACAGCTACTTTGTTTCATCAGTTCAGGGAATTATTATCTGAAGAACGCCTGGCCAGTGCTTCACATCACATGGGAACACTCTGCATTGTATCTTTTATCTTCTTTGTTGCAGTCATTGTGAAGCCCTGAATCACTAAAACCAGGTTGCCCTTCAGACCCATGATATCCAAAAAAAGCTGGTGCAAGTCACTGATAATCTTCCCGTGTAAATTCCATAAGCAAAATATTTGACAGATTGACCATTTTAACCCATTTGGGTTTTAAGAAGAAATTAAGAACCCTAACAGCACGCTGTTAAGACTCCCTGGAAGGGGAAAGTGTCAGGATGGACCCGCTTTATTAAATCAGTCCAAGAATGATTACCTGTCAGAGCGCTAGGCCAGTTGGATTATCAGAGCTCCAAGTTTAATTAATTAGCGATTACTTTTGTGCTCTTATTAGTATTGTTTTCTGATTTAGAATCCTCTGTAATGATTGATTTGCAATTATAGAGAGCACAAAGGAGGTACTGGCTATTCAGTAGTGCATGACTGATGAAGCAGGTATATGGAGGGGAAATAAGAAATCTAGTCTAATGGAACTGTGTTGAAACTGTATTCTGGAAGATTGTCTGTATTTTCCTTAGGCTTTTGTTGAATTTGATGAAAGTGGCTGCACTTTCTGAAGAAAAAAATGGCAACGATGCTTGACTGAGCTTGAGTATCTCAAAGGAAGCTGTTGTGAGCATGGGATAAGAGCAGCTCCTGAGAGACAAATCCTTGATAAATTTCTGTACTCAGGATGAGTGCTTTCCCAAACTCTTAAACAACTGAAGAAAAGGGAAGCCTTTTTGGTAAAGGAAGAGTGGGGATCAATATATTATTACACCTCATTACAAAAATTCTAATTATCCAGGCCTAAGGCCTTTCATCATGACATGCTGTACAGATTCAAAATTGTAATCAACCTGTTATCTTCATGAATTGCAAGAAAACCTGGAAGTTTTCCATAGTTTCATTGGAAATACAAACTTCTTAAAAAACACGCTATTTTTATTGCAGTTTCTGAGCATTTGGGCAAGATAACCCTTGGTGTCACTAAAACAGGACAGAAATATATCAGATGAGGTTTTCAGCTCTGAAGCCTCTCTTTAGTGTTACCTTTCTTTAACTTGGGGGCGAAAAAAAGGTAGTATGAGCACTGTAGTAAGGCTGGATTTCCTTGGTCTTGTCACTTGTTCATGCAGTGTTTGAAATTACCAATGCACTTTAAATTTATTTAAGCAGCTCTTAATGCATAGAAGGAATTAGTGATAATGACATGCTGATGGTGGTAAATGTAGTTATAGTGTACCAATACATGTAAAGTGCCTAAGTCCCTTAGAATTAATGTGGCTGGGTTTGAGTAAAGTCAAGACAAAGTTACATTTTTCTCTGTATGACTGTTAAATGTCACAAATATTACATGAAAATACAGCTGTTAAAAGAGTTTCTAAATAATACTACATAAAGTGACTAATAGAAGTGTATTCTTCTGAAATTGTCTGTTGTTGGTACACATCATGGCAGTTTGTGATCTTAAAATAAGTAATTTTCTCTGCTTTTGAGGAAATAGTGCATTTCTGCAGATTCTTGTAAGCACTTGGTTTAATGAAGCTGAAGATAGCCCTCAAATCCGAGGATCAGCTTTATTCCAAATGCTCTCTGCTTTAAATCTGGTTTAGCTCACAATTATGTTCTATTTAGGATTGTTTCATTTAAAAAGTAGTGACTGATGGAAACTCAAGCTACTTCTGGGGAGCAGTCAATTTTGGTACACTTGCCAACTGGAAATATTCCAAGTCTTAGAGGAATGAAAGCAGAAAATGAACATTTTTACATATAAAAGGAATGAATTTTAGTGCTTTGCTTTTTTCAGTGAATTGTGGGAGATGCTTGCCCAAGATGGTATCTGGTGTTGCTTATGAAATACAGAGTGGTTCAAGCGTTCTGGTGCACTTGGTGCCTTAGGGAGGTATTTAATTCTACCACTAAGGTAAACATGACCAAAATCCCAGCATTGTTGTCACATGATAGAAAATGACCACATTTTAGTGGTGTCATTGGCATCCGTATGACTGTAGGAAAAATATCCCTATGGATGGTCCCCTCTGTCCATCAAGAGAGAGGATGGCTAAGATGCCCAATGAAGACCCCTTTTGGCACCCTAGGAGGCCACAGGGTTGGCCACGACCTTAAACTTTGCTACTCAAGGGAGTCTAGGGTCTGGTTTACCCTTACAGCTGTGACAGCTCAGCAGAACTAAAGGAAGGAGAGCAAATCAATGCATCCATTGCCTTGCAGTGAGCTCAGATGCAGGAATTTGGCTGCCTGCTGCTGTTCTCTTCCTCGGCACTGCCCACATTTCACCCCTCCACACCAATTTCCCAAATCCTTCCCATAGAAACAGACAGTGAAATAATTAGGTTTTAAATATTTAAAGCTCTTATAATCCTTGTTTGGAAGATGAATTTTTTGTCTGTAATGAAAGGGAGTGGTGAAAGGTGCAAAATAAATTAGCAGAAGAAACTTTGTTAATGAAATTGACTTACCCTGTGTGTTTTGCTAATAGATGGAAAGGTGGAATATTGATCTCCAACTTGTTCTGTTTGTACAGATATATACAGTAGTCTCTGTATCTATTTTTCAACACCACCAACTTCACATTCCTTAAAAAGCTTAGCTTTATGCAGAATTTGCTACAGGAGATGTGCTAGTCATCAAACTGCATTTGAACTGTGCAAAGGATCACGTTATCACTTTAAGCTGTGCTTATCTACACTCAGTTTATTTGAGAACTAGACATAGCCACAGTCTGCCTTTCCCTGCAATGACTGGCCTAGCAGGACTCAAGGACTCAACACATCTTGTTTGTATGTGCTGGGAAGCCAAATGCTGTAACTGTTTTTAAAAATCATATGGAGTTGATTATTTTTGTGTTTCTGTCCACACATGGAAAATTTCCATCTGCCCTGTTGCTGTGGGTGGACAGGGAGAGTGGGTTACAGAATTCAGCACAACAGTTGCAAGGTGGGAAGCTTTGGTGGAAGAGGGGGCTGCAAATAGATGGGCCATTGGCATGAGAGGTTTCTGTAGGATCAACAGGCACTAATCATTTTGTCAACTGTGTGAGGATCAGTCTGGTCCAGCTGCACCATCTCGCCTCTCTCTCCTTCAGGTCTTTGGATGGAGCCCTGAACCTGCTATCCAGCTCTAACTAGAAGGAGAAGAAACAATTATTGCAATAATTCTTAGTGAAATACTTTTTAAAATATTTTTTATTTAACTTGTTTTATCAGGTTTGATACTACAACAGGACCAATATGGTATGCCGACCGGTTTTTACAGCATCAATCAAACTACCCAGCAGTGACATTTATGGTGTGGGAGATCATGTGCACAAGCAGTATTGGCATGATGTAAACTGGAAAACCTGGCTGATGTTCAGCATGGAGTAAGGACTGATTTTATTATGCCTCATTCTTTACAGATGATTCCTGGAATCCAAGCCTTTTATGCAGTAGATGTATTAATAATATCCATTGAGTTTTTCCCCAAAGACTTGCTCATGCAGTACGTATTGTTATTAAAAGGTTGATGGTACTGATGAACATTCCCTGAATTCTGATTTTTTGTGTTGAGGTGCAGTTTAAAACCAGCTGATAAACATGAATATATGAGAATCTTCCATTTCTACTGATAAAGAAAATAAATAACAATATGTCCTAATATGTTGCTGTGTACAGCATTCAGTGCAGGTGACACATGCTTCTGCAGTTAACAGCCTCAAAGCTCAGCAAATGACAGAAAAGTTCTCTTTAACAGCTGTCTCTTTACAAGATAAAATATGTCTGTCAGCAGTTATTTGTTTCTGTAGTTTGTATGGCTGTCTCTTTATGAAACAATTTTCAGACTACCCATTTTTCAGTAATTAGAAGAGAAGAGTCTTAAATCTGCATGGAGAGTTCCTTAGACTTTGATCCAAGTTGTCTTAACAGGTTTGCACACAGGTACACAGTGCTGCTCTGTCAGTTCCACACTGTAGTGATTTGCTGACAGACATACACTGAAAATATGCAGGTTAGCATTATGGAATCATCGAAGTTGAAAGGGAACATTAAGATAATCTCCTCTAAGCATCAACCTAACACTGCCAAAATCATCAGTAAACCATGTCCCCCAGCACCACATTTATCTTTCTTTTAAATACCTCCAGGGATGGTGATTCCACCACTTCTCTGGGAAGCTTGTTCCAATGTTTGGTAACGCTTTCAGTGAAGAAATTTTTCATGATATCCATCCTAAACCTCCCTTAGTGCAAGAGAGATAAGAGAAGAGGCTGTTTCCTCTTGTCTTATCACCTGCTACTCAGGAGGAGAGACCAACCAACTTCTTTTCAGGTAGCTGTAGACAGGGATAAGATTTCCCCTGAGCTTCCTTTCTCCAGACTAAACAGCCTCAGTTCTCAATTGTTTCTTGTAAGACTTATTCTGTAGAGCTATCACCAGCTTTGTTGCCCTTCTCTAGATGTGCTCTAGAATCTCAGTCTAGTGAGGTGCCAATTCAAACAATGATACTCATTATTTGCTTGTTACTTTTTCTGACTGTATTCTCAGAGACAGTCTTTTCTACATTTTGGGGGTGTAATCAGTTAAATTTTATTGCTACATTCATGACTATCTTTTGATTTGACTGGGGAAATACTTGCTAACACTTGTAAGCACTCCTTTGAGCTAATGCTATGCAAAAACCATAGAAAACCTGACATGACCAGTACAAAATTGATACATTATGTGTTCAAGACCAGGCTGGATGGGGTTTTATGGAACCTGGTCTAGTGGAAGGTGTCAGGTGGGTTGGAACTAAATGAACTTTAAGGTCCCTTCCAACCTAAACCACTCTATAATTCTATGATTTTGGAGAAAGAAATTAATGTAGACCACAAAAGAAATAATATTTCTTAACATTAAAATTTTTGGTTTGTTTTTTATCAAGTTCCTAAAGTAATGTATCCATAACTAGCTAATGAGCCTTGAATAAACACCATTTGTCACTATTACCCCAGCTTCATAAAGCAACAATCCATTTATTTAAAAGATGATGTCAGTGTTTTGCCAAAAATAGGAACTATACTAACAGATACTGGGGGAGAGACCACCGTATGTAATCAACTAATAATTTGGAGTTCGTATGCCTTACCTTGAGACACCTTCTCTGGGAATTTTGGAGTCTGAGAACTTATTCTGTTGTTGGGTTGATGATGGTTCTCAACAGGACCTGAGGCTCCTGCTTCTTGGCTAGATCCATCTGGAGTTATGACAACTGTAATTATGTGTTAGCAGCCCTATGTATCACTGAAATAAATGCACACAACTCTCCCAGTCTTCCATTTCTCATGTCTTCCGAGTCTTCTACCTTTTCCACAGTTTGATTGTATTTTTTATTTTCTTCGTGAATTTGATAGCTGTGGGGGAATTTGACAGGATCAAGATACAATTTCTAGAGAAGGTGATGTGGAGTGTGATTTGGCCCAGTGAAACATCACAAAGCTCATTTTTGTTTTCAGGACTAAAGTCTAAATTAGCTCACATTTGTCTCGCTATAAACAAGCTCTATTATGGAAATAATCCCTTTTGTTTTCTATCTCTAGCAAATATTCCTCTTACAAACTGCTTTTTAATAATTAGCTTGTTCAGGTTTGAAGACAGTTCTTACCTGAAGTGCCTTATTGACTGTAGACTCATTAAGTTAA
>VZRU01020924.1:4059-17410 GCA_013398155.1 Pedionomus torquatus
TTTTTTTTGTAGGACTCACTCCTGTGCACAGTCCTACAACTACAGGCATAAATTAATTTCCTTCTTGGTCCTTTTTGACTGTTATCCAGAGTGGCATACCATGGAGAATTTTACATCTCTCCTGTTAATGCTGCAAACTTAGGCATTCATTAAAGCCTTGTTGTGGTCTGTCTTTACCTCGCTCTTCCTGGAAGAGGTGTGGCACATGGATGCTTTTCACATGTCATGAAGAAGAGTCCTATAAACATTGACGGAGCTACCTCATCTTCTGCCTTCAGAACTTCAGAGAAGTTCTCAATCCCTCCTTTGCCATGAACTGACTGAAACAGAACACCCTGGCAGTGGACTGAAGAAGGCCACTGTTTATCTTCATGAGTGTTTTTGCTTTTTTGCTGTGCTTCCTTCTTTTTTGCATTCACTTGTTCAGCAATCATCTCATTCCTTGAGTTGAAGTCTCTATGGACAAGAAGTGTGTTTTCTTGTTCTGTTCCTATGTAGAAAGTTATGTACTGGAGTTCTGATTTAGACTGGTGATATCAAACATTATTGTAGGATACACAACAAAGGTAAAATGTCACTGTTGTCTGTTTCTTGTGCTGTTTCCAACATCAATTCATGAATATTTGTCTTATGAACCTTTTGCTGTGTTTGTCTGCATTAGGATTCCACTTTTAAAGCTTAATTAAAATCTGGAAATAACCCACTTATTGCATCAACTTCCTCTTTGGCAAGCAGGAAAATTTTTATTTATTACTGCTCTCTGCCCCGCTGTTTGGAAATAATTCCTCTTAATCTGCAGTGCTTTGAAGTGAGGGAGTTTTGCTGGGAGCTGATGTGGTTGAGGGAAAAGGACATTTCAGTGCATTGAAGACATTTAATAAATCTCTTCCTTTCAGGCTGTACTTGGTTATATCCTTTATTGTCATGGCTGCAAGATGCTTTGGAATGAACTTTGGACAGTGTGTCTGAGGAAGTCTTAGTGTATAATCTTCTACTCTTCTAAGTAACTTTAGTTCAAAAGTGACTTGATGGATAGTGTAACTTTTATAGTGACCTCCCTTTACATTATCAAAATCTCTTTGCTCTGAGTCTGTGGGGAGACCTCTCACTAGAAGTTAAAGTGTAGTCAGAACAACAGCATTTTTGTGGGATCCTATCTTAACTATACTGCCACACAAGTAAAAGCTTGTGGCCATGTGAGACCTATCTAACATTCTTATCTTTCTATGGCCTTGGTGGAATTGCCTTGGTTTAATGGGATGGTTGGGAGGTCCTTCTTGCTTGTTTCTAAGTCTTTCTAAATATGCCGTGTATATACTTACTCACCTGTTAAAACGGGCTTCTCTTGTTGGGTCCTGTGAAAAGGATAGTATAAACTCTGTTCCATTTTTGTGAGATAGTGCAGCTTGGAGCAATTTGTACCATTTAACACTTGCTTACATTTTTTTGGAGTTCATTAAAGAAAGAATTCTCAAGGCGACAAGAAACCAAATTTGGCTTGAACCTAATTAAAGAGCACAAAACCAAATTATATCCATCCAGTGATATCCATATAATAGACCACTCTGGAACTCGTGTTGGGAAGTGTCTTCCAACACTTGCAAAGTCATGGTTATGTGACTGGAGAGGAAGGACAAGAGCAAGGGAGAGGAGCAGTAGACTTTATCTCCTTTGTTGTGTGGTGATCTGCACAGAAATCAGAAATGAAGGCAGGTGCTTGTCTAGGAATCTTGCTTTAAATAGTCAAATCCAAGAATTTTTCACTATTTTTTTTTGTAAGAGAAAGTTGTTTCTTTAATAACCATCTGTGTACATTGTGTATGTTACTTCATCTACTATAAACAACTCTACTCAGTTTGAGGGGGGAAAAAAAAGCTAGATTAGACTGTGTTAGGGAAGGGCAAACAGTTTTGAGGAGTGTGGCATGCTTTTGATGATACACTTAGCCATGCTAAATTACTAATTAAGTGAGGCTCCCATTCAGAATTTGCTAGAACTGTGACTCTTTCTGCATTGACTGTGAAGAATGGTTTGGCATTAGCCTTTGTGTATAGTTTCCTTGGTGAACCTAGGAATGCCAGGGCCTTGCAGCTGATATTTTAAGTGTCTTCTAGATCTTGTAAGTGTAATTTGCCTTGCTGTTTATAGACAGCATCTAAACGTTCTGTAGACTTTCCAGGTAGAGTAGAACTGCAAACACATCCAGAAAATATAGAAGTCTGGGTGTCAGTGATACCTGGTCTGTTTCCAGTACTTCAGAAAGAAGTTTGTACATGTGAAAATGGAGGAGTTGTTCAGAAGATGACAGCATCAGTAGCAGATCTCCACTAATAATTTTCTACAGTGATGGTATTTAGTGTTCCCTCAGAGAGAAAAGACAGATGGGTTACAGCTGAACCCATTGTTATACGTTACACTTTTCTTGTTGCTTACATATAATGCCTGTTGCGTTACACATGCCTGGAGACCCACCCAGGAGGCTGCTCTGCCAAATATTGTATTAAAACACAATAAAGAAGTCTCTGGTCTGAGGTTGTGGGGTTAGCTTTTTTGGTTTTGTTTTTCCTAAATAAAGCAGATGAGAGTGGAAAAAAGCAGATACAATTTTTCTGTTGAGCTTTATAATGTTAAATGCTAGGAAGTTTTGAGTTCTTTGTATTGACTAGAATATTATTTGGCAGTGGATTTATTTCAGACTGTGAACCAACTTTCAGATTGTTCAGTGGGACACTTCTAAAGCCACAAAATATAAACTCTGTGGGCTTGTGAGAAGGTATGTATCTGTGAGAGGTGTATTTGTGTCATCTGGGAACTTTTGTATTGGAATAAGCAGTTTGCATTCAGGACAAATGTCCCTGGCACATCCTCCTGCATCTGTAGCTCTACTCAGTGTGATCAGGCTTCATGATATTGAGTGGACTTGCTTCTTAGCTGTCCCTCAGATGTCTTGCTGTCCTTGTACCACACTTGTTGCCACTTCACTGATCTCATATCCTATCCAGACAATAAATGATGGGACTTGCATCAAATCCGAAAAGGGATAAGGTATTTCAGGTGGCCAGCTTGTACACAGAGCAAATTCCACAGTCTGCTGATATGGCTGTGGTCGTGAATGTATTCAGTTTGGCTTTCAGGGGGAGGGAGCAGTCTCCTGATCCATGTTCCCCCTGGCACAGGAGAGAGATCTTTGTTGATGAGTATGCTGTGTGTAGAATATGTAGCTTTTCTCTGTTATCTTCTGCATGTCTGCTTGTTTGGTTTTTAACTGTACTTTTCCCTTCCGTCTCTTTTTGTACCCTTCTTGCACCGAAGATGCAGAACCTTCTGGCCACAGTCAGACTGAACCTCAGTAGCACTGGAGAAAGGAGTCTGGCATCCCAGCAATGGTGGCCTGTATTTCTGGTATCTTGTCCTTGTAGCTCAGTACATGGTGCCACTGGAAAACCAGATCTTCAGAAAACTGGCTTTTTGGGTGCCTTTAAAGGGTATAGTGCACTGTTCAGGTTTGTTATTAAGTGTTCCTTCTGGTTTCCTCCTCCCACATGTTTTCCTTCCTTTAATCCCCTGCCCTCTTTTCTGTTTCACGTTCCCCACAGGCATTTTTTGTTTCTTCCTCCTGGCTGTTTACTAACTTACCCTTCTTTGGTGCATGGAGTAGAAACTACTGAATTTTGTTAGCAATAGCCATAGCCTGTTCTGAACAGGAAGAATATAGAGTGTGTCCAAGGCATGTCATCCAGACTGGGTTAACTGTGCAGTTTGCTGTATTATTTTCTTGGAGTGGAGCCAGTTAATGTTAATTTAGAAATGTTTACAGTCTCAACTGTGATCTAAACCAGATAAATTGTGTGTCACTTGAGATGTTCACTTCCTCTGTAAGAGAATAATTCTGCTAATGTTCCCTTTTGTGGACGATTGTCTAGATGTCTCATCAGTCTGGAGAGGCTTGCTTTTAGTGCTATGTGCTCTCTGGAGAGTTTATTTTTAAATAGTTACTGAAGCAACAGTCTTTTAAAATGCTGCAGTGTTAGGATAGAAGGAATAACAATGTTTAGTAGTCCTCTAAAAGGGTAGATTGAAAAAAAGTATTTGCCTCTTCTGTTCTCGAAGGCTAGCTGAAAGTGTTGGTGAAATTGTTCTAGAAGACAACTTGTTTACTTAATGATTTTCTTCCTCAAAACTCCTCTGCTATAGTTTAACTTGTGGACATTCCCAAACTGAAATATTGTCAAAATAAAAAGTTTTATTTCAAGTACTGCTGTCCTTCATTCTTTGCTATAAAAAGATGACTTCTTTTCACCTGTGGTGGTTTCTTCCACTGTAAGATGGGTAGTTGCCTGCTTGTAAGATGGGTGGTATCTTGAGGTAGTCGCTTTGGAACTGTAGCTCCCACAGAGCAGTAAGGTGCTATTACACAAGCAAAATAATTTTACTTTTCTGAGGAGAAGTATTTTGTAAGTCTTCTTTCTTTGTGCCAGAAACCTGGGGATTTTACTGTCTAACCTCTGCCAGAAATTTTCAATGAAAATGTTTTTCAAGAGGTCAGGTTTCCTTACTGTGTTGTACTCCTGCAGCATTTTTATCATTTTCTTAATCTAAAATCTTCAGATCAGTTATATCAGTAAAGCAGTTACATTTACTGTTGTTGAAATCATGCCACTGATAAATCAGATGATTAATTGAATGTTGCAGAATGTCATCTCCAAATAGAAGAGGTTGCCTTTTTCCAAGTCCTCATTCATTTGCTGCTCTATACCGGTACTCTTCAGCTATCACAAAAGGCCCTTTGTTGTTCATTTGACTGTTAAACTATGCTTATTTTATGCTTCATCAAACTCTCAATGAGCTCAAGGTTTGTAATATCAAAAGTCTGGGTTTCCAAGGGTTAGAGGAGCTAACAGGTTTCATAAAACTATAGGGATCAACCAGCATACAGGAAAACATCCCAGGCAGTCGAGACTTCTGTTATGGTCAAGGACAGTGGTGATGAAATCCTGAGTATACATCCATGCAAACTGTGATGATAACTTACAGGTATGATGCTTTCTCACAGTTGGCATCTGCTGGGGAGTTCAGATTTTGAGCATAGTTGGTGTCACAAAGCAGGTGGGTCTTGAAGGGAAGACTCTGATATGGACTGGGAATGAAGTCCTGTGAGATGAACACAGTAAACTAAGATGAATGTTAATTTCTTCTGTTGGATTTGAGGATGGTTGCCTTACAATGCTGTGCTAATTACTGCAATTCGGGAGATGATTTACCAGTGTGTGAGTGGGTACCTGAGCATGGTCCTTCTAACAGCTGTCTTAGCTTCAGCTAGATTGCCATTGTAGCAAATGAAGCACAATTCTAGTAAATAGATCGATTGCAAATGCTCAGTTTTAATTCCTATTACTTGACTGAATGGAGTACTGACACCTGACAGAAGAAGGGGAGCAGTCTCTAGCCTGTCTACAAAGTCAGACACTTTGGCTTGTGTTTCAAAAAGTTTCTAAGTGGTGTGGGCTAGAAGGTGCTTTCAGTACCGTAAATTAAATGCTAGGCCATGTTACACATCTACGGCTAAGTTACACTGTATATTGCACAATTTTACTGAGGTTTGCTGCTTGCTTCATCATGTAGGCTTCAGTATGGAGGTAATATCCTTAATAAGTATCAGGGAATCTGAGACTAAGTAGATTCTGTGGTCCTGTTCTCAAATGTAGTAATGGCTTAAAAGATATAACTGAAAAAATATATTTAATATTGTAAAGAATTATATTCCCCTGTTTTACCAAGTAGAAATGCAAAGGATATGAGTTCTTATTTGATGGGGAAGTTCTATCTGTGGAAAATGACAAGTTGCTTGACATTGGAGTTTATGCCACAGGTTCTGCACAGCAAACACATGGAGCGTCTATGGAGTTTCAGTTGTGACAGCAAAATCTTTAGGTGGCAAGAACAAGGTCATGGGTGTGAGATTAACTTGCATAAAGCAGTCCTTGTTGTGGAAAGGAATGTTTGGCAGGCATTGTTATAAGCTGATAATATTCAGGTACTGCAGAAAAGNCCCCCTTCAATTCTGGGTTCAAAGGGGCTTTTCTTTAGATGTGGTAGTGGTGGGGAACACAATGAGCTGACCAGTAAGCACGTTCTAGTTTCTGACAACTTACTAGAGCACTGAAACTGAGCAGCATCCCTTTGCTGAAGTGTGTCCTCGCTTGCAGGATTTAATGGTTATATCTTGGAATTGTTACAGAATGGTGGTGATAGAAATGAGTTGTGACCTTCTCTCTCGGGCAAAGCCCTGACTGTAAGGAGTTAAAACTTAGAGAGGAATGAACTGAGGTCAGCAGTACAAATAGTCTGTTCAGTAAATAATTTTCTTTGTATACTGACTCTATTGTTTCACTCATTATTTGCTCCACTTACTCTTTTCCCTTCCTACACACACATGCACGCGCGTGTGATTTTTTTCTAATATTATTATTCTCTCTCGCCCTAGTTATCACCTTCCAATGGCCACTTGTCACTGTGACCCACCCACTGGCTAAGGGAGCTGTAGATGATAGGTTTACTGTGAAAGATCCACCCTCAATCTGGAGGACACTTACGTTCAGTTTAGAAGATGTGAGGCTGTTTCCCAGCTGCTCCTGTGAGTCTGCTTGCTCTGAGCACTGCAGTGGCTGTACAGAATGCAGCGCACAGGAGGGAGAACGCTGTTCAGCCAAACACAGAAGAATTAAGAGCTGTTTCCCACCTTTTACCCCCTCGGTAGCAGCTTGTGAGCTCCTGGGTGAGTGAATCTGGTACGTGGCATATGTTGATCCAAGATTGGAGGGGAAATCCATTAAATAGCTGTGCAGTTACTGAGAATTCTGGTGAATGTACGATGAAACACTGGTTAGTGCTAGAATCTGTAAAACAGCAGGCTTTGATGCTAGTCCTTGGACATGATGCCATGAAAAGAGAAAAACGTTTTAAGGGTGTTGTATCTGACTATCCACAGAAACCAGCTAGAGGAGAAAGTGGGGTTTTGGGGGTTGAGTGACCTTGAATGTCTGCTTCGGTGAAACAATCCATGTGTGACTGGTATTTAGGAAAATATTTTCTGTGAGGCCCTTTTATAAGGGGGGAGCAGTTTTAAATGTCCTGCATCTGTTCAGAGATCGTTTTGATTTTTTTCAGTGAAAATTGTATTAAATACTTCTTGCACCCTTTGTTTGTGATGTTGTAAATGCTGCTGTTCTCAGACTCCTGAGAGATAGGCCAAATCTCTTTTTGTATTAATTTGACTTTAAAAGCCCTGCAAACAGGGTGAAATAGATGCTTAGCAGGCATACTGTAGCATGGCAACTATTGAAAAGGCAGCCCATGTATAATCATAAATATATACTTTTGGGTTGGAGGGGGCTTTGGTTCTGCACCGTTTAGCAATCTACAGTGCCCACTGTTGGAGCACAGTCTCTCTGTTCTTCCCTTTCCCTTAGGGCACTGTTGTCTGCTTCATTCTTCTGAGATTTTTATACTTTCCATTGTGTTTTCTTAAATAAAAAGGCAACTCCAGAAACAAACAAACAAAATTCCTTTCCTGCTTGACTTGTTTTGCTTTTCACTTATAAAAATGATTTTCCTTTCCCTGGTACAGCAGCATTATTAGAACCAGGACTTTTCTCAGCTAAGTTCTTTTCCTGCAGAGCCACTGGAGTAAAATGAATATAGTGCCTGCTACGATAGTTGTTTTTCCCCCCCCTTGGTTTAAATATTGATAGTAGCAAGGTTAGAGATCTGAAGACTCTAAATCAAGACAACTGTGCCATGTATCTAAAGTCTGCTTAGACAACAGCTTTCCTATAGCTACATTGTTCACTGAAGTGCATTCCTTTTCAGTAAATAGACAGGCTTTAAGGCCCTCAGGTTCTTCAGATCTGAAACAATAGAAGCAATCATTAACGCTAAATACAAGAGGAAAATAATTGGGGGTGGGGTGTGTGTGGCTTTTTAGGAGGTCTTGGGCAATGCTCCTACCTCCAGCTGCTCATTTCTTTTATCCTGGGCTGCTGTATCCTCTTCTCCTGTTGTCACACAGCCCAGTCTGATCAGAAAACTGATCTGGGTTTAAAAATAGCCTTGTTGGAATAAAAGACAGTGAACCTGGTCAGGTTTACTGTGGGACCCCATAAGCTGTTGTAATGACATCACTAGGCAGGTGGGGATGGTTTGATGGTGAAGCAAAGGTTGGGTTACTGTCAGTGCTTCTTGGGGTATGAGGGGAGGAGGCAAAGTGAATGACAAAACTGTTGCTTGATTGACTTGTATTTAGGACAATGTACTTGATACCTGTGCAGAAAAGGGAGGAATGTTTTCGAGAGAGTGTAAAATGGCTATAGCTTCTATGAAAGATAAAGGCAAAAGATGCAAGTTGATAAAGGAGAGGAAACACAGTTCATGGTTAGGTGAGGTGCCATAAAAGCACTATTTCTGTTCAACCATTATTCTTATTTTTAAGGTACAGGGTTTTGGTTCTTAGGCTTGTGTTTTACTACATTCCATGTCTTTATGGCCCTGGCTAAGAGATGGTTGGAGAAGTACTTCTGAGGGAACATAGTTGCTTCATTAACTGCTGTCTCCTTTTCCCTCTTAGCTCAGTGAACTAATTCAGGTCTGCTTGTGCGCTTGTGAATATATAGTCACTTCTGTCTTCACTAGTTTTATAAGGAAAAATTACATCTTCCTGTATGTGACCTCCTAATATTTGTACTAGCAAAAACGTATGCTACTTGCTCAGTCTTAGTTTCCACCAAATATATAAAAAACTTCTAATTGAAGAAATTACTGCATTTTCCTATCAATTGGTGATTAGGACCAGCTAGATAAAATGTTGGAGCACTAAAAAGTTGTGTTGGTTTGTTTGTTTGGGGTGTTGTTTTGTTTTCTTTATTTTCTTTTTCTTTTTTNNTTTTTTGTTTTTTTTTTTTTTTTTTTTTTTTTTTTTTTTTTTTTTTGTGGGTGTGTGTGGTGGTGGTAAGGCAGTGAGGCTAGTCTTCAGATGGGTATTCCAAGTATCCATTTGCATTACACTGAGATTTATCTACCCATTCTCCTTATGATTACTTCAAAGGGCTTCACACTGATTCAGAAAGGCACTTTTTTACTGCAATGTGGCCTTGGGATGGTGCTTTGAAGTAACAATAAGTAGAAGCGGACTATATGTCAGGACTTGTTTGTGAAGTAGTCGGGTGGAATTGACTTAAAGCCTCACTGTACTCAGAATGAGATGAGGTGACTCGTCTCCCCGCTTAAAGATGAGTGGCTGCTTTCAGGGATGGAGTTTCTTACATCTCTGCAGAGAAGGCCTAGTCCATGCAGTCTTAAAATAAATGCTACTGAAAAATCAGAGGTCCTAACCTTGGTGTGTCTGAGTGTTACTTGGCTCTACAAAACCTAAAAGAGAAATTGAAAGGAAGTAAAATTGGAAAGGAAGGACCCAGCTCTCTTTCCTGTTTCATAGAACTTGTGTACACACCGGGGCGGAGTATACAGGAGAATGTTTTGATAGTTGCTTTTCTGTCTTTCTACTGTACTTTGTTCTCTAATTTAGATAGGCATTTGCAGCATTGCAGGATTCCTGTCTGTAGACTGCTCTGTTCTAGGAAAGTAGTGTTACCTTTTAAGCTGGTGGAAATGCTATTGATCTTATGTTACACTGAAGTTCCTTCATCTCTAGCTGTTCTGGCCATTTTACAAAAGGGATAAAATTCTGTGGCCCTCAGTTTTTGAAGGGAAATAAATGAAATGCAGTGTTAACTGTATTGTAGTTGACCTTCATAAGCTTAGATACAGCTAGGATAAGAATCTAGATCTCTTCCTGTTCCTGGGATTGGTATGTTAAGAGGGAACTTCTCAGTGTGATATGTGTTTGTGGGCATGAATAGCAGCTAATGAATATTCATACATATACTAATAAAGCCATACATGTGTTTTTACATATGCATATGGATTTGCAAGATACCAGTGTGGGTGTGAATAGGTGCAGGCCTGGGTAAATTGTGATAGCTTGTAACTATGCCACTTGGCACACACAGTGTGTACAAACGCACGCTTGCAGAATAGTATTAAAGAGCAAAATACAAAATTTCTACTTTCCCTTCCCAAAAGAGTCTAGGGTTCCCTAGGGTCATGGTGGTTGGTTTTTTATGCGTGGTGTTTTTTTTTTTTTTTTATTTTTTTTTTTGTTTTGTTTTTTAAAGCATAACTGCCACTTGCTGAAAACCTTAATACAAAGCTCCTACTTCCTGTCTTTGCTGACTTCTTGAATGAGAACTGCTGTTGTGTGACAAGGTTTACATCCCCAAGTAAGCAAGCCTACAGGTGGCAAAAGAATGGTGTTAGAGTGACCCCCAGCAACCCTTTTAAATATGCTCTGTGATTTAGAATTTAGGTGGCTTCTGATGAAGTTGGCAATTTCATTGGACTGCATCTTGGGAAAGTTACTTCAAGGGCTGTATGCACTGGTCTCATTCTGAAACTTAGATGCCCCCCACACTCTGCGCTTGCATTTCTTTAAGGGATTGGTGATTCATAGTTACATTACAAAACCTGATCTGCTAGAAGTTGGGGTTCAGTTGTAAGCATGCTTCTGAAATTGTGAGCGCTGTTTGCCTGCCTATAGTGTTACTGAAGTTCCTTCTTGATACCTGCAGTATTTCCATCATACCTGATAGTCCCACTTCTGTTCCTTTACTAAAATTATGGTCTAACAAGAGCTTCAGTGTTTGATTATGAAATATTTCTGTTGGTGCAGTTATCATTCTGATTTAAATTTTGAAAGACTGCTGATTCACAGGAGGGACCACAGACTCGGGGGCATTCTGTGATTTTACTACGGAGTTCTGATAATTTGAGAAATAGGAATATAGTGTTACCTCTTGTTGTCTCTTTCTTGGTAGTCTTGTTTTTAAAAGGTGTTTGGCCTTTTCAGTGGACCGACCTAATGGAGGCTGCCTATTTTGCTTTTAGCGTTCAAAGTATCTTTTTTTAAACTGTTGGTTCAGTATCTGTTCTCTCATTTTTGTCTGAAAGTTTCTACTGTTTACACTTCAGACTGTACTTCTGAAGCCTTTTATTCCTCAGGCCAATCCTGAGTTATTAATTAGTTAGCTCTTTTCGTAATTTTGTGACACCAAATGCTCTTTTTCAAGAAACCAAAACAGGTGCATTCCTGGTTTTGTGACTGTTTAGTAGCTTTGTCAACGTAATGCACACAGATCTTGAATCCTGAGTATGAACTAAATTTGGATTCTTTCCTGCAAACCTCTCAGCTACTGTCTTTCAAAAAAAAGATGTTAGCTATATGACTAATCAGTGTCTGAATTGCATATAACTTTGCTGGTCTCTTCAGTTGAAACTGGGAGCTGTACTGAAATATGCAAGGTAGCAATTTTTGGAATAATACTAGTTTTGGCAGCAGTTATACCTGCTGGTTTCTATAGATGTGTTATTGCAACAGGTGAAAAAAAAAAACCTAGAGACAGGGAAGATCAATCCATGAGCCGTTTCATACAGTGGAAATTAGTGAATTAATAGGTGGTTCAATAAAGTGAATTTCAGACTTTAGCTGAATTAAAGTTGATATTTGAGGATCTATAGGCACATGCTCAGCCTTTTTTTGCAAGGCAGTAAGTGATCCTGTCCTTCATATTGCAATATTTAGTATTCTGCCCCTAGTATAAGACAGTGTGTGCTACATCTCCTTATGATGTTTCCTAATAGGTGGATTTCCTCTCTTGAAATCACTGTGCCCTTGGGTATACTTTTTTTTTTTATATATTGCCTGGTATGACTCCAGTATGACTGCAGATGCTTTCTTCCATATTTGTTCCTATATGCCTTTTTTTTTTTTTTTTTTCTGGTCACACTGCAAATTAAGCTATGGAAATCTGTGAGTAGTTAGGTAGTGTCTTGGAGACCTTTTCCCATGTTGCTTCAGGTTAACCGATAGAAAAGATAGAGCTCAATTTGCCTGGGCTAATGTATGGGATCTCACAGAACACTTCCTACTCCTGCTTGACATGTTAATAGGGATGAAACATCAGAGTAACAAAAAAGACAAATTGATATTATGCCTTCGGAAGGAAAATAGGCAGAACAGCTTTATGTGACTTCTGTTTTCTAATGCCAACTTACTCACTTTAGTAAACCTGACTTGTATTCTTACTGTACTTTTGGAAGACTCCAGTTTTTTATAGCTGTTTAACATTTCTGGTCGAAACACTTTCTGATTGAAACGGGTGGATTCTCCTATGGAATTAGAATTGCTCTCTTAAGTTTTTGTAGAAAGATAATGAATGATTCCTCAACCAATATTGGCACTGTTGATGAGACATGAAAAGAAATTGAAATAATCCCTAGACTGCTGTTTTGTTTTACTTATGAGCATAAGGCACAAATATGAAAATGTGCAGCTTGCCAGCTGAAGGAAGTGTGTATGGGGGCTTTTCTTTGGGCTCACTTCTGACTTTGTAAAACTCTTAGAAGAGCAAATAACTTGCTACTTTTCCTGATCAGGCTAATTCTTTCATCTTTCACAGTCTCATCTGAGACACGTTTCAAGATCAGGTTCTGGATAGGGTTTTCTATTTATTTATTTATTTATTTATTTTTTAATAGCTGACTTACTGGATATGGAGGCACAACTTGGACTGCTTTGTTGGTAAATAGAAATAGTAAAAAATACTAATGAATTTGTGTTCTCTGGCTGCTGTAAGCTGTGTGTTTTATACAAGTTCTCCCCAGAAGACAGAAAATCCCCTTCTTTCTTGGCAGTCAGAAGAGAGGCCACAAATCTAAACTGGAACTGCGTGTCTGGACTGGAGGCCTAAGAGGTAGTTTTTTCTGTGATTAAGCTGTCTTCAGCTTCCATATGCACTCTAGAGCTCTGGCTAAGGACAAGTGAAAGTCAACTTTCTGAATTCTCTTTTGCTCTGTGTAGAGGTAGCGAAAATCTGCTGTTTCCCTTTTTTGATGGAATCTTGTTCTGTTTGCTGCTGTATTAGTCCCTAGGGTTTTCGGACATAGGAATATTATAAAAGTTGCTAAGCTCAGAAAGTGCTGCAGCTGGAATCTGTGTGCAAAAGGTACCTTCCCTGTTCTTCATGAGGATCAGTTTCATTGTCGTGGTTTAGGTTCTCAAACTGGGACATTCATTTTACTATACTGATAGTTATATCTTTCTGAGTGGCCTTTCTCACAAACCTGGATTCAGATGATCCACTGAAGTTGTTTTGGGGCCCCGGGCAGATAGCAGCTATGTGCATCTTCTCTCTTTCTGGTATCCACAATAAGCTGTGAATTCTGTACCTTACACAGAAGA